>CM056049.1:350506232-350820362 GCA_029574335.1 Rana kukunoris | reverse complement strand
GATTGCCAACCTGCTTCAGCGGACTTCCACCCTGCATCTCCTCCCAAGTTCCAAGTGGTTGCTTCTCCTCCCGGCCAATTGGGTCTTAGGACTAATGGCCAGTTGGGTCTCAGGACCCCTTCCTGATTATCTGAGAGGAGAAGAAGGAAAACATTTGTGAATATTAATTCGCTAATGCGCCACAAGTGGGTGGGCTTAATCCCACCTTTTTTGAAGACAATTAGAGCCTCAGGCGCTGATCATGTACTTCAAAAAAATAAAAACCCCATTGAAATCCATGCATCAAGAGACCCCGGAATGGAGATTAGGGGATGGGTGCATGGACTAGGGGGGTGGCACCCCTGGGCCCTTATGAGTGGCTGCCACTGCAACCTGCAATCCCAGAGCATCAGAGTGCATGGAGACATTCCCGGCAGCGAGGAAGGAAGGTGTCCACAAAGGGAGCAGAAGCCACATAAGCCGCTACTTCCTTTATAGTGCCGGCTCCTTTACCAGCAGTGCAGTGCATCCGTGGTTTTTCTGCGAGTTAGCTTCACTGAGCCAAAGACTTCTATTATATCCTGCAGGTTTGGTGCCTTTTCTTTTTAAAGCACACCACACCTGCAAGATATAATAGAAGTCTATGGCAAAGTTTAGCTACCCCGCAGGAAAGCTGCAGGTGCACTGCGCTGCACCCGGTCTGGGTAAACCTCAGCGTGAAAGTAGCATTATAGAGGACTTAGGACAGTAAGGACATGTTTACATTTGTGGTCTGGAGGGGGGGCAGTAAAAACCCACAGTTTATTGTGACCCACGTCCGGTAACCAAATAACTTCAGTATCCCTTGCTCTTCAAATGGTTCATAAAGTAACTAACAAAATGTGTGTGTTCAGTCACCATCTAGCTGAACCAGTGATTCCCAGTTACAACAAACATAAATGACTCTTGAGGTCTTGAACTCATCTTGGTGCACCTATATCTAGCCATATTGGATGGTGATCTTTTCTCTTGAAATACAGAGAAGGGTATACCCAGAGTTAAGAAGGCATTTTTATGTTCAGCACAAGAAAATACATAAATAAGACATTTCCATATTTGGTTTTCTTTAACTAAACTGCATCATGTAAACTTGGGTTCTATTACTCGCTTCCAGCACCAACATACAAAAACATAGTCTTGCAGCACTGAAAG
The DNA here is from genome assembly GCA_029574335.1 of Rana kukunoris. NCBI lineage: Eukaryota > Metazoa > Chordata > Amphibia > Anura > Ranidae > Rana > Rana kukunoris. Next base: position 350,819,192 of record CM056049.1, on the reverse strand, counting down.
CTCCTCTTGTACATTTTTTATGTAAAATATGGTGATCATTCCTCTACTGCTCTTCTTATAAAACAATAACATCCATATGTGAGCACACAGCTTGACATAAAGCTAAGCATGAACACCAATTGCCTTGGCATAGGGACAAAGTTAAGATCACATTTGAGGACCTTTATGTTGATTCCAATCTCTTTATTACGTTTTTATGCATTAAGAAAAACAGAGCCCTAACAAGGGGGGAAAGTAGACAGGCACTTGAGTACAGATTTCGTCATAGCAAACCACATAGCGAAGGCAACAGATTCCCTTATAGCTAACCAATATAGCAAAGAAAAAGCATTTAAACTAGGATAAAGAAAGAAATACTGTAAAGCCGCGTACACACGATCGTCCATCCGATGAGAACGGTCAGACGGACCGTTCTCATCGGGTTCACACAATGAAGCTGACTAATGGATTGATGTGCCTACACACCATCGGTTAATGAACACTCGTGTCAGAAACGTGGTGACGTAAAACACACGACGTGCTGAAAAAAAGAAAGTTCAATGCTTCCAAGCATGCGTCGACTTGATTCTGAGCATGCGCTGCCTTTTTTGACCGATGCCTTTGCAAAACTAACGATCGATTTTGACCCATCGGTTAGCCGTCCATCAGTTGAAATTTGAAAGCAAGCCATCTGTTTTTTGACCAAAGGATAACGGACCGATGGGACCTACACACGGTCGGTTTGGACCGATGAAAACGAACCTCAGTCAGTTTGCATCGGTTTGAACCGATCGTGTGTACGAGGCCTTACATCTCAACAAATGCTAGAACGCTAGGGAACAGAGCAGGTTCTAGTGAGGTCATTCATCTTATTCGTCACCCTCGTCTGCTGTCATACTTACAGTGGACTTTTATTTCCAGCTGGTTCATGGGGTTCATGCAAAACCTCCATATAAGTTTTGAGTGGACTTTCACTTTAAATCTTATTTTTCTTATTACATTAAAGTGATTGTAAAGTCTTGTTTTTTTTTTCTATAAAAATAACAAACATGTCATACTTACTTGCACTGTTGCAGTGGATTTGCACAGAGCAGCCCAGATCCTCTTCTTCTTGTGTTTCTCTTCCACTCTCCTGGCCCCTCTCTCCCGTCAAGTACCCCCACAGCAAGCAGCTATGGGGGCACTCAAGCCAAGTTACAGCTCCCTGTGTCCATTCAGACATGAACCCTTTGGCCCCACCCTGCCCTATCTCTCTCCTGATTGGCTGACTGAATTTGACAGCAACAGGAGTCAATGGTGCCACTGCTGTGTCTCAGCCAATCAAGAGGGAAAGTCTTGGATGACTGAGAACACTCGTAGACATCACTGGACAGAGATGGGGCTCAGATAAGTATTAGGGGGGCCTGAGTGGGGCCGCTGCACACAGAAGGCTTTTTATCTAAATGCATAGAATGTATTAAGATAAAAAAAAAACTTCTGACTTTACAACCCCTTTAATGTAGTCTTACTTATAAATGCATTTATACATTGCAGAATGTACCTTGGGGGTAAAATTAGGTTGACTTTAAAATATTACTTTTTACCGTATGGCATAATGGTTTTACAGTTACAATCACAGCAAAAATGTGTGTGGAATCGAGGAAAAAGGCAAGGTGTATGCTGATTCCTAGGTTTCACTTGGTTACATTTCTGTCTATAACATTTATCAGGCACTGTCACAATGAATTCATTTGCAAGAGATAAGTCACCTGTAATAACAAGCATGAGGTGAAAGCGTAATGATCGACACTTTGAAAAGATTCATGTAAACATCTTACAAGGATGTTTTATAACATCTGCTGAGTGAAAGGCAACAAAATGCCCTGTAAAAATGGCATACTTTTACAGCTGTGATATCACTATACAAGTTAAGCTGGCATGCACTAAACTGTCAAAATGTTAATTTATTTTTTCAGTATTGTATACTAGTATGCCGAACACATAACACTGCATTCAAAACCAATGATTTAATTAACTTTACCTACAAGACAACATAATAAAAATAGATATATCCTTCTGTTGACAGCATGTCTTCTTCAATTATTTTCAGTAGTTTGGATGATGTCAAACTTGTTTTTGTTTTAGCACAATGCCAGGACATATACACCTTACAAACACCTATACACAACAAGGTTTCCATATGACTTTGTGCACATGATTTTAGATATTGATTTACAGTTCCTAATATAAGTTTTCCCCCTCCCCCGAAATCAATCATGTATATTTGTCAAATAATGTTTATTTTTTTTTTCCTAGACCTCAGAACAGCAATTTAAATTAATGTAAAACATAATGTAACACACCCTAACCATTACTGGGGCAGCCAATTATTTTTCAAAGTCTCATAATTAGTTAAATAAAGAATTCTAGTGTACAATCAAGAGTTTTCTAGGAATTGTAATGTAAATGCATATCTGGGAGGTCCAACTTAGCCTGAACCAGAATCATGGCATATCTATATTCAATGAGGATAAGCAGAATACTGCAAGCAACTGCATGAAAAAGGAACTAGTCAGGGTGGATACAAGAGAATCTCCAAATCATTGAATATCTATTAAAATACAGGTAAATCCATTATTAGGGAATGGCAATGCAAAGATTATTACACGGCTGTAAATCTGTCAAGAATATGACATCCATCAAAAGAAAGTGACCATGCAAGTGGGAGACTAATGAAGGAGGCCACTAAAAGACCTATGACAACACTGAAGGCGTTACATGCCTTACTGGCTGAAATTGTTGAGACTGCAAAAAAAGTTTACAGTTTGTCGGGAAGCAAGTAGAGTACTCTTAAGTCATCTGTAAGTTGAATTGTCTGATTAAACCTAAATATATATTTTTTGGTCATCATGGTGTAAGCGAAGTACTGCACATCATTAACACACCACCCTCACGTTTGAAGCACGATGGTGGCCACATCATGCTATGGGCATTTTTATCTACAGTTTGTGCTGAAAGGCATGTGAATTAGAGGGTAGACAAATTAAGGTGTCACTGGATATACTTTATAACAATTTGGAGCATTAAGGTAATTTAAACTTGTATTTTTAGTTTTTTTTAGGCCTTAAGCATACTTGCATGCTTAGGTAAATAAGATGCCTCAACAGTTCCGTGTTGCCGCGTACACACAACCGTTTTTAATGTCATGGAAAAAAGTATGTTTTTCTCGTCGCGATTCTTGTCAAGCCTGCTTGCATACACACAGATCGTGAAAAAATGCTCAAGCAAAGCGCGGTGACGTACAATGTGTACGACGGCACTATAAAGGGGAAGTTCCATTCAGATGGCGCCACCCTTTGGGCTGCTTTTGCTAATTTCGTGTTACTAAAAGTTTAATGAGAGACGATTTGCGCTTTTCAGTCTTCGTGCTTTTCAGTCTGTTACAGCGTGACGAATCTCCATTACAAACGCTAGTTTTACCAGAAGGAGTGCTCCCATCTCATAACTTGCTTATGTGCATGCACGTTTTTTTTCCCATCGTTAAAGCCTACACACGACCGTTTTTCACCATGTTCTAAATTTTTAAAGCCCATTTTTCACAACGCGAGAAATGCTCTGGAGCCTACACACGGTCATTTTAATGACCAATTAAAATTGAATTTTTCTTGTCATGAAAAATGATCGTGTGTACGCAGCATAAGGGTATTGTAGGATGAACTTAAACCCCTTTCCATGCCAGTACCACCCCCTTCTGAACACAGGGCGTTTCAAAGATCACATTGCCCAATTAGCATTAAAAGCAGTGCTTTCAGAAGTGTTTAGCTAAATTTGCTATATTTGCTGGACCTTAAAGTGTTAATAAACCCACAACAATAAAATCAGTCTGTATATGCAGTAAAACATGCTTGGTATACTCACTGTGGAACCTAAGGGGTTAATCCTTTGCATTGTGTAAAAAGGCTGTTTGATGCTGGCTTCGCTGATTCTCCCCTCCTTCCACTGACTCCTAATAATTTCTTAATTATGCAGTATCTATGGAGTTGGGTTGCACATATTCAGTTTAGTATGTATTGCTAGAGAGTTTTTTTTTTTGGGGGGGGGGAGTGCATGTGATCGGCACAGGGCCATTCAGCACTGTCCAGACAGTGGGTCAGGGGTGTCATAGGCCAATCAGAAAACTCCTACTACAAGCTTTAACCAGTGCTTGGCTGGATGCTTATCAAAGTCACAAGACTGCTATATACTGCTGATGAGAAAATGTATTTAGAAGTTTATATTTACTAAAATAATTGCATTTTCAGGTGGAAGACCAGATTATGTAAATGCAGGGTCCTGGGTTTAGCAACACTTTAAAGGGGTGTTCTAGCCCTTTTTAATGTTTATTAAAAGTCATCAGCTACAAAAAGTGTAGCTGCTGGCTTTTAATAAACAGACACTTACCTTGTCCATGGTTCCAGCGACGCGCCGGCCGGGGCTTCGCTCCTCTCCCCCCCCCCTACCCAGCCGTCTTCATTACAACTGTGGGCACCCGGCTGTGACAGCCTTCGGCTTCACGGCCGGGCACCCACTGTGCATGCGCGATCGGCACTGCGCATGCGCGATCGGCACTGCTCATGCGCGGACGGCACTGCGCATGCTCGGGATGGCGCTGCGCCGTCCCATTGGACAGGAGATCGCCTGGGACCTGTCAGTGTCCCAGGGTGATTGCCTACAGGAGGGGCTGAAGTTAGGCGATTAAGTCTTAATCGCCTAACCAACCCCTCGGCGGAAGGAGGAATGGGACAGGAAGTCCCACTCCTCCTGAAGCCCCCCACTCCCCCCCCAAAAAAATTACATGCCAAATGTGGCATGTAAGGGGGTGAGGAGTGGGTTAAGCGGAACTCTGCTTTAATGACTATGCTACAAAAGTGTGTCAGAGGTTGTTTCCTATTTAAAATGGGCAATACCAAAACAGATTAGTCATTATTACTCTCTTACTGATTTAGCTTAAGCAGGATGTCACAGTATTCTTAGTTAAAATACTGAAAGAAGTGTTTCTAAAGGTAATAATTGCATAGGCATTTCTTGATTCATGCAACATGGAAGTCACTTAGATTGTTCAAAATTTAATAATTAATAGAAAAATTTGAAGAAAAAATAATTCTTAGGTCAATTGTTGGTGTAGCTCACTGTTCGCCGAGCTTAAAATTGGATAATAATTGTTCGCTTTATTGTAACATAATTGCTTTAATTACCGTAAGTGATTTTGCTTTAGACGTACAGTTCATTTCATATGGCTTCTGTTTATCATGTTATTAAAAAGAAAGTTATTAAGCAAATGGCATTCATGTCTGTAGCAACGGAGGGATAAGTTTTGCTACACAGCTGTGTTTTCTCCATGTTGACATCATGAGATTGTGACTAACACAATACAGCCTGCTGTGCCCTCTTGGAAAATTATCACACAAACTAAATAATGAATCTCATGAATTAATTAGGGAATTACTAGCAAACAATTATCTATTTGTGTCATTAAAGGTTAGATGTATATTTTTTTATTTGTTTCTGTATACTTCATTGTTCATGTGTCTACCAATCCCTCCAAATTTTGAATTATGCTATAGAACGCAGCACACAGTACATCTGTAATATTTAGAATGTAATTAATTTTGGCATTTGAAAAGTGGTAATTGCTAATTTTGATGTGTTGTTTTAATAAATAAAGCTAAGCAATTGAAATTAGATGGCAGTCAGATGTAAGATCACAGCTCTCCCACTCAGCAATGGTTTTCTCAATTTACCATTACAGTACATGTCATATCACCTCGTAGATACTTCCGTGCTAGCCTTATCTCACTGTAACCAGTGGTGTAACTAGCAAATTTGACATTCAGGGCAAAGTGTTTTTTTTAAATCGCCTTCTCCTGTATGTCTCAATTTTTTTTCGTAATAATTATGAAACTAAACAAACACCAATACAGTAATGGCTATTAGTGACAATCAAACCAGAATTACATTGTACAGGATCTCAATACCCCTTCTGACCTGCTGATGCCTGCATTTCCACAGGACACTGAAAAATTTAAACTCCGCTTGATTGTGCATCAAAAACCTTATGCTGGTCATATACTGTATGTATAGATTTCCACCGGTTGCTAGAATATCCCAAAAGGTCCTACATCTTATTGAATGCAGGTGCTGTCCAGCTGACAATTATCTGGCAATATGCCCACAGGGCCATACACTGATAAAAATTCAGCCAAGCCAGCAGCATTCGGGCAAAATTCAAGCAGTGTATGGCCAGTTGAGGCTGGGTTCACACTAGTTGAGTCTGTGGCTCACAGCAGGGGGTCCGGTTCGTCCTTGTTCTCCATTTCAGGGGTGGATCAGGTCAGAATTTATGCCTGGGTCCTTTTCCAGTGCCGACCATGGCAGCCCCAGAGGTGTGTCAAACAGCTCCATTGAGAGCCGGTCACAGTCTCTTGTCATGTGAATTGGATGAAGGGAAACTGCATCCAATTTGCATAAGTGTGAACCCAGCCTTATGCCCTGTACACACGATCACAATTTCCGTTGGGATAAATTCCGTTCAAGCTGTCTTGCATACACACTGTCAGACCAAATTCCGACCGCCCAAAACGCGGTGACGTAAAAGACTATGACGAGCTGAGAAAAATTAAGTTCAATGCTTCCAAGCATGCATCAAATTGATTCTTAGCATGCATGTTTTTTCTCCATCAGAGTTCCATACAGACGATTGGATTTCCGATTTTTTTTCCATCTGAAAAAATAAAACATGTTCTATTTCTAAACTCCGACGGAAAAAAATCTGATGTGGCCCACACACGGTCAGAATATCCGATAAAAAAATTCTGTCAGACTTTTTTCATCAGAAATTCCGATCGTGTGTACAAGGCATCAGACTGCACAGTAACAAACTAAATGAAATAGCCAACATCAAACATTCTTTATGTGATCTAAAATCTCATTTGGTTGCTAAGGTTTTTAGTGGTACTTTCATTGGATTAGGCTGGTCATACAATGATCCCTGCTGGAATGGCCACATTTCGATCAGTGTAGGCTCCCTGGTTCAACATAAGTCAATTGTTTAATCAACTTCTGTAGAAGGGACATGTTGGAAAATGTTTTGCTGATCAGCAGCTTTAGCCAATCAGCTGAAGTGGATGAGATTTTAGAGTACTACAGTATTTTATTTTAGGGTATTTTAGAATGCTAGAAAAAGTAGAATAGAGTATATTCACACAGCAAGTTAAAGGTTGACTTTGCAAATGTTATCTTCATTTTGCAAAGTGAATGTTAGTAAATAAGGTGAACCTGTGTTTACTTTGTAGGAAGAGAAATTGGTGGGATTATGGCGGTGCTAAATCAATAGAATGTCAACATATCAATAATTTTAATATATTTATTAAAATATCATGAAGTATACATGACAAACAATTTATACATTAAAAACATATATATTATAAACATATTGTTTTTTCTGGGTTGCTGGAAGTCCTAATTCGGAATATGCTGACGGTCAAGTGAGATATAATTTCCCAATATATTTTGCCAAAAGTGGCTTCATCAGGGGTAACACAATGACCAGAAAAATGGACGGCCAGCTCTGTCGCCCCAGATGGGGACCACTTCAATCCTGTCAACAAAGAGGAGTCAGAATAGAACTCCACGTACAAGAATTAGCGTAGAACCCTAGTCCAGATTTCAATGCTGTTGAAAAAACGGGGGGCAAAGCTCAATCGCAGGGGGAAATAAGAGACCCAGTATGTCTGGGGAGACAGCCAAGAAAGCCTGCGATTCAAAAATGATAAAACCCACAGACAACTGCTGAGATTAGTAAACAAATCGGTTCCAAAAAACTGTCTGCAACATCAAATAGGCACAGCTGTCCCCGTTTACCTCCTACGAATGAGGTGGTCCCCATCTGGTGGTGACAGAGCTGGCCGTCCACTTTTCTGGTCATTGTGTTACCCCTGATGAAGCCACTTTTGGCAAAATATATTGGGAAATTATATTTCACTTGACTGTCAGCATATTCTGAATTAGGACTTCCAGCAACCCAGAAAAACCAATATGTTTATAATATATATGTTTTTAAATATTCTGTTTGTCATGTATACTTCATGATATTTTAATAAATATATAAAAATTATTGATATGTTGACAGTCTATTGATTTAGCACCGCTATAATCCCACCAATTTCTCTTCCTACATATTATCTTATTGGGATGAGGTGCATTTTCTATATTTGTTTTTGAAACCATTGGGATCCACTCCACTTTTTGAATTCTATGTTTACTTTGAATACCCAATCATTTGCTAGCAAAAATTCTGTATTTTAAAAAATATATACATTTTTGTCACACGTGATTGAGTAGTCGAAGCGATCAAAGGTTTTCCTTATTTACCACCACTATGCTATGTGTACAACTCCTTTACTAAAGTGATATTAAAGGCTTGTTTTTTTTTTTATTAATATTAACAAACATGTTATACTCACCTCACCTGCTTTGAGCAGTAGATTTGCACAGAACAGCCCCAATCCTCCTCTGCTCGGGTCCCCCCAGCTCTCCTGGCTCCTCCCTCCTGTCAAGTGACCCCACAGCAAGCAGCTTGCTATGGGGGCACCAGAGCATGCTCACTTCTTATCTGCTGCTACGTGTGTCCAATGGCACCCGGAGCACAGCTCAGCTCCACCCCGCTCTCTCCTCACTGGCTTCCTAGCTGTGACTGACTGACTGGATGTGACTGTCTTAGTCAATAAGCATGGAGGGACCCGAAAGAACCAAGGCTCTCATGCACATTGTTGGATCAGAATGGGGCTCAGGTACATTTTAGGTGGGGGGGGGTGGGGCGGACTGGGGGGGGCTGCTCAACACAGAAGGTTCTTTACCTTCATGCATAGATTGCATAAAGGTAAAAAAAAACTTGAGCCTTTAAAAACACTTTTAATCAACTCCTTTGTTTCTTAAACCAAAGAATTTGAGGACAGTTAAGGCAAAACAGTTTAAGTGTTGGCTACATAACCATGAAATTCAGTGAACTTGGTTTTATCAATGCTGTTTCTGTTTACCCCAAAGACATAGAAGTTTACTAAGACCCCTTTTACACTGAGGCGCTTTGCAGGCACTATAGTGCTAAAAATAGCGCCTGCAAAGCACCTGTAAAGCGCCTCTCTTGTCTCTCCAATGTGAAAGCCAGAGGGCAGGATGCCAAAAAAAGTCCTGCAAGCAGCATCTTTGATGCGCCATGGGCTTAGTGAATGTGGTAAGACTCTGCTGACTTAACCTGTCCAATCATGTGCAAGCAAAAATGCTGCTTTTTTTATTTTCCTTGCATTGGGAATACTTTGCAAACTAAAATTTCACCACATTCACTCATACTCCGGGAATAATTCGGGATTTTCCTAGCTTGTGACGGAAAATAATAATTATATGAAGACAGGAGGCGAGTATCTTATGCATGATCCTTCTTTATTCATGCCCATAGCAGAAAATTTCCATATTCAGTTATGTAAAAGAGAAACAGAAAACTGTAAAGACTACACTTCCCAGCAGTCCCTAGGTCACCATAACCACTTCTATCCTGTAGCCCTATATAAGGCCTGTGTCTTTCTAGATCCTCCTCTTTCTTTATGCGTATCCTTCCCAAACAGGAGTCAGGAGTCAACAATTGAACGGTATAACTACTGGGATCTTCAGCCAGCCGGCCTGACGTCTCAGCTTCTGGAAACGGCTGGGTAATTGGAACAGGTCCCAACAGGGACTAGCAAGGAACGTCCTTGTCGAACATTTCAACCGTACACAGGAAAACAATTCCTCCAGATCAACGGGTCGCCTGCACACAGGAACTGTGGATACGATCAATAGCCTGGAAGAAAATGCAAAATCGTGATAGGGTTGGGCAGGGAGGGAAGATACTCGCCTCCTGTCTTCATATAATTATTATTTTCGGTCACAAGCTAGGAAAATCCCGAATTATATATCAGACAGGAGGCTCATATCTTATGCAGGTTCAAAGCTTATACCGTATATGTTGATAAGAACAAAGATACTTATATGTTGCACACACCCTACACATATATATGTAATATAGCGATTATAAGACAGACATGGATACATGTCCTTCCGGTCTAAAATAAAAATGACGAAATGTGGTCTCAGAGGACCAGTCGGCTGCCAGTAGGAGATCTGCGAGAGACCCTCCCGCCGTAACGACCTTGGTAGCCATAGCTCCCCTGGAAGAATGTGCTCCAAACAGGGATATATCAATGCCCGCCATCTCCATGGTTGATCTAACCCAACGTGCCAGAGTGGCGGAAGTGACCGGATGGTGAGGTTTGACGTAAGATACCAGTAGTTGGGAGAAAACAGGAGAGCGTAAATCGGCAGTACGCGCTTCATAAGCTTGAAGGCATCTAACCACACAGAGCCGTGGATGCGTAGGGAAATAAGGGTAACATACCGAATGAAGGTCTGTCTTGGTCCTACGGACCACCAAGAATTTCACCCCTTGAGGCGAAAACTGACGTCTGGAAACGTCCAAGGCTTTAACGTCGGAGACTCGTTTGATGGAGACTAGACACAAAAGGACCGTGAGTTTAAAAGATAGTAGCCTGAGAGATAGTGTATCGTTGTCCTCCCAACTAGAGAACATGTCCAGCACCTTGGAGACATCCCAGGTGGATTGATATTTAGGACGGGGTGGCCGTTTGAATTTGATGCCCTGCAGCAGTCTACATATTAGAGGATGTTTACCGATTGGCATAGAATACACTGGGCAATGGTAAGCTGATATAGCTGATCTGTACACGTTTATGGAGCTGTATGACTTACCAGACTCAAAAGAATCCGCCAGATAGTTTATTACTACCGATACAGGGGCCTGTACGGGATCAACCTGTCGTTGATCACACCAACGCACCCAGAGTCTCCAGGCTGATCGATATGCCGATCGAGTCCCGGGGGCCCAGGCCAGGGCGAGAAGATCCCTAGCTGCTTCAGAAAGGTCGCTGTCCACGGTTGGCACACCGAAAACCAGCCACGCCAGAAGAGTTAGTGAGCCCTCCGCTACCAGAGGGTGAATGCCTTTGGTTGGGTGAGAGAGAATGTGCGGAGAAGAAGGTAGAAGTCTGGGGTAGTCGATGACCATCTCCAACAGGAGAGGAAACCATGGTTGTGTCGGCCACCATGGGGTGATGAGTACCACCGTCGCCTTCTGGTTCGCTATCTGGAGCAACGCTCTGGGGATCAACGAGAATGGGGGAAACGCATAATGCGTCACCCCCGCCCAAGAGTGGCGGAAAGCGTCCACTGCTGAGGCCCCGGGATCCGGTCTCCAGCTGAAGAATTGGGGCAGTTGATGATTGAGGCGAGAGGCGAAAAGATCTATGCCTAAAGGACCCCAAAGCTGATTCAGTTGATTGAAGATCGATCGGTCCAGCCGCCAATCGCTGGAGTCGACTAGGTAACGGGAATTCCAATCTGCAATGGTATTGGAAATTCCCGGAATGTATTCTGCCATAGGGATGATATTGCGGGAGAGGCAGAAAAGCCAAAACTCTTTGGCGATTTCCGCAAGAACTTTGGATCTGGTGCCCCCTAAGCGGTTGATGTATTGCACCGCTGCAATATTGTCCATGCGCAATAATACGCAGCAATTGGACCTCTCTGTTAAGAAACTCTGAATGGCGAACAAGGCCGCCAGAAGTTCCAACGCGTTGATGTGTAGGAGGGACTCTGTGTTTGACCAGGTACCTCCCGTCGAGGACTCCCCTAAGCGAGCGCCCCAGCCCCGTCGACTCGCGTCCGATTCTATGATGATGTCCGGGCACGAGTTGAATATCAACTTGCCGTTCCACTCAACGGCATGTCGAAGCCACCACCGCAATTCTACCCTGGTTTCTGTAGAGAGAGGTACTATGTCTGCGTATCTGAGACCCTGTCGTAGGTGAAGGATTTTGATTTGTTGGAGGACCCTGTAGTGAAGAGGGGCCGGAAATATGGCTTGTATGGACGCCGCAAGTAGGCCTACTAGGCGGGCCAGTACGCGTAATGATATATAATTCTTGCGAAGCACTGCTCTGATCTCCTTGCGGATCAGGGCTAGTTTCGCCATGGGCAGACGGAGGACAGCCTGATTGGTGTCCACCAGGAAACCCAGGAATTCCATTTCCTGAGCCGGAGAAAGAACTGACTTTTCCTGGTTGATCAAGAAACCTAGTTTTTGTAACAGAGAGGTCGTCCAAACCATATGGCGATAGGCCTGTGTTTTGGAGCAAGCTATAATGAGGATGTCGTCTAGGTAAATGATCAGACGAACACCCCTGCTCCTCAATGATGCTACGACCGGTTTCAAAAGTTTGGTGAAGCACCACGGAGCGGAGGACAGTCCGACCGGGAGACATGTAAACTGCCAAGTGTGTCCTCTCCATATGAAGCGGAGTAGATGTTGGGAGTCTGGGTGCATGGGGACTGTAAGGTAGGCGTCCTTCAAGTCCACTTTCACTAACCAATCTCCCGGTTGGAGGAGATCTCAGAGGCAGTGGATACCCTCCATCTTGAAATGTCGATATGCGACATTTTGATTCAATTTCCGAAGGTTTATTACTGGGCGGTAGCCTCCCCCTTTCTTTTTGACCAGGAAAAGGTTGCTGAGAAACCCCCGGGGATGATGGATCGACTTCGACCACTGCCTGTTTGGAGATCAGGTCTCGTATTTCGTTGTCTATAAGAGCAACGTTTTGTTTTGTAAAATGAATAGGGGGCGGGATGACGCCCAGATTCGGCGAGGACAGAAGGTCTATGTGGAATCCTGTTATGGTGTTTAGTATCCACGAATCTGCCGTAATCGCAGACCAAGCGTGGGTAAAATGTCTTATTCGTCCCCCCACAGGTGTGTGAGAGAGTGGAGTGAAGGTAATACTCACCGGTGTATGGGCGGGAGCGGGCATATCCTCTGCTTCCACGTCCTCTCCACGGTCTACCACGGGGCGGGAAAAACGGCGCTGGCTGTGCCACTGTGGTGTATGGAGGGGGAGCCTGGGTATATTGATGTTGGGCAGTTGCCCTGTTAAATGGTCTGAACATGTTGCTGCGGCCGGCAGAACGGCCCCTACTTCTGCCGGCCCGGGGAAAAACCCTACTCGTTCCCGTCTTTTTGAGTGAAGTTTGGGCTTTGTCGAGGCTATTGAAGAGCCCCACAAATTTGTTAATGTCCTTCACTAAGGACTCACCAAATAGCATCCCTTCCGCTGCTGGACCTGGTTCGGTCTCTGCCAGATGTGCCAATTGTGGGTCAAGCCTCATCAAAATGGAGCGTCTGCATTCGACAGAGCAGGCGGTGTTGGCGCTGCCCACCAGACATATGGCCCTCTGGGCCCACCCACGTAGCTGGGTTATGTCGACCGTCTGGTCAGATGCCGCTGCTTGTTCTGACAGGTTTAAGATTTTTGTCAGTGGGCCAAGGAGGTCAAGGATTCGGTCCTGGATGGTCTTGAAGAAGCGGTCTATCCCTTTTTTGGGGAATTTCCCTGTTTTTAGCAGGTACTTAGATAGGATGGGGTCTATCTCGGGTGTAAGGGCTACTTTTTTTTTGAATAAATGGACGAGGGCATTCTGCCCGTAGTTTGTTACGGTTGGTCCTTTCGATGGGCCTACGTGCCCAAAATTCAAGTATTGTGATACGTGGGGTAAAGGGGACCAGTCTCCAGAGCGGGGATGGGAGATGGCATCTGGGTGGAACAGTGGTTCGCCCAGAGCGTCTAGTGTGGTTGTGCCCTGAGTTTCAGGGGTGGCGTCTTGGTTGAACGCCGATGTCCCAGCATCCTCAGTCTCGCCGGAGACCTCAGTCTCGCCGGACTCAGAGGAAGAATCCTCTCCAGAGTAAATTACATGAGTCTGGTTTTGTCCGCTTAGCGGATCTATGCCTCTTTGGTGACTCCCCGAGGCTCAGGGGTTAAAGGAGTCCGAGTGATGCATGGGGTGGCAGTCTGTGTGGGGAGCTGCCTTGTGCATATTATTTACTTCCCCTGCCGGGGAGTCATGGGCCGCCAGAACGTGTTTCCTCTTAAAAGAGGCTTTGCCCTTCTTTTTAGGCGGTTCAACGTTGTGGGGTAGCGGAACAGGGGCGAGGGGCAGAATCTGTTGCGATCCTGGGGGTATGATCGCTGAAGCCAGTGCAGCTTGTACAGATTTTGTGATCAGGTCTTGAATCTGAGAGGTGCTCAGGAATTACGTAGTGTCTAGCGCTAATTCCACCTCATTGATGGGAACAGACCTCTCCTCAGCCATTATGTGTATGGGTGAGATAGGGTTGTATAGGGTTAAGTGTTATAGATGTGAAGCTCTGATTTTAGGGACAGACTATGCAGCTGCACTGAACACTGAGTGTTGAAAAGTTTCTTAAATATATCAATAGGGGGAATAAATTCCTTCCCAGATGTCTCTATTATCCTGTCTAACTAGTGGTGGTTATTAAACCTAACTAGCTAATGATCCCAGGCTCCTACCTCCGACACTGCCAGCGCTGAGTAACGTTGCAGTGGGAGGAGAGCCTGGTACAGAAACAAATTCCCGAGGCGAAGTCTCGCGAGACTACGGCCTCCGGAGTTCCCATTGGTTGGGGAAGCTGAGAGACTGAGCTCTCGTACAGGCTCTGCCCCTCCCGGACCCGTGCGCGCGAAAAAACTTGGGCCGAAGAGGCGGAGGAGGAGTAAGCTGGCCTAATATGGCGGCGGTCACCTCAGGCAAGCTGAGGGGTATACGTGGAAAAACGCCAAAAAGGAGGGGTGGGGGCGAGCGGGCGCGCACAGCGCGTGGTGAGGCACACACCGCAAAAAAGGAGGTCAGAAGCACCTAGAAAGATAAGAATCATAGAGGCCCCACTGGGACAGTTACAGAATAGAAATATCAGGGATACCAGAAGTATCAGTGAAGGGGCGTAATGATATAGCAGTAAATCTTGGCAATAAAAGAGAATAGCGTAATCAAACAATAAGATATACCACTGTATGGTTATGAAAAAATATACTTATCTGTCGCTATGAGCAGAAAGAAAGAGGAGGATCTAGATAGACACAGGCCTTATATAGGGCTACAGGATAGGAGTGGTTATGGTGACCTAGGGACTGCTGGGAAGTGTAGTCTTTACAGTTTTCTGTTTCTCTTTTACATAACTGAATATGGAAATTTTCTGCTATGGGCATGAATAAAGAAGGATCATGCATAAGATATGAGCCTCCTGTCTGATATATAATTACAATTAAAACGGTAACACTTCCCTTGCAAAGTGAGCAGTATATTTGCCTTTAGTAAATCAACCCCAGATTTTTGCTATTTCCTGGTCTTTATTTATTTGGGTATCTCAACTCCACCTCCAAGTTCATGTGGAAAGTCAGTCTGACTTTTTTGAGCTGTGTAAACATTGGCCAACCAATCATTTCTGCACTACACATGACATGCATAAGATACGTTTGGATGAAATTTCAAATATTAATAAAAAAGATTTTGTAAAAACAATAGTAATGCATTCTGTTTCTGACTTTTTGCTACAATGAAAATGGTTGGAGGAGAGAGCAGCTTGTTTCTGTAGCTGCTTCCAGGATTTTCAAACACAACAGCCTCTAGAGTTTACTCAGAATGGTGCATCCTTCTTGATGAGAGAGATCAGAGAAGAATGGCTAAAATAGTTCAAACTCATAGAAAGACTACAATAGCTTCGATAATCTTTTTACAACAGCTCAGAATGCACATCACACTGAACGAATGATGAAAATGTGCCACAAAAGCAGAAGACCACATTGGGTTCAACTCCTTTAATACAAAAACAGAAAGCTGAGGATGCATTGGGCACAGGCTCACCAAAACTGGACAGTTTGGATTGGAGTAGTGTAGCCATGTCTGATAAATCGTGATTTCTGAAAAGGCACACAGATGGTAGTTGAGTCACTAGATTTAAATCCAATTTGTGGATATGCTTGAATGTAGTGGAGGCCGGTGCTCAATATTTTGGGGGGGGCGGCTAACACCACAACCCCCCCTCCCCACGGGAGACAGATGGGTAGGTGGCAATTCCTCTGTGGGAGATGGATGGGAATGCAGTGATCGACCCCCCACCCCGTCGCTGGAGACGGACAGGAAGACTGTGATCCATTCCCTTCCCGCTGAAGACAGACAGGAATGTGGCAATGAACCCCCCTTTTGGAGACGGATGGAAAGGCGGCTATCAGAGCCTGGCCATTGCTTCTCCTCCCGACCAAACCTAAGACTCCCTGGCCAATCGTGTTTCAGGACCCGCTTCCTGATTGGCCAGGAGAAGAATCAGGAAGACAATAGCGAATATTAATTTTATATTGTCACACAACTGGGTGGCTGGGTGGGCTCAGGGTGCAGTGCTCTGCACCCGAGCCAACCCTTTTTTGAAGCCTCAGGCTCTAATAATGTGCTTAAAAAAAACAAACATTGAAATCCATGCGTCCATGCAGATTAGGGGTCAGGCACATGGATTGGGGGGGAGCCTGCACCCTTATGGATGGATGCTTGAATGGGAAATTTGCAGAATGAATATGCAGTTAGCAAATCTGCAGAAATTGCATGGACAAGATGGACAATATGTAAAAGAATCTCAAAGTAACATTTGTAAAATGTCTAATCCATGCCATGAAGAATTGAGGCTGTTTTGAGAGTAAAGGGAAGCCCTACTCAATATTAGTACAGTATAGTGTTGCTCATAAATTGCTTGGTTTATTATAGAGCTACCTGACTGTGATTACTGTCAAGCTGCTTAAAAAGACAAATAAGAACATAAACAGTTTGAAACAAATATGTTTAAATAAGAAGTGGGCCAGTAAGTTAGTACATTCTTATTAGCACATCCATAGCCAAAAGTACAAACGGGCATAAAGAGCCTCATTGGTCTAGCTCCAGTCATCATGGCAGAAGAGCCATGTATATAGAATGTCCCTGAGAGGGACACAAGGTCACATTTAAAAATTCAGTTTCCATGCAGAAGTATAGTAGATGGTGGTTCTAATAAATATTTGAAATGGATACTTGATGTATTTAAAGTTCTATGTAACATAAAATACTCGTTGATTATACGTGGTATATTTATTATGAGTTTTTGTCATTATTTTTCTGTTAATACTTTTTCCATATAGATTACCACCCACCGTGGGTTCCTGAAGAAGCCCATACAGGGCGAAACTAGTTGAACCATCAACATGGGTGGCATGAAGAAGACTAGTTGCATTTATTTGCATATACAGTACTTTTTCTATCTATTTATGATTGCTTTTAGTGATTGTTAAATACACTCATTCAAAATTTTGTATCAATAAATCTTTATTTTTATATCTAAATATCTACTTTTGTGACTCATGTGTTGTGGGTTTGACGAAAACTATCCAAAAGTCTTTATTAGATAAATTAATTCGCTATACTTATTCACCATGCATCACCAAAAATCCCATACAATATCCCTTTCTGGGAAACATTTTTTTTTTTTTTTTACATTTTAAGTATAAGTGCTCTTTATGATCCTATACCAACAATTGGTGCAAATAAAACACATTCCATGTGGGCATTGCAAGAATACAAGGAAATATATTTATGACAAGACATCTATTGACATTTTATTCTCACTGGCACATTTTATGTTACTGGGATACCAAGATGTCAATATATATGTAGCAATAAATAATTCTTGTTTCTTTAGAAAATGACTGCGTCTAATTACCGCTGTAACTTTGGTGACCGTATGTCTCACTTTTATCTGAGGGCAAAACAATCACAGGAAACTGTACTCATAATAAATGTATCAACCTCATAAAATCATCATATACTAGGTTAATGTGGTAATAGCAGTAAAGTAAGTAAAGTAAAAAAAGCAACCAATCAGATTTGGGCTTTCATTCTGTAAGCAGAAAAGTGAATCGGATTACCAGCTTTAGTCTCCATTTTTTATCATTTTTTTATAAACTGGTTACAATATGTTTAATATTGTAAAGTTAATTAGCCAATGTTGCCCATATATCTTTTTACTTTTCTGGCAAGTTGTTGTAGTGAGCTACGGATAACAACACAGAACGGTTTTCAGCTGAGCTGGCTCAGATGGGAGACCCCTCAGATGGGTATGTGAAAAAGTGAATAGTATTCCTTTTTACCAAATCAGTGCAAGACATCTTTCCTACACTCAGAGTTCAACATTACTATGAACAAGCTTTCATCTTTAGTAAATCAGACCTCTGACTGTTTGGCATAACCTAAAGTTTCGTTTATTTTTTTCCTAGGACTGATCACATTCTGAAGACCAGTGGATAAAGCTTTCAAATATACTGTATATCACTATTACTTGCCATAAACCTCATAATCCTCTATTTCAAGTAACCTACAACTTTAAAGCAGTACATGTAGCCTCTATCAGCACATTTCTAGTTTTTTAATTGTTTAGAACAAGTATGCCAGTCACAAACCCTTATGCATACAGATACAAGAGATCAATAGGGCTACACATTGGATGTGTCATTTTTATACTAAATGTGCTGCTGAAAAAATATGCGTTGTCCATAGGGAAATTACCAGAACCACCTGTTACATTATCCAGCTCTGAAATAAGACAAATGAATATATTATGTATATTTTATCTGCCTCTCAATGTTGGAAATATTGACACCCACTGCAAGTCTTGGTTCTATGAGAAATCTTATAGTGATGTACAACTTAAATGTGCATTGCATACTGAACTAAGAGACAGTTTTACTATAATTATAATATGCACCAACTGCACTGTGAAAGTGTCTTGGCTTCTTAAATTCCAATGAAACAATAAAGTGGATTTGTTTAACCAGAATGAAGATGTCACCCTACATGTTTAGCTGTGCTTATTTATATGCAATATAGAATCAGGGACCATCAGGCAGAACAGTTTTTTTTTTTTATCAAAGCATTACCTATCTCTTTTTACAATTTTTTGTAAGTAAAAAGGTAACCCAGCTTTTGTAAAAAAAAAAATGCTGCAGAAAACATTTAGTAATTTAGTGCTAAACGAACTGTATAGTGTTGAAATAAGTCAATTGTCTACAGAGTACAGTAGCCTAAGCTGAAATTTACACACACACAAGTGATCAAACTGATATTTACAGAGTCCAGTAGCTTGAGCTGAAATGTACACACACAAGTGGTCAGTGGTATTAAACCCAAAAACAATAACTTACTGCAGTTTACCAATTCTTAGGCCTCATACACACGACCGAGAATCTCGTCGTAAAAGAAATGTTGTTTTCCTCGACTAGGTTCTTGTCAGGCTTGACAAGAATCTTGTCAAGCTTTCATTGCATACACACTGTCAAGACAAAATCTAGTCGTTTTCAAACACGGTGATGTACAAAACGTACAACGCACTATAAAGGGGAAGTTCAATTCCATTGGCGCCACCCTTGGGGCTGCTTTTGCTAATGTTGTGTTACCACGTGTTAGTAAAGGTTTGGTGAGAGACGATTTGCGCTTTTCAGTCTGTTACAGCATGACGAATGTGCTATCTCCATTACGAACGCTACCTTTACTGAAGGTGCGCTCTCATACTTTATTCTGAGCATGCGCAGGTTTCTAAGCATACACACGAACGTGTTTCTCGTTGTAAACCAGCCCGACGAGGAACACGGCGAGGAAATTGAGACTCACGACGAGAAAAAAGAGAGCATGTTCTCTTTTTTTCCTCATCGAGATCCACAACAGTTTTCTCAACGAAAAACATACACACGACCTGTTTTTCTCTGCAAAAATGCTCTGCCGGCATTTTTCTTGATGGATTTTGCCAAAGAAATGGTCGTGTGTACGAGGCCTCAGATTTGTATCTGCATTTGTTTTGTTCTTGTTTGTTTTTTGTTCGTTTTTTATGCTTTTCTTTTATTTGTTTTTACCTGTAAGTCTGTTATTTTCAAACTTCCTTTAACAGCCAAGCTGTCCAGTATAATGCCGCGTACACACGGTCGTTTTTTGCGATGAAAAAAAACGACGTTTTTTAAAACGTCATTTAAATTGATCGTGTGTGGGCAAAACGTTGTTTTTTGTCTTAAAAAAAACGACCAAAAAAAAATTCCAACATGCTTGAATTTTTTGTGTCGTTTTTCAAAACGTCGTTTTTTGTTTCACAAAAAGTCACCGTGTGTAGCAAAAACGTCTTTTAAAACGACGTTTTTCAACCCGCGCATGCCCAGAAGCTAGTTATGAAGCGAGCTTCAATGGAAAAGTGTGGTGAACGTAACCTCGTTTTTTGTGAAAAAAACGATGGTGTGTATGCAACATCGTCTTTGAAAGTGACGTTTCAAAAACGTCGTTTTTTACTTCACAAAAAACGTCGTTTTTTTTCATCGCAAAAAACGACCGTGTGTACGTGGCATAAGTGTCAGAGTTGAGACAGACAGTTTATCACTGATAGGGGTGCTTACAATTTGTCACCCTTTATTCAATTATGTAAAACCTTTATCCCATAAGGAAAACAAAAAATGTGTTACCTGGAGTTCAAAATTCATTTGTTAGTCAAATACATCTAAATCAAGATGCTAGGGCTAGGGCAAATAACACTATCCCTCTCCTCATATTTACAATTCTGCTGTTCAAAGGGGGGGGGCTAATTGCTCATTTATAGAATGGAAACACCCTAATGCCGCGTACACACGGTCGTTTTTTGTGATGAAAAAAAAACTACATTTAAAAAAACGTCATTTACATTATCGTGTGAGAAAAACAACCAAAAAAAATTCGAACATGCTTGAATTTTTTATGTCGTTTTTCATAATGTCGTCTTTTGTTTCACAAAAAATTATCGTGTGTGGGCAGAACGACGTTTAAAATGACGTTTTTAAACCCGCGCATGCTCAGAAGCAAGTTATGAGACGGGAGCTTCAATGGAACAGAGTGCCATCGAACGTGGTGTACGTAACCGTGCTTTGCAAGAGCATTTTCAGAAAACGATGGTGTGTAGGCAACATCGTTTTTTTAAATGATGTTTGAAAAACGTTGTTTTGTTTCGTGAGATAAAACAACGTTTTTTTACATCACAAAAAGTGATCGTGTGTACGCGGCATTAGACTGAAAGTGTGTTACTGCCCAGATCACCAGGTGAAAATAAAGTAAAAAAGACTAAAAAAGAAAGATAATGCAGCCACCACACTTAAAGGGTCACTAACGGAAAAAAAAAATTTTGTTGAAATGACTGTTTACAGGGTATAGAGACATAAAAGTTAACAGATTCCTTTTAAAAATGATTAAAAATAGATAAAAATCAATCATTTAATGTGCCTCTAGTTTCACTTTCGTTTTTAAACTGGTTTCATGTTTCTGTGAAGTACAGAAGACACACAGAACAAAAACAAACAAATCCAGGGCAGTGTTTTGTTTTTAAAATTAATCTGATTGGTTCTGAGGAGTTTTAGACACACAGCTTGGACCACAGTTAAAGGCGGCCATGAGATTTTTCATAAGGAGCCAGACAAGCAGGAAGTGTGGAGATCAGAGCAGAATTACAGCAACTTCAAAGCAACAACGAACAATGAGGACATGAAACTAGGACTGCAGTAAGGTAAAGGAAGACATTTAGCTAAAAAAAAAATCCTTTAGTGATCCTTTAAGGATTGCTAAGCTGCAATACACATATATACTTTTTGAGGGGTTTAATAACCCAATTGACTCATTTAATTTGTCTCTCTTCCTCCCTCTATATGGCTGAGGTTTAAATCAGAGACAGCATGCATGAATGCAAACTACTTGTGCTGTGCTATCTTTTTAAAAACCCATAGGTGGCAAAAGCATATATTGCTTTCTTTTATGGAGTCATTCTAAACACAGTTGGTGAACAAGAGTCTCCAGAAATGTTAATTTTTCTTATGTGTTTAGTTCACTGCAGTGCCTAAAAGTTGTTCTCTTATTAAAACACTGGGACTGATCAAGTGACTATAGCAGGAAGATCGGCCCTCTCTGCACTCAGAAAGTAACTAGTGACCAAAAGAAGTAGTTAGGGAGCAGTGTATGCAACTGCTTGGGAAGGGTTTTTTTTCTCAGTAAAAGCGTTATTCTATTAAAGGGAACATTTTCTTCAAAGCTGAACTCCAGGAATTAAGCCACTTTGTAAACTCTTACTATGAGTTAGGTCCATTGAGGTGCATGCCAGCTTGTGGACTTATATATTTTATGTATAACTGACTGTTTTATGGGGTGCTAGGACTGGAGTGAAGTTATTGCTACAGTTCTGGAGCTCTGACAGGAGATATGCTGTTTTGCACACACAGCAGTTCTCCCATCCCTCCCCTCTGCTGTATATTTACAGAAGGTTTTGTGTTTTATGAATAAGTTAACATAATACAAATCACTCTGTGATTGTGCAGGGGGTGAGGAAGGACAGGCACATCAGCATACCTCCCAACATTTGAACTTCAGAATAAGAGACACTTGAAGAAGGAAGTAACTAGGGTTGTCCCGATACCGATACTAGTATCGGTATCGGGACCGATACCGAGTATTTGCGGGAGTACTTGTACTCCCGCAAATACCCTCGATACCCAAATAGAATACTTGCCCCTGCTGCCCCCGCCGCCGCATAAGCGAATCCGACCCCACCGCCGTATATACAAAGTCGCGGCCGCCGCCGCAAACATTATAGGCACTTTTGAATAGCTGTTTTCCCGCTGCGCGTGTATAGACACTCCCCCTTGCTCGGATCTGTCTAATCCCGAGCAAGAGGGAGTGTCCTTAACATGGCGCGCGGCAGGGAAAATAGCTATTGAAAGGCACTGCCTATAATGTTCACGGCAGCGGCTTTGTATATACGGCGGCGGCGGCTTTGTATATACGGCGGCGGCGGCATCATCATCAGGTAGGGGGGGCATGGCTGCAATATGGGGGGGACATGGCTGCAATATGGGGGGCATGGCAATATGTGGGGGACATGGCAATATGTGGGGGACATACATGGGGGGACATACATGGCTGCAATATGTGGGACATGACATGGCTGCATATGTGGGGGACATACATGGCTGCATATGTGGGACATGACATGGCTGCATATGTGGGGGACATACATGCCTGCAATATGGGGGACATGACATGGCTGCAATATGGGGGACATACATGGCTGCAATATGTGGGACATGACATGGCTGCATATGTGGGGGATATACATGGCTGCAATATGGGGGACATACATGGCTGCAATATGGGGGACATACATGGCTGCAATATGTGGGGGACATACATGGCTGCACTATGGGGGACATACATGGCTGCAATGTGGGGGACATACATGGCTGCAATATGTGGGGGACATACATGGCTGCATATGTGGGGGACATGACATGGCTGCATATGTGGGGGACATACATGGCTGCACTATGGGGGACATACATGGTTGCAATGTGGGGGACATACATGGCTGCAATATGTGGGGGACATACATGGCTGCAATATGTGGGGGACATACATGGCTGCAATATGTGGGGGACATACATGGCTGCAATATGTGGGGGACATACATGGCTGCAATATGTGGGGGACATACATGGCTGCAATATGTGGGGGACATACATGGCTGCAATATGTGGGGGACATGGCTGCATTTGGGGACACATTTAAAAAAAGTATCGGTATTCGGTATCGGCGACTACTTGGAAAAAAAAAGTATCGGTACTTGTACTCGGTCCTAAAAAAGTGGTATCGGGACAACCCTAGAAGTAACCTTGCAAAGCACGCCACGGCAAATGTGGACGTGGTCAAACTCATGACAGTGGGAGAAGCTTAAGGAGCATTAAACAAAACTCTGGCTTCCATGTACCTATAAAATATACTTTTATTACTTACTGTTTCACAAGTAAGAGTTTCATGGATACATACAAACCCCAACACATTAATTTAATAAAAATATATAATAGGGTGCAGGGTTTTGGAGTGCATTACGTAAAGATTGCAGGGTTCTGGGATGAGCTATGTACTGGGTGCAGATTTCTGGGTGCAGGGTTCCTTTTTTTTGCATTGATACATGTCCCCTAGGGCACCATGCACCTTTTATGGAAATAACTTGCGTATTAGGCCCCTTTCACATGTGCGGACCGTAT
The DNA here is from genome assembly GCA_029574335.1 of Rana kukunoris. Lineage (NCBI taxonomy): Eukaryota > Metazoa > Chordata > Amphibia > Anura > Ranidae > Rana > Rana kukunoris. Next base: position 350,795,127 of record CM056049.1, on the reverse strand, counting down.
GTCCGCATTTTCATCCATCCGTTTGCAGATATAAACGGGACATACATTGGTCCCTATGTGATTGCGGGTGTCAGCGGATAAACATCCGCTGACACCTGTAATTGTCCGCCTCTGCAATAATCCGCTTTTGCGGACGGAAGAAAACCCTATTTTCCTTCCGTCTGCAGAGAGGATCGGATGAACACGGACACACGGTCCGTGTTCATCCGATCCCTCATAGAGGAGAGTGGAGAAAAAACAAGATGGTCCCTGCGGAGGAATCCCAGCTGAGCAGACGGGCACACGGGGCGGATCAATACTGATCCACCCTGTGGGAAAGGGCCCTAAGCCTTTAAAATGAGCATTTATGAGCTTTTTATTTTTCATGCTTGTGTCCCATAGACTTTAATAGGGTTCTAATGCTCGCACTCATTTTTTGCCTGTTCGCATGTTCTGATCCTAACCGAACCGGGGGGGGGGGGGGTTCAGCCCATCCCTAGAAACTATATGGTTCTGTTCATATTTAGACAGTTTCCAACAATAAAACATGTTGCAGTTCCAGTTACTTCAGGGAAATTGCATCTAACAGACAAATCAGTCAGATAAATGAATACCCCTTAGTAGTGCATTGCGTTACATTATGGAAGACACAGCCTTTGATTTGGGAACCTTTAAAATGAAGGGTAACATGGTAAAACACACATGTATTGTGGTTTAATGCAGTATACTATATGGCCAGTAAACAGGTATTTTTTTTTCAGAAAAGATTGCTGTTGCTGTAGGCTTAGGTAATATTAGTACTGTACACCAGGGTCCTTTCATGTGTTACTTCGAACTTGTTAAGAACCCCCCCCCCCCCTCCCAAAAAAAAATATGTAAACCCAATCACTAAAATCTCATATAAGCATTAGAAATATTACATGTATTTCAAGGGTCATTTTCAAACTTGCCTATAATCTGCAGCTTTCATTACAGTAATATCTGGCTATTCTGCCAAGAGAGTCCCCATCCAAGCATTTTCTGTTATAGGGTGTGCAAATTGTGCATTATCACCCTATCACTATTTTCAAGTGGTGACTACATGTGGCCATTTTGACACACAATACACAGGTACACTGTTGTGACCAGGAAACCTGAGAAATGCCATGTAGTCATCATTGGGGATGCATGTAGACACGAAGAGGATGTAGGAGATCTGCAGCATTGAGATGCTACAAAGAATGACAGAAAAATAAAAAAAAATACAAATAAGAGTCGGTTCACACTGGGGCGAAACGACTTCCAGCACGACTTTCAGAGGCAACTCCAATACGACTTGAGCATGAGCCACTGGGGCGATCTGGGGCGATTTACAACACGACTTGAAGTCGTCTCCAGGACAGAAGACTTTCCAGTGGCCAATCAAACAACAATCAGCTCTAGGGGAGGGAGGGGGAGGAAGGGGTTTGCTGAGAAATGTTTGTTATCTTCCTGGAAAGTTGCTTCAGTTAAGACAGTGATCAGAATTGGAGGTGACTTCCATTGAAATCAATGGGTACAAATCGCCTAGCAGTCGGATTGAAGTAGTACAGGAACCTCTTCTGTAGTCGGAGCGACTTCAGTAGTGTGTATTAAGACGGCTCCCATTCACTTACATTGCTTTTCTGGACAGCGCGACTTGGGACGACTTAAGGCGACTTCAAGTCAGATCCCAAGTCCCCCCAGTGTGAACCGACTCTAAGGCCTCGTACACACGATCAAATCTGTCCGCTGGAAACGGTCCGCTGGACCGTTTCAGCAGACAGATTCGATCGTGTGTATGGCCGAGCCGACGGATTTGGCCACCCGACAGATTTCAAAGCATGCTTTGAAATCTATCGGGTGGGAATCCGTCCGCCCGACATGTCTGCTGGTTAGTACACTTACCAGCAGACATGTCGTCCCGCACCGCCGCCTCACCGCCGCCGAATGGATTCGGCGCATGCGCGGAAGTGTTTTACTTCCTGGTGCGGTGACGTGGTGGCGTCAACGTCACCGCCACGTCACCGACACGTCAGCGCGCTCTCTGCAGCTCTGCTGGCGGGGATTTTGGTTTGCTCGTGTGTACACGCGAGCAAACCAAAATCCCAGCAGACAGATTTGTTCAAATCTGTCGGACGGACAGATTTGAACAAATTTGTCTGCTCGTGTGTACAAGGCCTAAAACTGCAAGTGTTTTTGATACACACAAAACTGAATATCATTGAGTTTATATCTACTTACAAAGCTAAACTTTAGGTAATAGTTTTCATTGTTTACCTTTAGGTATCCATTCTTCCAAAAAGCAGCCAAATACCTTTTTCACTGCCAAAAGACAGGATATGATGACAAAGCTTCTCACAAGTAAACTACTCATATATCTGCCATATGCGTCCTTAAATCCAGTGCTTGAAAATCCAACCTTCTGATCCTGGACAACCACCCTCTTCTGGCCATGACACAGAAACTACCTGATTAGAGAAACGACCCTGTTGGAGAGGCACCTAAAGTATGTTAGGCCTCATTCACATGCACGTACCAATCCATACACCTATACAGTTGTTCGCAGACAAGTTGTTTAAACCCAAATGCAAGCTGCATGGACCTGCACGGGTCTACACGCACATCCCAGAGTGTAGTTCTGTGTGGGTTTGATGCATGGATCAGAACGCAGTCTATCTGCATTGAGATCTGTGCATCAGACTGGCATGGATGCATACTGGATATACAAGCATACAGAATATGTTTGAAGATCCTTGCAAAGTTGGAAATATACCTGTTGGAGACAGATTGTTAAGTAAGAAACTGACCTGTTATATGTTGCCCTGCTGTAGATGCTCATGTAAAAAAAACTTAGTTGGAGAAAAAACTGCAAAAACATCCCCCCCTCCCGCCACGATCCGGTGCTTCTCCAGGCTCTCCCGTGCCATCAGAGATGATCGCCGTGTGCCAGATGGGAGGCATAGAGATAACTGGTGACCAGATGGTCACCAGTCATCTCTATGACCGGCGTGATGTGATAACGTCACACCCGGGTACCCGTAAGTAAACAAACCGCAATTCCGGCTAGATCTGTGAATTATTTTTCATGATCTCATTCTTTCCAGCCTGGAGGAGAGATGTGGGGTCTTATTGACCCCGCATCCCTCCTTAAAGAGGACCGTCACACACTATTCCTATTACAAGGGATGTTTACATTCCTTGTAATAGGAATAAAAGCGATCAGAAAAAAATAAAACATTTCAAAAAAGTGTAAAAAATAAATAAATTTGTAAAATAAAAAATACATTTAAATTAAAATTAAAACGCCCCTGTCCCCGGTAGCTCGCTCTCAGAAGCGAACGCACACGTAAGTCCCGCCCACGTATGTAAACGTAGTTCAAACCACACATGTGAGGTGTCGCCATGGGAGTTAGAGCGTGTGCAACAATTCTAGCACTAGACCTCCTCTGTAACTCTAAACTGGTAACCTGTAAAAATGTTAAACTGTTGCCTATGGAGATTTTTAAGTAACAACGTTTGGCCCAATTCCATGAGTGTGCGCAATTTTAAAGCATGACATGTTAGGATGACATGTTAGGCCGCGTACACACGATCGAACATGTCCGCTGAAACTGGTCCACAGACCAGTTTCAGGGGACATGTTCGATCGTGTGTACGGCCTATCGGACCGTTTTCCAGTGGACAAAAGTTTCCAAACATGCTTAGAAACCTGTCCGCTGGAAACCTGTCCATCGGAAATGTTCGATGGTTAGTACACAAAATCATCAGACCAAAATCCCGCGCATGCTCAGAATCAAGTCGACGCATGCTTGGAAGCATTGAACTTCGTTTTTTCATCACATTGTTGTGTTCTACCTCACTGCGTTCTGGTCCGAGGGGATTTTGGTCCGATGTTGTGTATGCACATCAGACCAACAGACCACTTCAGCCTGGTCCGATGAAAACGGTCCGTCGGACGTGTTTCATCGGATATGTCTGATCTTGTGTACGCGGCCTTAGGTATCTATTTACTCGGCGTAACATAATTTTTCATATTTTACAAAAAAAAAAAAAACGGGCTAACTTTACTGTTTTGTTATTTTTTAATTCATGAAACCATGTTTTTTACAAAAAAAAAAGCGTTTGAAAAATTATTGCGCAAATACCGTGCAAGATAAAAAGTTACAATGACCTCCATTTTATTCCCTAGGGTGTCTGCTAAAAAAAACTATATAATGTTTGGGGGTTCTGAGTAATTTTCTAGCAAAAGAATGATGATTTGTACATGTAGGAGAGAAGTGCCAGAATAGGCCCGGTATGGAGGTGTGTATTAAAGCCCGGTATTGAAGTGGTTAAGGTGATATTCTCTGGAATATTACCTGTGTCATGCACAACACAGGAAAGACAGCAGGAGATTCGAGAACAGAAATGCATGGTTAAAGACCTGGTGTAAGAAGGAGGGATTTGGGTTTCTAGATTGGGCTGCAATGGGCTGAATTTTCATTGGGGTACAACCTGTATGCTAAAGATGGTTTGCACCTAAATGGAAGGGGGTCTGCTGTGCTAGGGGAGGAGTTTTGGGGAAGGCTGGAGGAGAATTTAAACTAGGCATCATGAGTGATGATGGATTTACATTACATTGTTTTTTTTTATTTTTAATAAAGGAATTGTGTTAGGGTTTTTAATTATTTTTGACACTTTTTTTGGTGAATGGGTAGGGATATACTTATTCACATGCGGGAGGTGAAATGTGGGCCCTCTTGCCCACAGATCCCCACAACCACAGCCCAGGGTTGTTGGGAAGAGGCCCTTTTCCCCATCAACATGGGAACGGGTGCTTTGGGGTGGGGGGGGGTGGTGCGATCACCCAGAGAATTACATTAAAAATACTAACCATAACATACAAAGCCATTTACAATTCTGCCCCAAACTACATTACCAATCTTGTCTCCAAATAACACCCAGAACGTCCTCTATGCTCCTCTCAAGACCTCCTACTCTCAAGCTCCCTTGTCTCCTCCTCTCATGCTCATCTCCAGGATTTCTCTAGAGCCTCTCCCATCATCATCACAACCTGTCCAGCTATCTCCTTCTCTAGCTGCCTTCAGACAATCCCTGAAAACTCATCTTTTTAGGTAAGCCCAGGGCTTTTTTTTAGCAGGAACTCGGGGGAACACAGTTCCAGTACCTCGAGCTATGAATGTATGTAGTGCCACCTGCCCCACCCTATTAGATTGTAAGCTCTTCTGAGCAGGGCCCTCTTAATTCTCTTGTTTCTTATCTTATCAAAGAGATACCTAGCATTGTTTTGTAAATGCTCCTGAGGAAGCTCGCAATGAGTGAAACATGTAGAGCGAATCGTTAAATCAATGCTTCTTTTTTGACTCTCCAAATTTCACCGCATGGAGATCGAATCTATTGATTGTAACTGATGTCATAAAATTGTCTTAATAAAGGGATTTTTAAATACAGCTTACCTGTAAAATCCTTTTCTTGGAGTACATCACGGGACACAGAGCGGCATATTCATTACTATGTGGGTTATATGGAGTACCTTCAGGTGTGGACACTGGCAATCTCAAACAGGAAGTCCCCTCCCTATATAACCCCCTCCCCTAGAGGGAGTCCCTCAGTTTTGTAGCAAGCAGTATGCCTCCCAAAATGGTCACCCAAAAGAGGGGTGGGAGCTCTGTGTCCCGTGATGTACTCCAAGAAAAGGATTTTACAGGTAAGCTGTATTTAAAAATCCCTTTTTCTTTCTCGTACATCACGGGACACAGAGCGGCATATTCATTACTATGTGGGATGTCCGAAAGCAATGCTTTAATGAGGGGAGGGAGACATCTTCCAAAGAAGGATTCAATTTAGAGATAAACTCAAATCATAATAATAATTCCAACTTAGTCAAGAAAAAACTTTTTTTTTTTTTTTTATAACCAAGGGTGTTTCTGATCCCGAGGATTTCAAACTGCAGCCTGTAGTACTGCCTGACCAAAGGCAGCATCCGCATTTCTTCTCACGTCTAGTTGATAAAACCTTGTAAACGTGTGGACTGATGACCACGTTGCCGCCTTGCATATCTGAGCCATAGAGATCTGATGGTGTGCTGCCCAAGAGGCGCCCATGGCCCTGGTAGAATGGGCCTTTACCGACAACGGAGGAGGCAACCTCTTCAACCCGTAGGCTTGAATGATTAATTGTCTAATCCATCTCGAGATGGTGGATTTTGCAGCTGCCTGCCCCTTCTTGGGGCCATCTGGTAGAACGAATAACACATCTGTTTTCCGGATCTTTTCTGTAGCTTTAAGATAGGCCTTCATGGCCCGGACAATATCCAAGGTATGCAGCAACCCCTCCTTTCTAGATGTAGGTTTTGGAAAGAAGGATGGAAGTACCAAATCCTGGTTCAAGTGAAATTTGGATATAACCTTTGGTAGAAAGGAAGGATGGGGCCGGAGAACTGCCCTGTCCTTATGCAGAACGAGATATGGTTCCTTACACGATAAGGCTGCTAATTCTGACACTCTCCTGGCCGAAACTATGGCGACCAAGAAAACCAACTTTCTTGTCAGTAAGAGTAAAGGAATCTCAGCCAACGGCTCAAAAGGCTGTTTCTGTAGAGTGGACAGGACAAGATTTAAGTCCCATGGACAAATTGGTGACTTGACAGGAGGATTAATACGCAAGACCCCCTGTAAGAAGGTCTTTACCAGCGAGTGGGTGGCCAGCGGCCTCTGAAACCACACTGACAGAGCTGAGATCTGTCCCTTGATTGTGCTTAGTGCCAGGCCTTTATCCACTCCTAGCTGGAGAAAACTTAACACCCTATCAATAGTATATTTGCGGGAATTCCATCTTTTGGATTCACACCAGCCTACGTAGTTCCTCCACACCCTGTAATAAATCACCCTGGAGACCGGCTTCCTAGCCCTAATCAGGGTAGGAATTACCTGCCTAGACAGGCCTCTATCCCTGAGAATCAGGGATTCAGCCTCCAGGCCGTCAAATTTAGACGCTGTAATGTAGGGTGGAGGATCGGGCCTTGTGAGAGTAGGTCTGGTTGTAGAGGAAGAGTCCAAGGGTCTCCCACTGCCATCTTCAGGACTAGTGAGTACCAAGTCCTCCGGGCCAAGCCGGAGCTACTAGAATGACTGGCTTGTTCTCCACTCTGATCTTGCGCAACAGGCGCGGGAGTAACTGTAGTGGAGGGAATGCATATAGAAGTCTGAATTGATGCCAAGGGCAAACCAACGCGTCGGTTCGCAGGCCATAGGATCCCTCGCTCGCGACACGAACCTGTCTAGTTTCTTGTTGAACCTGGATGCCATTATATCTACGTCCGGCATTCCCCACCTCTGGCAGATTGTCTGAAAGACCTGGGGATGCAGAGACCACTCCCCTGGCAACAGACTCTGGCGACTTAAGAAGTCTGCCTGCAGGTTGTCCACTCCGGGACTGAATATCGCCGAAATGCAGGGTACATGAACCTCTGCCCATTGAAAAATCAAGTTCACCTCCCTCTGAGCGGCCTGGCTCCTGGTTCCCCCTTGGTGGTTTATGTATGCCACCGCCGTGGCATTGTCTGACTGGATTCTCACCGGGAACCCCTTTAATCTGGAGGTCCAAGCCAGAAGGGCTAGGCGGGCAGCTCTGATTTCCAAGATATTGATGGGGAGCTGCCTCTCTGCTTTCACACCAAGTTCCCTGGCGGGAGAACCCCTCGAAGACCGCCCCCCAGCCTGCCAGGCTGGCGTCTGTGGTAACTACCTTCCAGACAACAGGGCTGAAGGATTTTCCCTTTAGAAGATTCTGAGGGTTCAACCACCAGGCCAGGCTTTCGTCGGACCCTTGATGATAGCGTCAAAGGGGACTCTAAGGCATGTGCCCTCTTGCCCCAGGCTGCTAGAATGGCTGCCTGTAGGACGCGAGTGTGGATCTGAGCGTATGGTACTGCCTCGAATGTGGCCACTAGCTTGCCTAGTAATCGCATACACAGGCGAATAGTTGGACTTTTCTTGTTTAGAACCAACTGAACCAACCCCTTGATAGCTTCGATCTTTACAAGGGGCAGGAACACCTTTTGATGTTCTGTGTCTAACCTCATGCCGAGGTATTCCAACTGCTTTGTAGGCTGGAACGCTGACTTTCCCCGGTTCAGGACCCAGCCGAATTCTTCGAGGTACTGAACCGTGAGGTTTACTGCCTTTTGCAGACCCGGCCGTGAGTGATCTATGATTAAAAGGTCGTCCAAGTATGCTAGGACTGTGACCCCTTGGATCCTTAAATTGGCCAGAATTGGGGCTAGGATCTTCGTGAATACCCGGGGGGCCGTGGCCAGCCCGAAGGGGAGCGCCCTGAATTGGAAGTGTCGCTGCCCCACCGCGAATCGTAAAACCTTTGATGCGACTGAAAGATTGGTACATGAAGGTAAGCATCCTTTATGTCTATGGAGGCCAGAAAATCGTCCTTCTGAAGCGCGGCGGCTGCTGACCGGATGGATTCCATCCGGAAGGAACGAACCCTTAGGTAACCGTTTAACCTCTTTAGGTCCAAGATTGGCCTGACATCGCCGTTGGGCTTTGGTATGACAAAGAGGTTGGAATAGAAACCTAGGCCTTGCTCTTGGGCTGGCACTTCTATAATTACGTCCTGGCAAAGCAGGTGATCCAAAGCTGCCAGCATTGAGGCCTTCCTCGCTGGATCCCTTGGTAGCCTTGATTCTTGAAAATGAGGCGGAGGATACCTTAGAAACTCCAGTCTGTAACCTGTGGTTACAGATGCCCGGACCCATTTGTCGGGGATCTTGGCTTCCCAAACTTCTGCGAAGAAACGAAGCCTTCCCCCCACCCGCAAGAGTGGGGGCGCCCCTTCATAAGGCAGACTTAGGGGCTGTCTTTGACGGCTTGCGATACCACGGCCTCTTACCCCCAGGGGTCTGTCCCTGCGATCTACTGTTAACGTTGGATCGTGCAGGCGGCCGTCGATACTGCCTGGAATTTGAGGGCCCCGAGACAGGGAAGAGCTGCCTTTTAAATGTAGGAGCCCGGAATGTCTCTTTGACCGGTAAAAGGGTACTTTTGCTTGCTATCCTATCTTTAAAATCAACTATCAACGGACTTACCCCTATTTTTCACTCTGTCATTATTATTGCACTGTAGTGTAGAGGTGATACCCTTCCTTTTAGGATCTACACCGGACTACTATCACCAGCGCTATTTATGGTTCTTGTACTATTTTTGACATTTCAATGTTATGTTTAGTCTATGTACCATTATTTTTATAAAAGGGTACTTTTGCCATTTGAAATAGTCTGAATATATTTATCCAGATCCTCTCCGAAGAGTCGTCCTCCATGGAAGGGAAACCCTGCCAGAAGCTTTTTGCATGGGGGCTCCGCCGCCCAGTTCTTCAACCATAAGAGCCTTCTCATGTGCACCAAACATAGTGATAAACGAGAGGCCTGCTGGATGGAATCTTTTATAGCATCTACCGCAAAACACAGAGCTCTGGGAATATCAGAAAACTCTTCTGCTTGTTGGGTAGGCATGTCCCTTAACATTTCCTTTGTCTGGTCTTTTAATGCCTGACAAACTCCAATTGCAGCCACCGCTGGCTGCACCACTGCTCCTGCCGTAGCAAAGGATGCTTTTAAAAGTGTCTCTAATCTTTTATCAACTGGATCTTTAAACATGTGTATGTTTTCCACCGGGCAAGTTAGTGATTTATTCACACATGAGATGGCTGCATCCACTACTGGGAGCCTCCACCTCTTGGAGAACTTTTCCTCCATGGGGTAAATGACCGCAAACCTTTTCGGTGGCAGAAAAATCCTGTCCGGCCGTACCCAATCCCGAAAGATCAATTCCTCCAAGAGAGGATGGACCGGAAAAACTGTGTTGTTTAACGGAGCTTTCAAAGAGCCCAGAGAGGATACCGGAGGAACCTGAGGCTCTGGCAATGGTAAACTAAATGCCGAGCGGACCATGTCCGTCAAAGACTGTACCCACAGTCTTTCTGTCTGGGAGTCTGAAAATGGTTCCTCAGAGGCAGATCCCTCAATCCCTGAACCCTCTTGGTTCAGGTCTAGTTGATCCTCCTGTGATTCCAATTCCTCTGGAGAGAGAATCTCAGCATCTGAGGATACACCTCCTGGTGATGGGGATCTAACCCGTTTCTTACCAGGAATAGCTCTAGCGATCAATGTTGCTATTCTCTCTTCTAGCCCCCCTAGGGATACGGCTAGCATCTCCTCTGTGATGAACACAGGGCTGGGCTGATCTGGGCCAGCCTCCGCACCAGATCCCCCTAATGGCTCATCCAAGGCGCTTCTTAAATTAATAAGTTGCGGGGAAAGTATCGGCATATCAGAATCAGAAAGGGAACCCTTTTGTTTTTTTTGGTCTTTTTTGTACCCTTTGACCCCGAACCCTTGGAAGCCATAATACAAAATCGAGGGACTCCGCCCACACAACAGACTGTAGTGGGCAGGAGTACAAAAATCAGAGTTTAGGGGACAATAGACCACTAATGCCCAAAACTGATGGGATCCCGTATGTTCTTTTTTTTTTTTTTTTTTTTTTTAAATATATTATATATTTTCTTTTGACAACATACAGTGACCCCAAACTAAGTTTGCCAGCCTCCAAACCTGCTGCAAAAAAGGGGGATTTCTTGGCTTAACAAAAAGGCATTGGAACAAAGTCCACATGTACTACCCCTCTTCCGCCACCGGGAGTCACTGTTCTGCCGCTCTGCGTCCTCTCCTCTGAAAATCAGCCTCAGACTGAGCACTGACAATGCCTGCTGTCTATAACAGCACAAAGGCGCGCCCCTGTATGACGCCGCAGGCACGCCCCCCCCCCGCCCTCCTGTGTGAACGGCGCGAAAAACGTCCATAAGACGTGCGCGCGCACGCGCGCAGCGCGCGTATGCCGGAAACAGGAGGAACATGGAGGAGCCGCGCTGCTGGAGATCCAGGAACGCAGAAACAGGCGGCAGATTCAAACCCCCGGCCAGGTAGGACTCTCCAAAGGCCCCTAGGGATCCTTACTAGCCCTAGGAAGAAACAGCAGGTTTAGCTAGCACACATATTTAGACAGGGGGACCTAGTGATGGGGGGGAAAAGGTGTCATCCTGTCTCTCTTTAGACATAGTGAACAAGGTTGCCCATGCAGAGCATACTTAGGCTATCCCCCCTTTTAGGTTACCCCGGAGAGCCTGCTGTCGAACCAAGTCCCGCAGGCTCCCCCTTACCTGCTCCATGCTGCAGGATGTTTGTCCAGCAAACTGATCCAATCTTCTCCCATCTCCGTGGGTAGCGTAGTAGACCTTCAGGCCCTGGGGTCCTATGAAGGTACCCACTGTCCTGGACCTATATAGCACCCTGGCAAACAGGAACTTATGGTTTTTACAAACTCCAAGTCCTGGGCCCAGGGTCCAGCCCTCCAAAGAGGAGCATTATAGGCAAAACCCCACGGCTTGGGGCCCGGGTACTGTCCACTTTGGCACTGAGGCTCCTTGGACAGATCCGGTTAGCCCGCCCTTAATCCCAAGGATGTGGAGCAAAGCTATTCCGTGACCAACACCTAAGACACTGGCGAAAAAACTGAGGGACTCCCTCTAGGGGAGGGGGTTATATAGGGAGGGGACTTCCTGTTTGAGATTGCCAGTGTCCACACCTGAAGGTACTCCATATAACCCACATAGTAATGAATATGCCGCTCTGTGTCCCGTGATGTACGAGAAAGAAAAAATGTTTTTCTATTTTTATTAAACTGTTGATTCTTTAATCTTTATTTGCACCATTTAATAACCCCTGGGTTCTCTTGGTACCCCTTTTTCCCCCTTGAATTTTCTCATAACAAATTTGAGGTGAGGTGCTCAAACAACTGACAATATTGTCCACTATTTTCCTATTTTTGCTGTGTAAACTGTTGGCGCTATATAAACTCTGTATAATAATTTATAAGTAAAGTTGATCTAGGGAATATGCCTTTGGGGGATCAGGAAGGATTTTTGTTTTACTGCTGGAGCAAATTGAATCATGCTTTGCTGTTTTGCCTTTCTCTGGATCATCTGTGGGTATAGAATTGTGTATATAGGATTGTATGAATTTTTTCCCCCCTTTTATTGGTTGAATTAGATGGACTGATGTATTTTTTCAACCAGACTATGTAACTATGTAACAAGTGTTAGAGTACCGCCCAATTATGAAATTGGCCTAATAGTGGGAAATTTCGTCATATTCTTCACTTTGGACAGACTTTAACTTTCAGGACAGGAAGTAACGGAAAAATTTGCCATCCTTTACGCTACCAAAAATAAAAAAAGACGTTTATATCTAGATATAACTTAATTTGTGTACTATAAACCCAAAGTTACTCTTATAGACCAAAAGTTTATGTAATGTAAAAAAATATTTCGTTTTGGATGCACTGTTTTGAAAAGAAACATGCGTTAGTGCCAGGCATTAGCCCTGATTCACTAAACTACAAAGTCCAAAGTTCACATTTGTAAAAAAATATTCAATTGCATTCACATGTGATTAAAGAAGGCTTTTGCATGGACCAATATGATTATTATTATAGAGGATTTATACAGCGCCAACAGTTTGAGCATCGCTTTACAACATGAGATGAGAATTCTTGTGTGTTCCTCTAACAATAACGTTTTTGGGGGCACATTTTCCCATGCATACCGGGCTGTGTGCACACCCTTTCATCTGCTTAAATACCAGAAAGCATATGAAGTCACGCAATAGCAGGGGAGAAAGTGTTTATGGAGGGCGATTGCTGCGCCAATGACTGAAAACATTTTCAAGAAGGTTAAAAAAAGTTTAGGACCTATTAAATTTGAAAAAAAAAAAGTTTTATACTTTGCTTAGCAAAACAACACATGGCATACAGTATTTCCCTGCTGCATAGACCTCCTTGTATAGCTCATACTACACCAAATATAACAACTCCCTGCCAAAAAAATAGGTAGGTTCATTTATATTTATAATCGTGTAATTTAAATAAATCCAATAATGAGCTTGTATTGGAAAACATACAAAGCGTACTAATGGATCAGCCTACACTTTTCCTAACTAACAAAAATAACCCTTCACGCTCACCCTAAAAACTATTTTAAAGTGGCCCAGTTTGACCACTACCTTGTGTTCAATCATTTGCTATGAAAAACATAGTGCAGCTTAACAATTATGGTAAAAAAAAAAAAACGTCATCTAATTACTATTGCTGGGTCAACTAATAAAACATTAACAACTTTATGTTAATATCAGTACAAATAATCATGTGAACAAAATACATTTTAAAACAAGAATAAAGTATCTCCGTGACTGTGTTTGTGCTTCCTTCCAAAATGTATTCCAAAAATTTGGTTAAATCGTGCTTCAAAAACAACTCAATTCACCGCAGTGTACCACCACCTCTTAATGTGACCCCTTACCTCAAATTTAGACCTACACAAAGGACCTAATCAAAGGTAAGGTCTAAAATGCTTTTCACAGCAACCTGGGTGATGTATTCCACAGATATCTTCAAAATAGCTAGTATAATATATGACTTCACTAAAATAGTAAATGCTCTCATCGGCATCAAATGTAGAAAGATAGAATGACTTTCATGGTACAGTATCAAAAAAATCCTTTTAATAAAAAAAAAAAAAAATGTAATACTCACAATTAAAGTGCACTTGTAACATCCAGTGCACCATATAATTCACATAAAATTATAAATGGTAAGAACCATGCAATTGCTTCCATTCTTACCATTCTTCTACACATGTCCATCTTTAAGGGAGCCATTTATATTTTTATGTGAATTATCTGGTGTACTGAATGTTACAAGTGCACTTTAATTTATTTTAATGAAGCCATATATTGTACTATATTATATTATATAAGGTATTTACAGTAATTGTATTAGCATGGGAGTTTGTGGAAGGTTATTATTTGAACATACAGTCTCTCACAAAAGTGAGTATGCCCCTCACATTTTTGTAAATATTTTATTTGAGGAGTGGAGAGGACTCCAGTGGCAACCTGTGAAGCTCTGGTGAACTCCATGCCTAAGATGGTTAAGGTAATGCTGGAAAATAATTGTGACCACCAGTGGCAGTGCGTCCATAGAGGGCGCAGGAGGGCTGCCCCCTCTTGCTCCTGCACCGCCACTGAATACAATACATAGATTCATGCATTGCATGGATCTATGTATTGTCGCTGCCTCCCACTATTCAGATGGCCGGCCCCCTGGTGAGCACCGGCCAACAGAATAACGGCAGCTGGTTGGCTTTGGAAGTGCCTATCAGAGCCTGCGGCTCTAATAGGCTTTCTGATTACAGCCCTCAGGCTGTAATCGGCTTCCAAATAGTTATCCAGGGGACGCACAGGGATGCGTTCCTTGGATGAGACTGACAGGTGTCTCAGCCAATTAGGTTCACCGATTCTGGTTACCGGTAACCTGATTGGCTGAATCGTCATTGAGGGTGGGAGAAGACATCGAGGGACAGTGGAAGCAGGGTGGCTGACCCCAGAAAGGTAAGTTCCGGGCGGGGGAGAGGGGGCATTTTACAGGGCACGGTGGCAGCATTTTACAGGGCACAGTGGTGCTAATTGATGGGCACAGTGTCGTTAATTTATGGGCACAGTGGCGCTAATTTATGGGCACAGTGGTGACAATTTATGGGCACGGTGGTGACAACAATGGCACAGTGGCTGCGGTTGGCTTGGGACAGTGGTGACAATTGATGGGCACAGTGGTGACAATTGATGGGCACAGTGGCCATAAATGATGGCACAGTGGCTGTGTTTGATGGCATGGCACAGTGGTGACCATTGATGGGCACTGTGGCGATAAATGATGGCACAGTGGCTGCGTTTGATGGCATGGCACAGGGGGGACAATTGATAGCACAGTGGCGATAATTGATGGCATGGCACCGTGGTGACAATTGAAGGGCACAGTGGCTGCCTTTGATGGGCATAGTGACTGCCTTTGATGGGCACAGTAGCTGCATTAGATGGGCATAGTGAGGCAGCAATTGTTTTTTTTTTTGTTTGCGCCCCCCAAACATTTTGAGCACCAGCCGCCCCACTGGTAGCCACACAAAATATTGACAGTTTGGGTCCAACATTTTCAGTTATGGGTGTACTCCCTTTTGTTACCAGTGGTTTAGACATTAATGGCTGTGTGTTGAATTATTTTGAGGGGACACCAAATTTACACTGTTAGGCCCCTTTCACATGAGCGGACCGTTCGTACGCTTATTACAAGTCAGTTTCCGGACTTGTAATGGGCCCCTATGGGATCGCGTCCGTTAGCGGATGATGCATCCGATAACGTCCGCCTAAGATCCGCGTCCGTCTGGATCCGTTTTTCGGACGGAAGAGAACCCTATTTTTCTTCCGTCCGGCGGATCGGATCGGATGCAAACGGACAGACGGTCCGTTTTCATCCTTTTCCACATAGGGGATAGCGGAGGAGAGACAGGGCGGTCCCTGCACAGTGTGCGGGGACCGCCCTGTCCGCCGACAGCTCAGCGGGACCCCCCGCTGAGCCGACGGACACACACGGAGCGGACCGAAAAACGGACCGCTCCGTGTGAAAGAGGCCTTATACAAGCTGTACACTCACTACTTTATATTGTAGCAAAGTGTAATTTCTTTAGTGTTGTCACATGAAAAGATAGAATAAAATATTTACAACAATGTAAGGGTATACTCACTTTTGTGAGATACTGTATCAGGGCTTTTTTTCCTGGGGGAACTTGGGGGAACTCAGTTCCACCACCTTTGGCTCAGACCCTTTGGTGCCCGCTCACCACAATCACTTGTGAACACAGAAGTCTGGTTTCTGTGTTTACAAGTGACTGCTTTGTAACCCCCTGAACTCTGCACACTGTATGTAATGCAATTCTGGTATTTAATGCCCCTTTAAGACCCTTCTACTGTTTGTGAAATCTGAACGGGTCGTGGTTGAGTTCCTGCACCTATTTTCTGAGAAAAAAAGCTCTGTATATGACTATAAAAGGTGTTTGTGCTTGAATCATACGAAAGCAATGCTGTTCATATAAATGGAAAAATGTATAGATTTGTATGTGTATAATCCTTGAGGGCCCTTTGATGAGAGATCTGTACAACAAAGATTCCTGGGATACTCATTAAAAAAATAAATGTATTCACTCTGTGTGACAGAGCTTCGAAGTGATTGTGTATGCACTACAGCAGACCTCTCCTGCTGTCATCAGAAAACAGCCACTGCTCAAACTTACTGGAGTTCAAAGATAGGGCTCAAAGCTTCAGCCAAAATACACTGATCTTTCCATATGCTCTCTAGCAAGTCCTGCTGCGATGATAGAGATCCAGCCCTGGGCAAGAACTGAACATGACCTAACCTTGCACTGCAACATTAAATGTAAAGCTTAGTGATGTAAATGTAACAGTTATGCACTGTTTGCTTTTTTAAACAGCTTCCAAAAACTGGTTTACACCAGTTCTTTTTATACTATTGCACATCACAGCCAGTGATCTCTCTTTATGTATAGGGATGAACAAATCGCATTTGTGCAAGTCAGAATTTAAAGAAAATCCAGTGAGCTGGCTGTGTACCAAAATGCAGAGGTGACAGGGTTGATTTAATAAAGGCAAAAAGGTCGTTCACTTAGCAAGGGAAGTTGCACTTTGCAAGGGACTGTTCCCCAGAGCATAGTGAAAGAGGTGAGGATCTGCTGACTTTTATCATTGAATCATGTGCAGGCAAAAATGTTGCTTTTTTATTTTTCTTGCTCGTCATTAGGTAGTTTATGCAAAGTCAAATGTCACTGCATTTGCCTTTGTGGCAATTTGCCTTGCAAGGTGCAACTTCCCTTGCAAAGTAAACAGCCATTTATGTCTTTAGTATACTACCCTCAATGAGTGATCTGTTCCACAGATTGGAGCATCTTTTAAAGCATGTGTATGATGTAACCTTGGGAGGCCTCTCCATTAACACTTTCCTCAAAAAGCCTACCTACCTTCTTCAGTAGTCAGTATGGCTGATGTGTATGTCAGCTCTTCCATGTAAAACACCAGCACTCACTGAAGATTGCCATGTCATGTCATGTTGTGAGGGTAGCTTAAAGGGTTTGTAAAGGTAACATTTTTTTTTTATCTTAATAGCCTCCTTTTCCTTAATGCAGTGCTGTTTTCATGTCCTCATTTGTCTTTTTGCTCTCAAGTTGCTGTAATTCTTCTCTAAACTCCACACTTCTTGGTTGTCTGTTTTCTGATAACCACAGTACTGGGAGCTTTCTCTCTGTGGTCACTAATCAAGAAGGTGTGATTACTGTGTGTCTAAAACCCCTCAGCACCAATCAGTTTCGTTTTCCAAACCATCACTGCCCTGTATTGGCTCTGTGGCTCTGTACAACACAGGCAGGAAACAACATGCAAAAACGAAACTAGAAACTGCAGGTACATTATATGATTGATTTTTATCTATTTTTAATAGTTTTTAAAAGGAATCAGTTAACTATTATGTCTTTATACCCTGTAAACAGTCATTTCAGCATAATTTTTTATTTTATTTACAACTCTTTTAAAAGGCAACTCTATTTTTGTGGGAAAAATTTAACAAATAATATAATATACCATATATAATTGCCACGCAAGCCATATTGTAATTCTATCTGAAAAATTGACAGATGGATTTAGATTGAACCCGTGTGAAAGGACCCTAATGGCGCGTACACACGATCGGACATTTCCACATCAAAATCGTGGATTTTTTTTCTGACGGATTGTTCGCTCAATTTTGTCTTGCATACACACGGTCACATAAAACACTAAGACAAGCCGAGAAAAATAAAGTTCAATGATTCTGAGCATGCGTCGAATTGATTCTGAGCATGCGTAGGATTTTTGTGCGTCGCAATTGGCTACAGACAATCGTAATTTCCGACAAGGACTTTTGTTGTTGGAAAAATTGAGGACCAGCTCTCAAACATTTGTTGCCGGAAATTTCGACAACAAATTTCCGATGGAGCATACACATGGTTAGATTTTCCGACAACAAGCTCACATCGAACATTTGTTGTCGGAAATTTCGACCGTGTGTACGTGGAATTTTTGTTCCATAATGCTGCCAGTTGTTAGAAAGGTCCAGTCGATTACTGTGCACATTAGTAAGTGTAGTTATCTGCATGTGCACATATCACAGAACAAGGGCCTGCTCTCTATCTTTGACATGTGTTCAGTCTGGATCTGTCTATCAGTTTTTCAGATAAATTCAGACTGAACCACAATGTATATCTATGGGCTGGTGGATGTAAACGGATGACTATCTGTTCACATTCTAAGTGGTTTTAACAAACTTGAGATAAGCTGCAATGTAGCTCATGATTTCCTTTATTATGCTTTTCCAAGGAGAAGTATGACTAAAGCTCTTTTGGACATACTTCTCCTATGCATCATAGGGCTACATTTATTTCTGGACTTTTGTGACCCAGATTCAGCCAACTGTGGGCTAAGGTACGCTGTCTGCTGTTATCACAGAGCCTCTCCAGGTTCTGCATGGATCCCAACAATAATGGCGGGATCCAGCTACATGCCTGACCAGAGACTAGCTCAGCCTCTTAGTGCTCTTCTGAGAACCTGAGCCATCTGCTCCCAAACCCAACCCCCCACCCATGCACACGCTGGTCAGTGTATTCTGACAGCGGGGGGGGGGGGGATCTGCCTGCTGTTATAATACAACAGCACAGTAGGAGGCATTGTCCCACATCGAATGTGTGGATGGGGGAATCAAGTCATTTTATTTTGTTTAACCTGCTGGTTGAATGAAATAAAAAAGATTCATGTATGGCCAGCCTGAGACAGCAGAAGAGATGGAGGAGTCACAGATCTAAAGACAACAGTAGACACAGAAGGGGGAAAGCATCAAAGGCCAGTGGAAAAAGTGAATGAACTATAGATCCACAAACAGCAGTAGCACAGGAGGGGGTAAGAATCAACAGAGAGCCGGTTAAGTGGAGGAGCCACACAACTTTAGACAGCAGCAGCAGCATGAAAGGGCATATGGATTTATTGGAAGCAGGAAAGAATGGGGGAAGCACATTGTCACAGAATGAATTAAAAAATAAAAATCCATTGATTTAATTGTTTCCCAAAGCAGTTACATTCAAGGCATGGTGTGAATAATAACTGTCACGTTTGCTTGTGACATAACTGATCACTTGTGGACCATGACTCGGATGATGGCCCATAAGAGCAACTCTAGAGGTCAGAGTCTCTCTCGATGCAGCAAAGACAGGAATGATAATAGCTCTCGCCTTTGGTCCACATGCACGGCCAATAGAAACCAACTAACTTGAATATTCTGTCAGGTCCCAAATGTCCATATTCATCATGTAACACATTCAACACTGTTCTCCTATGTTTCTTCAAGCTAATTTAAGGGGCCCCTTTAGTAAACCACCCTGTACAGCAATTGTAAACAATCCCACTCTTTGTGGATTAGTCAAGCCTCCTTCAGGGGATTGGTGGCTGGATGAAGCTCTGGGCGACCACTCTCCAAGGCTTTTAAAGTCAAATAGTAGAAAGGATCTTCTGCTTGGTCTTTGTTCAAGTATGTCTTGGATAGAGTAGGCAAATGCTTATTCACACCCTGGGTCAAGTTGCAGTAGAGCTTTGGAATACCAATAGTGGTGACTCCGATGGCTTTAGCACCTGTTGCCCTTCTGGCCCTGTACTTGATCCCATGCTTGGACTCCTTTTGAATTCAATTGAGTCAACTCGTTCTTAGTCTCTGAGTCATAGGGGAAAATGTACTAAAAAAAATGGTGCATACAGAATCTGGTGTAACTTTGCAATAACTATTCAGCTTTAGACAATAAAACTTAGAAACTTATTGGTTACTATGCACAGCTGCGCCAGATTCTGTGTGTTTCAGCTTTGCTAAATCTCCCCCATAGGATCTTCCCGAGAGAGCACCAGTCTCTATATTCCCAATTTAGGACCATATTTCAAACTGAAATGGAAATCCAGACACTATTGTCAACTATATACAATATGTCCCATGGCAAGAACATATGTGAGCAGGTTTATATTTGTCTTTACCACAGATTCTGCCCCATACAATTATTCTTTCAGCTTGTCCACGACAACCTCAAAGCCAAAAAATTTAACTTGTGGGTAGGGATCAGCATTTGGGTGGAAACACATTGCATGGTGGAGGAAGTATTAGTGGATACACATATTGGACTGTTTTTTGTCTATGCATGTGAACTATTTTGGTACATTATTATAAGTGTGTTATTTGCATATATTTTGTACGCTGATTAGAGCTGTAATTACTTTGAGATTGTGGGTGTATGTGTATAAACCTATATTTATTGCCAGCTGCTTACATTCAAGCTAGCATTGGCAGCCATAGTTTTCTTCACTAGTTCCCCTGTCCCTGTTTGTAGAAACTTCCAGACCTGGAGAATGGGAGTAAGGAGGAAATTTTGAAGTCAAGTGGGCATTCCATAATCTCCTATCCCTATCCAAGTTATTATCCCTCAATACAACAAAGTCAGTGACTGTTCTTTGACTCTAGCGGTGCCTGTGAAAATATGGTGGGCCTGGCTGTGCAGGGTCCCAGCCTCCTTGCTGCTTCTTTAGGGGTATGCTACACATAGCAGCAGTCAGGTTGAACGATTTAAGTCCAGATAACTCATATTAGGAATTGCCCCTAGCTTGCAGAAAAAAACGAAAGGGATTGTTAAATATCCAGCGGGTCATCAAGTTAGCATTGGAGAAACACACAATGGGAGAATATATTTTATAGGCAAAAAGAAAAGTTCCATTTTCAGACACTCTGATAAATACCTAAGGCTTCTTAGTGTGCATTAATAACTGCTACAAAATTGCCAGCAGCTGTTCGATTTCAAAGCATTATCTATGTGAAGGACACAATTAGCATGTCTATTCCTTCAGACTTACATAGCGAATGCAGATTGTATCAACGGTTTTACTATGAAATGAATACCCTTTTGAAAGAATCAGCACCTTGTCTTTTATACATTAGATTTCAGTGGTTTCAGGCATTCCAGTGGTAACATTTTCCAAACTACTATGAGTTATTCTTTTAAATTAAGTAGATCAGAAAACTTTTTAGTCAACCAGGAAGACTAGCAAGATTTCACCATACATGGATTGTGGGGGGACCCCCACGCTGTTTTTTCGGCGTAGGGGGTCTCCTTACAACCCATAACAGACCTAAGGGCCCGTTATGCTCCTGAGGGGGGAACCCATGCCGGATTTTTTTTTAAAAATCCGGCGGGGATTTCTCCTTCAGGATTCATAACAAACTCCGCCCACGTGTAGAATTGGCGGGAATCCGCGTCGGATCCCCGTCGCTTCTATGACGGCTTTGTCTCCATCGCGGCAAGCCAGCTCGGCGCTGGCTCCCGCGATGGGGCTCGCAAGTGCTCAATCTCGCCGAGAAAGGGAGCGAGATTGACACAATATCCCAGTCACCTACTGTATGTGTGCTAAGACAAAAAGAAACTGAGGAGGTGTGGCAGGTGTAGGTAGTCAGTTTCACAGGTCATTGGCTGCTATGGGTGATAAAATGAATAGATATACATTGTAACTGAAAGGCATTTAAGGTGGAACTAAACCCATTGATTTAACGGCCGCGTACACACGATCAAATCTGTCTGCTGGAAACGGTCTGCCAGACCGTTTCAGCAGACAGATTCGATCGTGTGTACGGGCAAACAGATGGATTTGGCCAGCCGACAGATTTCAAAGCATGCTTTGAAATCTGTCGGCTGTGAATCCGTCCGCCCGACATGTCTGCTGGTTAGTACGCTAACCAGCAGACATATCTGCTCGCACATGCGTCGAATGGATTTGAGTGTTTTACTTCCTGGTGCGGTGACGTGGTGGCGTCACGGCCACGTCAGCGCGCTGTCTGCCGGCGGGGATTTTGGTTTGATCGTGTGTACACGATCAAACCAATACATCCCAGCAGACAGATCTGTTCAAATCGGTCTGTCCGACCGATTTGAACAGATAGATTTGCTCGTGTGTAGGGGACCAACCACTTCAGCCTCTGAAGATTTTCCCCCTTAATGACCAGGCCATTTTTTGCGATACGGCACTGCCTCTCTTTAACTGACAAGTGTGTGTGGCCTTGCGACATTGTACCCAAAACAGAATTTACCTATATTTTCCCCCACAAATAGAGCTTTCTTTTGGTGGTATTTGATCACCTATGCAGCTTTTATTTTTTGCCCTATAAACAAAAAAAAAAAAGGAGTGAAAATGAAAAAAAAAAAATATTGTTTACTTTTTGCTATAATAAATATCCCCAAAAATGTTTTTTTAAAAAACAATTTTTTTCATCACTTTAGGCCAATATGTATTCTTCTACATATTTTCAGTTACAAAAATGGCAATAAGCGTATATTGATTGCTTTGCACAAAAGTTACAGCGTCTGCAAACTATTAGAAAGATTTATGGAATTTTTATGGCACTTTTTATTATTTTTATTAGTAATGGAGTGATTTGCGATTTTTAGCGAGACTGCGACATTGCGGCGGACAGATCAGACATGTTTGACACATTTTTGGGATCATTGACATTTATACAGGGATCAGTGCTGTAAAAACGCACTGATTACTGTGTAAATGTCACTGGCAGGGAAGGGGTTAACACTAGGGGGCGATCAAGGGCTTAAATGTGTTCCCTCATAAGTGTTTCTAGTTGTGGGGGGATGGGACTAACTAGAGGAGAAGACATATCGCTGTTCATAATTACTACAAACAGCAGATCTGTCAGAACGAGTATTTGTGTTTACACAAATCCTAGTTCGGGCTCTAGTGCCTGTGATCGTGCCTGCTGGCCACGCACATCGAGTCCCCGGGGGTGCCCTGTGGCGATCGCACACTTGCTATGGCCCTTAAAGGAGTGGATGTACTGCGTTTCGCAGGAACGAGCCACTTTGTCGGCATATATATGCGCGTGAGCTGGTCGGCAAATGGTTAAAGCGGTAGTAAATCACGCCAATTTTATTTTTTAAACCCTGCAAGGTAAAGGCATAATGTGCTAGTACAATGTGCTAGTAGTATGCATCGCATACTTAGAACGAAAGCCTTCAGTGACGCCCTGTCACAGATGAAGGCCTTTTTTCCAGGTTCATGTCCTCCAGCCATCTGATTGGCCACACCGCATTGACGTCACTTCTGTGCATGCGGGCGGCCATGGCATGGAGCTCTGAGGAGACAGCACGGGTAAACAGGGGCTAAGATGAAAGCTTCCTTGGCTGTAAAAGTATAGCAAAGTATAACAACATACTCGATTAACATTTTCTTTCATCTTTTTTATATTTTGTTGCATCTCAATGCTGCAGCCACTTTCTTTCCACTTGCATACACTCCGCTGATCTCTGTATGGCATTTTAACTGAAGGCAGTGAACCATACCTGAATCCTAGAGCACAATAAGCAGACAGGGTTGTCACCCTGTAACAGCAAAGGTTCTGCAAACTGCTGTTCTGTAAGAGGGGAAGATAGAGATGTTGTGTACCTGCTAAGCAGGAACACAGATCTCTATCTACCCCCAGTCAAGCATCCCACACACAGTTAGAAAGCACTCCCTAGGAGCATATTTAACCTTCTGGTCACCCCTGATGTTAACCACTTCTCTGTTAGTGTCATTAGAACAGTGACAGTGCATTTTTTTAGCACTAGTAACTGTAGTGGTGTCACTGGTTTCCAGAAAAGTGTCACTTAGTGTCAGATTTGTCAGCGCAACGTCACAGTCCTGCTAAAAATTGTTGATCGCCGTCATTATTAGTAAAAACAATTTAAAAAAAAATCCATAAATACATACCATAGTTTGTGGACGCTATAACTTTTGCACAAACCAATCAATATGCGCTTATTGGGAATACATATTTGCCAAAATTTTTAAATAAATTATTTTTAATTTTTTTTAGTATGTTTTAGCATAAAGTAAAAAAAAATGGATTTTATACTCACCGTAAAATCTCTTTCTCTGAGTTCATGGATGGACTTAATCTCGACATAGTGGGAAATAGACTATCTTTAGGAGTGACTAGGCAGAAAGTGTTAACAACTTCAAAGCTGAACCGCCCCGCCCAGGGTGCGGTCCCACTGACTATATCCTCTCAGCCTGCACCAAGCAGTTCAGTTCGTAGCAAACAGTACAAACTTTTAAGAAAAAGAGGGGTGGGTCCTGAGTCCATCCATGAACTCAGAGAAAGAGGTTTTACGGTGAGTATAAAATCCTTTTTTCTCTTTCGTTCATGGATGGACACAGCCTTAATCTTGACATAGTGGGATGTCCCAAAGCAGTGTCAAAATGAGGGGTGAGAACAGCATAAAATTAAACTTCACCCCAAAACCGAGCTCCTTAACTGAGGAGTTGTAACTCTAAACAGCCGCCTGCAAAACGTTGCGGCCGAAGAAGCATCCGAAGATGCACTCACATCAACTTGTAAAGTTTAGTGAAAGTGTGACCGGGCGACCAGGTCGCCGCCTTACACACCTGGGAAACAGACACTTGATGTCAGAAAGCTCAAGAGGCACCATTGCCCTGGTCGAATGCCTGGTGATAGGGAGGCGCCCAACCCTTTATGGCGTAAGCCTGATTAGGATCTGTCGGGTCCACCTCGACATGGTGGCCGATAAGACCGCTGGGCCCTTCTTGGGACCAGCCACCGAAACAAACAGTGAGTCTGAACTCCGACGGAGCAGTAACAGACAAGTATATTCTCAGAGCTCGGACAACGTCCAAGGGATGCCATGTCGTCTCCTTAGGATTCGACAAATGAGGACACAAGTATGGCAGTACAATGTCTTCCTTGAGATGGAAGGTCGAAATGACCTTAGGAAGAAAAGAAGGCTGCGGCCACAGCACCACCTTATCCTTATGGAAGATAAAAATATGGAGCCTTTCATGACAAGGTTGCCAGCTCGGAACTGACCTAACAGCCACCAAAAGGACCACTTTCTAAGAAAGTGTCAACTAGGGAACTTCCCTAATGTTCTTAAATGGTGGTTTCTGAGGCACCTAGAGGTCATGCCGTTAAAGCCATTGACTGTAAAGCAGGATGACCTATGGGACCTTGCGACAGCAGGTCCTCTCGTAGCGGTAGACGCCAAGGGACGTCTGCTATTCAAATCCCCACGGAGGTAGTGGAGGACGGACCGGAGGGGCCACATGCTGAACCCCCTGTAGAAATGTTCTCACTAGAGAGTGAATCGCAGGGGTCGCTGAAAGAAAACAGTCAGGGCAGATATCTGCCCCTTAATCGTGCTTAAAGCAAGCCTTTGGTCCACCCCGCACTGTAAAAACAGCTGGACTCTGGACACCAAATAAGTTGGTGGATTCCACTTCATTAAGCTCTCCAATTGCGATAATAAATCCTCCTAGAGGATAACTTTCTAGCCTTTCTCATAGTAGGAATCACAGAATCCAATAGGCCCCGGTCTCTTAGTACCTGGCTTTCAATAGCCATGCCGTTAAAGCCAGCAACTGTAAAGCAGGATGCAGTATGGGACCTTGTGACAGCAGGTCCTCTCTCAACGGTAGATGCCAAGGAATGTCTGCTACTAGCCACACTAGATCGGCGTACCAAGGATGCAGAGGCCAATCCGGAGCAAATAGGATCATTGGAAGACACTACTTTGCAAACCCACCAGTCGGGGACCTGAGATGTCTGCCGGGTCACAAATTCGTCCCCCCACCCGAGAGATGGGTGGGGGCAAACCTTCATGAGGACATCGCTTTGTCTGCAGGTTTGTTAAATTTGCGAAACCAGGGACGTCTCAGTCCCTGAGCAGGCGCTTTATCAGCCTGTGGTGTTTTACCCACCGTACTGGGCAGACGAAAAAAAACTTTTGTGTGGGGTAAAGAAGGGCCCCTGCCTACGGCGTGGCTCCTTCCCCTTTTTGAAATGTGGGAGCAGTGTGCTCTTACCTCCTGTAGCATCTTTAATTATGTCATTCAGGGAAGTTCCAAAAGGTCTTTCGCCCTTAAAGGGCAAGTCCATCAGGGCTTTCTTGGAAGATTGGTTGGCGGACCAAATCTTAACCAAAGGCTGATTCACAAATGAATTTTAGGCCTTGTACTAGTTGGTCAGCTAGGGCTACCTCGTTCGAGGAAGCCTGACGTGGTTGTAACCCATTCAGCAGCATTTTTGCCCATTCCGTGAGTGTCTGAGACACCAGGGCCCCAACTATGGTTGGGCTTATCGCCAAACACACTACCCTGTACAGGTTGCGGGTGATCGCCTCAGCCTTCTCGTCCGCAGGGTCTTTGAAGGCGGGAGCCCCCTCCACTGGTATGGTGGAGCTTGTTTAATCTGGACACAGAAGGGTCCACTATCGGGGGCGAGATCCATCTTTTAAAGAAACTCTCTTCAAGAGGGTAACACACGGCTAGATTTTTAGGGACTGAAAAAACCTTCTGTGGTTTATCCCACTCCTTGTATAAAAGTTTGTCTAATTAGACACACAAGGAGACACTTTTAGCAGTGCGGGTTGCCTTACGGAACCCAAAAGGGACCGGCGGTCTGCTGCTTCTGCAGACCCCTTTATTTTTTTAGTATCTCGCACTGCGGTGATAAGGTCACTTACTAGAGCCCTATCGCGTGCTGACCTGGGTCCGAGGTCGTCCTTACTGTCTGGGCGAATCTTTGTCCGCATCCTCAGATACCTCAGAGCAGGGCCATTTGAAGGAATTTGGGGGCCCCAAGCAAAATGGACATATAGGCCCCCTCCCCTGCACGCACACAAAGCCTACAGGAACCACAGCATAGCAATACAGTTTAAGTTCACCCACACTCAAAGACTGGTGCCCCCATCACAGACTGGTGCCCCCATCACAAACTGCCCCATCACAGACTGACACCCCATCACAGACTGACCCCCATCACAGACTGATGCCTCCATCACAGACTGACCCCCCATCACAGACTGATCCCCCATCACAGACTGGTGCCCCATCACAGACTGGTGCCCCATCACAGACTGAGCCCCCATCACACTGGTGCCCCCATAATAGACTGACCCCACATCACAGACTGACCCCCCCCTCACAGACTGACCCCCCCATCAGTGGCGTAGCGTGGGCTGTCAGTGCCCGGGGCAAGGCAAGTAATTTGCGCCCCCTAACGCGCAGACTTTTAGTACTCAATGAGTCCCTTCGTGCCCCCATCAGACTACCCCCATAAATCAGTTGCCACTGCCACCACCCTTATATCAGGTGTCCCCATCAAAGTGCTACTTTACATCAGGTTTCTTCATTAGAATCCCCCTTTACATCTGGCGCCTCCCATTAGTATGCCCCTTTAGATTAGGTGTGCTCATCAGAGTGATGCTTTACATCAGGTGTGCCCATCAGAGAGGCCCTTACATCAGGTGTGCCCATCAGAGTGCTTCTTTACATTAGGTGCCCCCATCACAGTGCCACCTTACATCAGTTGTCCCCATCAGCGTGCCCCCTTAACAAAATAAGGGGCATACTGATAAGCACATTTTATGTTAAGGAGCACACCAAAATATGCCAATCAGCGTGTCCCTTAACATAAAATGTGCCCATCAGTGTGCCCCTTAACATTAAATATGCCCATCTGGGATGTTGACAGCTGTAGATTGAGTGTATACAGCGGCTTCATCCTTGGATACTACGGTGACAGTATCCAAGGATGGAGCAGCTGGTACACTCTACAGCCGCCGACATCTTATCGGCAGCCGCCAATATCCACCTGAGCAGCTGGACATCGCTCCTGCAGACTCTATACCATCACACCACAGGCATCTGTCTCACTCATATCCGCCAGTGTAGCTACCGCACCGTCCTCCGCCACAGAGCCCGAGCATGGGGGACAGGGTGGCATGAGCACAGGGGGACAGGGTGGCATGAGCACAGGGGCAGAGTGTGGGATGAGTACAGGGTGGGATGAGCACAGGGGGACAGGGTGGGATGAGTACAGGGTGGAATGAGTACAGGGTGGGATGAGCACAGGGGGACAGGGTGGGATGAGCACAGGGTGGGATGAGTACAGGGTGGGATGAGCACAGGGTGGGATGAGCACAGGGTGGGATGAGTACAGGGTGGGATGAGCACAGGGTGGGATGAGCACAGGGTGGGATGAGCAAAGGGGGACAGGGTGGGATGAGCACAGGGTGGGATGAGTACAGGGTGGGATGAGCACAGGGTGGGATGAGCACAGGGTGGGATGAGTAGTACAGGGTGGGATGAGTACATGGGGACAGAGCATCTTTTAATTTGGGGGAGAGGGCGGTATGTGGATATGAGCTGGGGAGTGATTTGAGAGGAAAGATAATATGTGCTAGTGGGGGGTCCACTAGCCCCCCCACTAGCACATATTATCTTTCCTCTCAAATCACTCCCCAGCACATATTCACATACCACCCTCTCCTCTCCCATCACTTCATACGTTCACCTCGTATCTGCTCCCCCCCCCCCCCCCCCTTACCTCCTGGTTACTGTGCAGCACGGCTCTCTCAGTCGTATCTCTCCTCGGCTCCTCCTCCTGGCTGTGTACACATTGAGCCAAGAGGGGGGGAGAAGCCGAAGTGTATTGCAGTCAGTGGAGAGAGAGGGACGGCTGCACTGTAGCCGAATGACGCTGCAGGACCCCGAGCGGCAGATGTCCCGGGTGACCGCGCCACTTTGCGGGGGGAGGCGAAAAAGTGCCCACACCCCCCCCGCGAACCCCCCTCCTCCCCCGCGGGATCGTGGCCTGTGAACATAGCAGCAGGCAGACAGACGAGCCAGCTTGGGGGCCCCTTACTAGCTCAGGGCCCCAAGCAATTGCTTGGTTTGCCTGTCCTGTTGCGACGGGCCTGCCTCAGAGCCAGGGTCATGAGCGCTAGCTGGACCCAGCTCTGCATCTGAGTTGTCCCCAGCAGATGGCGGGGGGGGGCTTTCCAGCCCCCATTCTCCCATGCACTGCTTCCACCTTGGCCACTAAGGCATCTAGGATTGCTGACATAGCGTCCACCGATAAATCGAGTGCAGGGGGATCAATTGCTAGCTCAGGTGTCTCGGGGGAAAAAGCGTCTGCTTCTGACGGCAATCCTGCTGTCCACACACCTGACACAGGGACCCCCAAACAAGTAACCCACCTTGGCTGCAGCAGAGACGAGGAGTTCCCCCACCCAGAGGACTCACCACCCAGGAACCATAGTAGATGGTTTAGATAGCAGAGCTGCTGCATACAGAGTGTGTCTGTCGATCTGTGCTCTCCAAAGCTAGGATCGAAGGCTGTTTGTGGGGCTTCGATTTTTGTCAGTCTTTCAGACTGCTCAGTCAGCAGCGTGTTATGAAAAAAGGGAAATCTCGCGCCAAAATATGTGTAATTAATTAAATGGTTGTTACAATCATATAACTAATAATGATCTGCTCCCTAAAGAAACAGTAAACTGAATCAAATATGTGAACAAAAGTGAAAAACAGGGGTGCTAGAATAATACATATAGTGAATAAATTAAATAAACATAAATAGTGTTAATAATAAATAATTGAATGAAAAAGTAGGGGGGTGGAATACAATTGATAAACCAATAGTCCAAATGATGTCAGACACCATTAATTGGCAAAAATAAATCAGAAAATATATTAAAAAAATGTATATATATATATATATATATATATATATATATATATATATATATATATATATATATATATATATATATATATATATATATATATATATATATATATATAGTCTATTAACCACTTAAGACCCGGACCAAAATGCAGGTAAAGGACCTTGCCCCTTTTTGCGATTCGGCACTGCGTCGTTTTAACTGACAATTGCGCGGTCATGCGACATGGCTTCCAAACAAAATTGGCGTCCTTTTTTCCCCACAAATAGAGCTTTCTTTTGGTGGTATTTGATCACCTCTGCGGTTTTTATTTTTTGCGCTATAAACAAAAATAGAGCGACAATTTTGAAAAAAATGCAATATTTTTTACTTTTTGCTATAATAAATATCCCCCCAAAATATATATAATTTTTTTTTTTCCTCAGTTTAGGCCGATACATATTCTTCTACCTATTTTTGGTAAAAAAAATCACAATAAGCATTTATCGGTTGTTTTTCGCAAAATTTATAGCGTTTACAAAATAAGGGATAGTTTTATTGCATTTTTATAAAAAAAAAAATTTTTTACTACTAATAGCGGCGATCAGCGTTTTTTTTCATGACTGCGACATTATGGCGGGCACTTCGGACAATTTTGACACATTTTTGGGACAATTGTCATTTTCACAGCAAAAAATGCATTTAAATTGCATTGTTTACTGTGAAAATGACAGTTGCAGTTTGGGAGTTAACCACAAGGGGGCGCTGTAGGATTTGTGTGTTCCCTGCATGTGTTTACAACTGTAGGGGGGTGTGACGTCATCGATCACGTCCCCCTATAACAGGGTTGACGTGATTGATGCTGCGGCCACAGTGAAGCACGGGGAAGCCGTGTTTACACACGGCTCTCCCCGTTCGTCAGCTCCGGGGACCGGAGCTTCGGACCGGGTCACGGGAGCGCGCCGCGGGCGTGCGCCCGTGACCCACGGCTGGGTACTAGAACCAACGTACATATACACATTGATGTGCCCAGCCGTGCCATTCTGCTGACGTAAATTTTCAGTAGGCGGTCCTTAAGTGGTTAAAAAATCCTGTGTTCAATGGAAAAGTTTTTCAATGTGACGATATTAACCTCCACCAGATTTGAGATTCATCCCAAATGTGCACAAAAAGATGGCTCCTTACCACAAGGTGTTTTTTAATTAAAAAGGAGGTCAAATACAGCTTGGTCACAAAACCAGTAATTCATGCGTTGCTGTGCGTTCCTTATACTTTTAATGCAGCTCCAAATTTCACAGTACCGATCAGAGAAAGAGGGAGACCACCATAGTATAATACCGTTTTATTAAAGGAATATAAAATCAAACAATGCCAAATGGCCTCTTACTTGTGTTGGTGCCTTGGTCCTGGCACTGAAGCTGACAAGCATTGCAATGTTTGATGAGGAGTGTTCCACACTGGGGAAAGCTGACGTGCATTCCAACTCTCGGATCCGGAGAGCCAGCGGGACTGGAAGTGTGTGATTGTACGTAACCAGGTGCCTCGACGTACGTTTTGTGATTGCCACGTCGCCAGGAAGCTTATCCAGCCACGCACAGGACCCATACAAATAGGTCCTACAATCAAATGGGAGGGACCTAGCCTGTCAAAGCCTCAGTCCCAGTTCAAGCAGCTGCACCACACCCTCAAAAATGTATTCAGCATTTTTAACTATTGCAGTAGCGACTCAAATACATAATAAAAATGCAATAAAAACGCAATAAAAAGGAATATCCAAATAGTAAATCTTACACATCAAGTACTAATTAACCCCTAGGTGTAATAATTCCTTAAAGGATCACTAAAGGATTTTTTTTTTTTAGCTAAATAGCTTCCTTTACCTTACTGCAGTACTGGTTTCATGTCCTTATTGTTAGTTTTTGCTTTGAAGTTGCTGTAATCCTGCTCTGTTCTCCACACTTCCTGCTTGTCTGTTTCCGTATAACCACAGTGCTGGGAGCTTTCTCACAATGGTTTAAGCTGTCATTACTGTGTGTCTAAAACTTCCCAGAACCAATCAGATTCATTTCAAAAACAAAACACTGCCCTGGATTTGTTTGTTTTTGTTCTGTGTGTCTATTTCTACTTTGCAGAAACATGAAGCCAGTTCAAAAGTGAAACTAACCTGCAGGCACATTATATGATTGATTTTTATCTATTTTTAACGATTTTGAAAAGGAATCAGTTAACTTTTATGTCTCTATACCCTGTAAAACAGTCATTTCAGCAAAAAAAAAATGTTCCTTTAGTGACCCTTTAATACATATACCAACGCATAGGTTGGTCTAAAGGTTCAATTAAAAATACAAAAAATGTATATATAAAATAATTTTAAATTAAAAGGATATCACCAAGCAAATTAAATAGGTAGATGGGTTATACAAGTTAAATGGATCTAAAAGTATATTGTTATTCATTGGTAAGAAAACAATTAAGATCCAATTCAATATTTAACCCTAAAGGCTGCATTGTTCTTAAACGATGTATCCACTACGTTTCATTTTGGGAGACAGACTTTTTAAGGTCTGTACCTCTCCAATGGCTGGTAACCCTATCTATGCCATAGAAGATGAGCTGTCGTGGATCTTTGTCATGGCATTTCTCAAAATGCCTTGAAACGCTGTGATTGGGAAAGCCCTTGATAATATTGGCCACATGTTCGTTGATCCTTATTTTTAATTCTCTGGTGGTATGTCCCACATATTGCAATTTGCAAGGGCATTCCAAAACGTATGTAACGTATTTTGAATGGAAAGTGATAAGAGGCTTGATAGTAAACTCTTGTCTGGTAACATGGGAAGAGAACTTGGTCTTTTTCTTTACTTGTCTATTAGAGATCTTACATGCTCTGCAGCGGGTAAAGTAATGGAAGGTGGAACCATCTAGAAATGTAAGTGGTTTCTCAGGTGGGTCCGGAACATTGGTCGCTATCATATTTCTCACACTCGGAGCCCTCTTCTATATGAATGTAGGTTTGGGTGGTAAAATTTTCAAATCTGTGTCCTGCAATATAATAGGCCAAAACTTTTTAAAGATTTTTTCCACACTTTTGTACTGCCTATGGAAGCCAGAGAGAAAAGGCACCTGATCAACCCGCAAGGCCCCCCCCCCCTGGATTCCAACAGAGTAAGGCGGTCCATAGTGGAGACCTCTTGTTTGGTGTCCTGGAGCACAGGTAAAGAGTAACCTTTCTCTACAAATCTCTTTGTTAGCATATTGGCTTGTTGGTCAAAATCATTGAGTTGATCACAATTTCTCCGGATCCTCATATATTGGCCTTTGGGTATTGCTCCCAACCATTTGGGGTGATGGCAACTCGAGGTAGGCACAAACCCATTCCTGTCCGTGGATTTGAAATAAGTCTTTGTGCCCACCTGATCCCCTTTTTTATATAGTGTAAGATCCATATAATTAATGGAGGCAAGACTGCACTCAGCAGTAAGTCCATATTGGTTGATATTCATGTTTAATAGGAATGTATCTAAAGTTGTTTGGGGTCCCTCCCACAACAATATGATATCGTCAATATATCTTTTGTAATAAATCATCCTTGACACTAAATATGGTTTCTCCCTCCCATTTATTTAGAACCAGGTTTGCTACGCTGGGGGCATATCGAGCCCCCATAGCAACACTCCTGATCTGTTTGTAGAACTTTCCCTGTGCCCAAAAGTAGATATTACCCATAGCCTGTTTTAGACCTTTGACCAGAAACTGAACTTGGGCTATTGGTAATGTTGCATTTTTCCCAAGGGTCTCAGTGACTGCCAAAATCGTGTGTATCTGTTCATCTGCCGTTTTTAAATGGTCTGATCCATGGTACAATAGCTGCTGATCTGACACTGAAGGCCAACAGGGCAAAAAAACACGGTATAAAAAAAAAAAAGAGAAAGGTTCCCCAGATGGGCTTTTAGGCAGCAAAGTAACAAATTGAGGTATAGTGAAGGTTGTATAAAGCAATATTTATTGCACAATTTCCAAATATTCACATGGGTCAGAGATCATAGAGACAAATGACAAACGGTCAACATTCCTGTATAACATGTACATAGGTAGTATATATATATATAAGGTTGTAACATTGAGCCCCCTTCAGGGGGCAAATGTTCTAAAGAATAAAAATAATAATAATATTGATAAACATTCAGAATGAGTAAAATAACACATAACAGCATAAAAGCAGTAAAATGCCATAATGATGTAGTTACCACTGAGACAGGAAATGAGTAGCGTGAGGGACCGCTGTAAGATCCAGGGGGGCCCTGAGCTTCCCCCGCCCTCCCATAGGTGGAGGGGCCTACCCTGGAGAACCTAAAGGAAGCCACACGAAAAAAAGCCCCCCCGGGGAGTGACGGAGGGGCAGCCACCTGCAGAAGAACACCCAATGGGCCCATAGTTAGTAAACATATTTGTTATAGTGGGAGTACATTGATATGTAAATCAATTGCTGGAATAGCAGACAATCAAGTGCGTAGGTTGGCTCCAAGACAAATCTCCGCTGGTCTTTAATCAGGATGGACATATAATAAACACCACTGTGCTCGAACTTGGCTTTTCAATGTGGCCCACTACCAGAAGTATAAGCAGCTTACCAGAGGAATGGCTGTAATCAACAGTCGGCTGTGACCCAGCCGCGGCCTTTAGAGAACCAGGACGAATCCCAAATCCTAGGGCAGTGTTTACACCGGGGCTCCACTCAGCAACTCCACCAATTAGATCATATGTAAATGATAAATAGAGGCAGACATAGCGTAATCCCGCTGGGACATTTATTTAAAATAGTAAAAACCAGAATACTCACATGGGAGATGAGTTAGACAGGCATATAAAATACAAAGTTGCCGGCCGGCAAACAGATCAGCAAGGACCCTCCTCCAGAGCGTAATGACGTCACCGCACGTCTACTCAGACGCGTTTCGTCGTAGGACGTTATCAATGGGATAGGGCGTTGCGGTGAGTCAACACTTAAATAGGCCTGGACCTCGCCGTGAGGTGTAGATCCAGAGCTGCAGACGCCATCTTGGAAAGGGGCAAGATGCCAGTGCTTGACCCAATCCAAAACTGTTGCTAATATAAAAAACTTAAAAGACATTTCCTAAGGGATACAGCAGGCAAAGTCCTTATCTTGTAATCCCACAGGAGAAAAAAAGAAAAAAAGAAGAAGCAGAAAAAACTTTACTTTGATGTCATAGATACAGGAAATAGATAGCAAGTGCCTACCACATCATTCACATTGTCTATACCTATTCCTTGTTGCGGCGACATCTAGTGGATCTTTTAAAGAAATACAGCGATGTCATCGCATTGGAAAAAAGGAAGAGGACAACGGAAGGAAGCCAGCCAAGACTGATAATTATGACTTGGCCTGACCTAAACCATATGATACTGATAATGATCGATAGCTGCGATCAAGCGTATTTGATGGAATATAAGGGAAAAAAACTTTAAAAGTGAAAATACAAAATAAAAGGGGATATGAGCCCAAGAGTCTCCCAACTTGGGTGAACATTATACCTACAGTGAGCAGGAGTGCAAGAAAACTAAACATTGGTATTAATGTGATTATAAACCCTCAGGGTTTTGATTGAAAGTCTATGTATAGTCACATTTAAGTGACCATGCATCGTAGTTTCGATTAGACACTACTGTGCAAATGTGAACACCAAATAATATATACTAGTGAAGTGTTGGTGCTTAGAAAAAATATTTATTAAGAGGACTCGTTGTAAATGAGCCTCTAATAAAATTAAAAAACATAATCCTCGAAAAAGAGGATTTAGTATTAATTTTTAATTTTAATTACTAACATTTTCTCAAACAAGTGTGGGAAATGTTAAAAATAAGGTGTGGAAAATGTTTAAAAAAATTACAGTGATTACCTAAGTGCAAACAATTTATTATGCCTAGTGTTCATTATACCGGGCTCACCATTAGAAGGGCCCGGTATAGGGAAAAATTAGGGGAAGGAGGGGGGGGGGAAGGGGAAAAAAAATGTTTTATGTAATCAAATACAATGATTCTGAACATGTGTGGAAATTGTTAAACTGGTAGACCCAAAGAAAAAATGATTTTGTATAAATGGCCCAGAAGAGACAATCTCCTGACCCAGAGACTATTCAAACAGGCTCTCATTCCCTTGGCATCAGCAGTACATACGACCACACCCCACGCTGAGTTCCAGTACAATATCAAGCATTATTAATAAACGCGTTAACGTCAGTTTCGATGTTTAACCCATATGGTGTATAGCATTTTAAACGGTATATCCAACTCATTTCCATTCATGAAATGGTCCTTACTAGATGACTCCCCCTCCAATTGGGTTTGAATTTATCTATCCCCACAAACAAAGTTTTTGATGGATCTTTATTGTGCTTGAGGAGGTAGTGTTTTGAAACTGAATGGTTTCTGAATCCACTTATGATATTGGTTATGTGTTCATTAATGCGGACCTGTAAGGCCCGTTTGGTCCGTCCCACATATTGCAGGCCACAAGGGCACTGCAACATATAGACGACTCCTGTGGACGTACACGTAATGCATGGTTTTATGGTATGTTCCTGACCTGTCACCGTAGAGACGAAATTAGTAATCCGCCTATCTTGACAGGAATTCAAGGCACATACCCTGCATTTCTTACATCTATAATACCCTGTTAGTTGGTCAAAGAAACCCCTACTCCCTGTGGGGGGATTTAGGGTATTGATCACTACCTGGGTCCTAAGGGGTTGAGCTCCCCTAAAGATGACTCTTGGGTTATCTGGGAGAACATCTTTCAAGACATTGTCATTCAATGCTAGATGCCAATGCTTTTTGATGAGTTGCTTAATGCTTTTATGTTGTACCGAGTATGTGGTAACAAAAGGCACCCCCAATGGGAATTGGTCGCCCTGTACCAGGGCCTTGTCTGCCAGAAGGCTTTCTCTGTCAGTATTAAGCACTTCTTCCATAGTTACTTTCAGAGTTTCTGCAAAATAGCCCTTTTCTAGAAATCTCCCTGTCAGAATCTGGGCTTGATTTCTGAAGTCTGTAGTATCACTACAGTTCCTCCTAAGCCTTAGGTACTGGCTCTTGGGAACCCCAGTGATCCACGGTCTATAATGGCAGCTGTCGGTGGGTATAAAGGAGTTTCTATCTGTCTTCTTGAAAAAGGATGAGGTAGTAAACCTATCCCCTACTATTTTGATGTTCAGATCTAGATAATGAACCTCTGTCTGGCTAGCCTCAAACTTAAGGGCTATACCTCTATCATTCCTGTTTAGAGAGGCCATGAAAGATGTTAATTCCTGGTAATCACCAGCCCATAAGAGGAGGATGTCATCAATATACCTAGCCCACAAGGTAACGTAGGGCATATGGTTAGACAGGATGACATCCTCCTCCCACTTAGCCATAAATAGGTTGGCCAGACTTGGGGCATACTTAGCCCCCATGGCCACTCCCGTATCTTGACGATAGAAACTCCCTTCAAACCAAAAATAGTTCGAGGCGGCAGCAAATCTAAGTAAGGACATGATGAACTCTATTTGTTTAACTTGCAGCCCCGACTGTAGTTGGAGGTAATATAACACGGCCTCAAACCCAAGGTGGTGGGGAATGATGGTATATAGAGAATTTACATCAATGGTGACCAACCACATGTCCCTTGTGGGGGAATAGTTAGACAATAAATTAATAATGTGTTTGGAATCCCTTATATAGGAGGGGATCTGTTTCACAAGTGGCTGTAAATAAAAATCAATATACCTACCCACCCGGGACGTGATAGAATCAATCCCACTAACTATGGGACATCCCGGGGGGTGTGTGGGATTTTTGTGCAACTTAGGTAAGTAATAGATTGTGGGAGTATGTGACGCTTTAGGTATCAGGTGTACTCTTTCTTTGGGCGATAGAATCCCCTCATGGAGGCCTCTATCCACCAGTAATTTCAGGGTTTTCGTGTATTGAGCACGAGGATCCCCTGGTAGCATAGTGTATGTGTTGATATCATCAACAATATGATGCAATTCCCGTAGGTAATCTGCTTTATCTAAAACGACTATCCCCCCACCCTTATCAGCTGGCCTTATTACCAGTTCTTTGTTTTTACACAGAGAATCAAGACCCTCATGCAGGGTCTTGCTGAGCCTCGCCTTTTTGACCTCTAACGTTTCGAGATCTCTAATAAGTACATCTCTAAACACTTTCAATGAGGGGGCAAGGGATCCTGGGGGATTGAAGAGGGATGCATTAGATAACCCAGAGTGGAGGTACTGGTTAGTAGTAACAGCCCTGTTCTGTGAAATTCCCATCATGTATCGTTTTATATGCAGTTTTCTAACGAATTTGTGTATGTCCATAAATGTGTGGAACTTATCAAGGTTAGTAGGGGGAACAAATTTAAGGCCTTTGTCGAGAATCAATTTCTCCGCTTCGGTCAAGATTTGGGCACTTAAATTGAAAATTCCCTTTCCTGCTACAGCCTTGCTCTCTTTAATTGCTCTGCTCAGCCACCCCCCTCTGGTCCCTCGTCTCTTTCTCCTTGCCTTTTTTGCCCTTGGGTGGGTTTGTGAAAACCCCAGCTATTTGACCCATTGGGTATTGGGGGGCCTAAGGGATTGGGACCTCGGGCATTGTTAATGTACGTTGGGGGAGGGGGAATCCGTTGCAAAGCTTCTGGAAATGGGAAATATTCCGGTCCTTCCTCGTATAATGGAAGAAAGGAGTTGGACACTGGAATGTTATAATCCCAACCAGAGTTTGCTTCCGTTCTATATGGCGAGGGGGGGTGAGTATCAAAATCATACCCTTGTCCCTGACCCCAACCATTTGAATAGTCAACGTAGGTTCCCTTCCCTCTCATTGTCCCCTGCGCCCATCCCCTCCCTCTTACTGGGTAACCCCTAGTTTTGGGTGGTGGACCGTGATACACATTGGGGACGTGATCCGTTCGGGATCCCCCGAACGGGCGGGTCTGGCCCCTTGGTGGATACCCTCCCCTAGGAGGTCCATGACCCCTTCTGGGAGATTGGGACGATTGAGGTCCTATTTTTTTGAAAACATCTGTGACGGGTTTTTTTGGGGAACACAGAGGATGTTGGTTGAGACCCCTGTGGTAAGGATCTCACCTCCATGTGGGCTAAGGTGTCCATATCATTAGAGTTGGTTTTATTTTGTTCTTCTGCAAGTTTCTTTTGCCAATTGAACACATTGCCCTCATGGTAGTCAGTAAGGTCCCTATTGTACTTCTTCTTTTTTTTGGTACGTTGTTCCTTATCCTCTTTTTCCATAATTTTTTGGAGACCCGATGACCTCTCGCGATATTCATCACAATCTTTATTAGGACTGAGTTTGTCTTTGATGAGTTTGATCTCATCATCCAGTCTGGAAAGTTTGGAGGCTTTCCTTTCTAATAGGAAACGCAACAGGGCGACCCCAGCTAAATTAAAGTAGGAGTACCAGCCCTCGAGGTCGGTGTCCCCTTTCTGTGGTGCTAATTCCCACCTCAGACTGCGGGGGACCATAAGGTGTTTGACATATGTTTCTAAATACACTATGTCCCACTTGGTGTGGTTTTCAGAAATCATAAGATTCTTGAGGCGGGCAAAAGTCCCTCCCAGATCATTATCATCTTCTTTAAAGGATTCAAAAACCCCTTCTATATTTACCATCTTACTAGCCCTAAAATCAAAAATATCCATATTTAAACCGATATTACGGGGGATGGTAAGCGGAGAAGACAGCAGCAATAATAAAAAACAGAATATAATACAGAGGAAAAATTGCGCTTGTCACAGTTAAATAATCAATTAGTACCGGTGTGGTCAGTTACTAACATAAAAATAAAAATAAAAATAGGGGGGAGGCGGCAGCTCTTGTGCCGAAACACAAGGGGAAATACAACAAAAACAAAGATTTAGAGCTGCGCCTTGTCACCCGGACTCGATACAATCAAAAAGAGTCCATATATCAGTCGTGTGGAGATAAACAATCCTTCAAACATGAGAGAAGTAGTAGGTTGGCTCCAAGACAAATCTCCGCTGGTCTTTAATCAGGATGGACATATAATAAACACCACTGTGCTCGAACTTGGCTTTTCAATGTGGCCCACCACCAGAAGTATAAGCAGCTTACCAGAGGAATGGCTGTAATCAACAGTCGGCTGTGACCCAGCCGCGGCCTTTAGAGAACCAGGACGAATCCCAAATCCTAGGGCAGTGTTTACACCGGGGCTCCACTCAGCAACTCCACCAATTAGATCATATGTAAATGATAAATAGAGGTAGACATAGCGTAATCCCGCTGGGACATTTATTTAAAATAGTAAAAACCAGAATACTCACATGGGAGATGAGTTAGACAGGCATATAAAATACAAAGTTGCCGGCCGGCAAACAGATCAGCAAGGACCCTCCTCCAGAGCGTAATGACGTCACCGCACGTCTACCCAGACGCGTTTCGTCGTAGGACGTTGTCAATGGGATAGGGCGTTGCGGTGAGTCAACACTTAAATAGGCCTGGACCTCGCCGTGAGGTGTAGATCCAGAGCTGCAGACGCCATCTTGGAAAGGGGCAAGATGCCAGTGCTTGACCCAATCCAAAACTGTTGCTAATATAAAAAACTTAAAAGACATTTCCTAAGGGATACAGCAGGCAAAGTCCTTATCTTGTAATCCCACAGGAGAAAAAAAGAAAAAAAGAAGAAGCAGAAAAAACTTTACTTTGATGTCATAGATACAGGAAATAGATAGCAAGTGCCTACCACATCATTCA
Organism: Rana kukunoris; assembly: GCA_029574335.1. Classification (NCBI taxonomy): domain Eukaryota; kingdom Metazoa; phylum Chordata; class Amphibia; order Anura; family Ranidae; genus Rana; species Rana kukunoris. The sequence continues at coordinate 350,754,762 of CM056049.1, read as the reverse complement.
CATTGTCTATACCTATTCCTCGTTGCGGCGACATCTAGTGGATCTTTTAAAGAAATACAGCGATGTCATCGCATTGGAAAAAAGGAAGAGGACAACGGAAGGAAGCCAGCCAAGACTGATAACGGAAGCAAACTCTGGTTGGGATTATAACATTCCAGTGTCCAACTCCTTTCTTCTATTATACGAGGAAGGACCGGAATATTTCCCATTTCCAGAAGCTTCGCAACAGATTCCCCCTCCCCCAACGTACATTAACAATGCCCGAGGTCCCAATCCCTTAGGCCCCCCAATACCCAATGGGTCAAATAGCTGGGGTTTTCACAAACCCACCCAAGGGCAAAAAAGGCAAGGAGAAAGAGACGAGGGACCAGAGGGGGGAGGCGGAGCAGAGCAATTAAAGAGAGCAAGGCTGTAGCAGGAAAGGGAATTTTCAATTTAAGTGCCCAAATCTTGACCGAAGCGGAGAAATTGATTCTCGACAAAGGCCTTAAATTTGTTCCCCCTACTAACCTTGATAAGTTCCACACATTTATGGACATACACAAATTCGTTAGAAAACTGCATATAAAACGATACATGATGGGAATTTCACAGAACAGGGCTGTTACTACTAACCAGTACCTCCACTCTGGGTTATCTAATGCATCCCTCTTCAATCCCCCAGGATCCCTTGCCCCCTCATTGAAAGTGTTTAGAGATGTACTTATTAGAGATCTCGAAACGTTAGAGGTCAAAAAGGCGAGGCTCAGCAAGACCCTGCATGAGGGTCTTGATTCTCTGTGTAAAAACAAAGAACTGGTAATAAGGCCAGCTGATAAGGGTGGGGGGATAGTCGTTTTAGATAAAGCAGATTACCTACGGGAATTGCATCATATTGTTGATGATACCAACACATATACTATGCTACCAGGGGATCCTCGTGCTCAATACACGAAAACCCTGAAATTACTGGTGGATAGAGGCCTCCATGAGGGGATTCTATCGCCCAAAGAAAGAGTACACCTGATACCTAAAGCGTCACGTACTCCCACAATCTATTACTTACCTAAGTTGCACAAAAATCCCACACACCCCCCGGGACGTCCCATAGTTAGTGGGATTGATTCTATCACGTCCCGGGTGGGTAGGTATATTGATTTTTATTTACAGCCACTTGTGAAACAGATCCCCTCCTATATAAGGGATTCCAAACACATTATTAATTTATTGTCTAACTATTCCCCCACAAGGGACATGTGGTTGGTCACCATTGATGTAAATTCTCTATATACCATCATTCCCCACCACCTTGGGTTTGAGGCCGTGTTATATTACCTCCAACTACAGTCGGGCTGCAAGTTAAACAAATAGAGTTCATCATGTCCTTACTTAGATTTGCTGCCGCCTCGAACTATTTTTGGTTTGAAGGGAGTTTCTATCGTCAAGATACGGGAGTGGCCATGGGGGCTAAGTATGCCCCAAGTCTGGCCAACCTATTTATGGCTAAGTGGGAGGAGGATGTCATCCTGTCTAACCATATGCCCTACGTTACCTTGTGGGCTAGGTATATTGATGACATCCTCCTCCTATGGGCTGGTGATTACCAGGAATTAACATCTTTCATGGCCTCTCTAAACAGGAATGATAGAGGTATAGCCCATAAGTTTGAGGCTAGCCAGACAGAGGTTCATTATCTAGATCTGAACATCAAAATAGTAGGGGATAGGTTTACTACCTCAACCTTTTTTAAGGAGACAGATAGAAACTCCTTTATACCCACCAACAGCTGCCATTATAGACCGTGGATCACTGGGGTTCCCAAGAGCCAGTACCTAAGGCTTAGGAGGAACTGTAGTGATACTACAGACTTCAGAAATCAAGCCCAGATTCTGACAGGGAGATTTCTAGAAAAGGGCTATCTTGCAGAAACTCTGAAAGTAACTATGGAAGAAGTGCTTAATACTGACAGAGAAAGCCTCCTGGCAGACAAGGCCCTGGTACAGGGCGACCAATTCCCATTGGGGGTGCCTTTTGTTACCACATACTCGGTACAACATAAAAGCATTAAGCAACTCATCAAAAAGCATTGGCATCTAGCATTGAATGACAATGTCTTGAAAGATGTTCTCCCAGATAACCCAAGAGTCATCTTTAGGGGAGCTCAACCCCTTAGGACCCAGGTAGTGATCAATACCCTAAATCCCCCCACAGGGAGTAGGGGTTTCTTTGACCAACTAACAGGGTATTATAGATGTAAGAAATGCAGGGTATGTGCCTTGAATTCCTGTCAAGATAGGCGGATTACTAATTTCGTCTCTACGGTGACAGGTCAGGAACATACCATAAAACCATGCATTACGTGTACGTCCACAGGAGTCGTCTATATGTTGCAGTGCCCTTGTGGCCTGCAATATGTGGGACGGACCAAACGGGCCTTACAGGTCCGCATTAATGAACACATAACCAATATCATAAGTGGATTCAGAAACCATTCGGTTTCGAAACACTACCTCCTCAAACACAATAAAGATCCATCAAAAACTTTGTTTGTGGGGATAGATAAATTCAAACCCAATTGGAGGGGGAGTCATCTAGTAAGGACCATTTCAAGAAACTGACGTTAACGCGTTTATTAATAATGCTTGATATTGTACTGGAACTCAGCGTGGGGTGTGGTCGTATGTACTGCTGACGCCAAGGGAATGAGAGCCTGTTTGAATAGTCTCTGGGTCAGGAGATTGTCTCTTCTGGGCCATTTATACAAAATCATTTTTTCTTTGGGTCTACCATTTTAACAGTTTCCACACATGTTCAGAATCATTGTATTTGATTACATAAAAAAAAAATTTTTCCCCTTCCCCCCCCTCCTTCCCCTAATTTTTCCCTATACTGGGCCCTTCTAATGGTGAGCCCGGTATAATGAACACTAGGCATAATAAATTGTTTGCACTTAGGTAATCACTGTAATTTTTTTAAACATTTTCCACACCTTATTTTTAACATTTCCCACACTTGTTTGAGAAAATTTGAGTAATTAAAATTAAAAATTAATACTAAATCCTCTTTTTCGAGGATTATGTTTTTTAATTTTATTAGAGGCTCATTTACAACGAGTCCTCTTAATAAATATTTTTTCTAAGCACCAACACTTCACTAGTATATATTATTTGGTGTTCACATTTGCACAGTAGTGTCTAATCGAAACTACGATGCATGGTCACTTAAATGTGACTATACATAGACTTTCAATCAAAACCCTGAGGGTTTATAATCACATTAATACCAATGTTTAGTTTGCTTGCACTCCTGCTCACTGTAGGTATAATGTTCACCCAAGTTGGGAGACTCTTGGGCTCATATCCCCTTTTATTTTGTATTTTCACTTTTAAAGTTTTTTTCCCTTATATTCCATCAAATACGCTTGATCAGCAGCTATCGATCATTATCAGTATCATATGGTTTAGGTCAGGCCAAGTCATAATTATCAGTCTTGGCTGGCTTCCTTCCGTTGTCCTCTTCCTTTTTTCCAATGCGATGACATCGCTGTATTTCTTTAAAAGATCCACTAGATGTCGCCGCAACGAGGAATAGGTATAGACAATGTGAATGATGTGGTAGGCACTTGCTATCTATTTCCTGTATCTATGACATCAAAGTAAAGTTTTTTCTGCTTCTTCTTTTTTTCTTTTTTTCTCCTGTGGGATTACAAGATAAGGACTTTGCCTGCTGTATCCCTTAGGAAATGTCTTTTAAGTTTTTTATATTAGCAACAGTTTTGGATTGGGTCAAGCACTGGCATCTTGCCCCTTTCCAAGATGGTGTCTGCAGCTCTGGATCTACACCTCACGGCGAGGTCCAGGCCTATTTAAGTGTTGACTCACCGCAACGCCCTATCCCATTGACAACGTCCTACGACGAAACGCGTCTGGGTAGACGTGCGGTGACGTCATTACGCTCTGGAGGAGGGTCCTTGCTGATCTGTTTGCCGGCCGGCAACTTTGTATTTTATATGCCTGTCTAACTCATCTCCCATGTGAGTATTCTGGTTTTTACTATTTTAAATAAATGTCCCAGCGGGATTACGCTATGTCTGCCTCTATTTATCATTTACATATGATCTAATTGGTGGAGTTGCTGAGTGGAGCCCCGGTGTAAACACTGCCCTAGGATTTGGGATTCGTCCTGGTTCTCTAAAGGCCGCGGCTGGGTCACAGCCGACTGTTGATTACAGCCATTCCTCTGGTAAGCTGCTTATACTTCTGGTGGTGGGCCACATTGAAAAGCCAAGTTCGAGCACAGTGGTGTTTATTATATGTCCATCCTGATTAAAGACCAGCGGAGATTTGTCTTGGAGCCAACCTACTACTTCTCTCATGTTTGAAGGATTGTTTATCTCCACACGACTGATATATGGACTCTTTTTGATTGTATCGAGTCCGGGTGACAAGGCGCAGCTCTAAATCTTTGTTTTTGTTGTATTTCCCCTTGTGTTTCGGCACAAGAGCTGCCGCCTCCCCCTATTTTTTATTTTTATTTTTATTTTTATTTTTATGTTAGTAACTGACCACACCGGTACTAATTGATTATTTAACTGTGACAAGCGCAATTTTTCCTCTGTATTATAATCAAGTGCGTAGACACATAAAATAAATATAATAGTACATGGGCTGGGGGCGAATGCCACTGGTTAGCATAGCTATGGAGAGTCATAGCATACTAAAGGGTCCTATGAGATTAGGGGTATTGGAAGTAATAATTAAATATAATAATGCTGAATTATGCGGTGAATACAGTGAAGAGTGTACGCTATAGGGGTGAGTAGTTGTCATATTGGGACAAAAGCAGTAATAAGGTGGGTATGTGAAATAATTAAAAATAGGGAGTTAAAGTGAGAAAACAAAAAAATGGAAAATTAAAATATATGGTGGAAAATTATAAGTGTATAATGGAAGTGAAAAAGTGGACGAATAAGTCTGCAAGGGAAATAGGAGATGGTGGGGTGAATATAGTGAGGAGTGAAAAAGTATGGAAATGCATAATTGGAGGGATATTTACCTGATGGAATCAAAGATTAGATGTTTGTAAGCCAGACTGCAGTATGCATTCTAGGAAAGGACCCAGTATATAGGAACAGAGATGCGGTAGCATCCAATCTGACCTAATTGTAACCTAGTGGTTGCTAAATGAGCTAGCCTTATATAAGCCCCTAGGTGGGTGTGGTGATCATTAGATCACATGCAGGTGGGCAGTCTTCCTCCGCTCCCATTGGGGAGGCTTAGGGCTGCCGAAATGGCGGCCCACGTGTGGCTCCCTCGGTGTCCTGGAAGGGCTGAACAGCCCTGACAGAGTCGTCCTCTCCGACACAACGGCGCGACGTCATGACGCCGCGTGCACGCCCGAGCGCGCGCATGCGCGCCACGGGCGGATTGGGGAGGATCCAAGGAACACCGCCGGCTGGGTGAAGCTCAAGGGGCGTCAGGAGACAAAGCTCCAGGGCCCCATGAGCAGTGCGAGGGGGGGACAGAATGTGTCCCCCCTCCCTCCCCAAAAACCGGAAGGTCGCCAAAGGCATGGCCCCACCCCCAAAGGGGCGGGCGGGCGAGATCATGCCCCACCCGGAAATACAGACGATCACACTACATCATAAAAACATGTGACAGTTGTCATCCAAATGCTAAGACTCTAAAAAACAGGAAACAGGGGGAAATGTATACATACTATACAAGCGTATCAAGAAGGTAATATTTACACATAAAGGCGTATTGATATCATGGCTATACCCAAAATCCGTTATAAAATGTCAATTGTTGGGACATAATGTAGATTGAAGTGTTAGGACATGTTGAGATATAGAAGTCTGTGTTACAGTTACTTCCGAGGTATGCGAGGAGGGGGGATTTTGGGATACAGTCCTCCCAAAAATACAGAAGGTAGATTCGACCTTCTGAAAGCCTCGATACAGAGCTGATGCATATTACACCAGAAATGTGGGTCAATGGTTGGGCATGTGGAGGTTAGGCCAAACATGAAGCAATACGCATACAGGGCCAGATTCTCGTAGATGCGCGCCTAATTATGCAGGCGTTGCGCATCTCAGATGCACTACGCCGACGTAACACGGAGTGGCAAGTACCGTATTCCCTAAGTAAATGCGCTTCAATATGCGCCTGCGTCGCGTAAAAACATTGGCGTAATCCAGGGCAACTCCAAAGTAGGAGGGAAGTGGGCGTGTTGCATCGTAATGAAGCGTGACCCCATGCAAATGCAGGCTGGGACGAATGGAGCATGCGCCGTGACGTGGATGACCCGCGCCATGACGTGGATGACCCGCGCCGTGACGTGGATGCCTTCTGCGCATGCACAAAGCCTCCCTACGATGCGCCAGCGCAGGGTATATAATGCGCCCACACATGCGCCCGTGCAGCGCAAACGTGTCTCCCATTTTTTTGGATAGTGACTGACAATGTGCTGGACAAGATGACGACAAGTGCTGTTAAGGAGAGGAGGAAAGAAGAATTTCTCCCCAGAGGAGAGGGCCATTGTCGTGAGGGCCATGGAGAAGTACGACTCGCGGCTCCATGGTGCTGACAGTGCCCCGACCAGCAAGTCCCGGAGGGACCAAATACTTATGAAAGTGGCTTGCCAGGTCAATGCCCTCTCTCATGAGGTCCGGACACCGCAGGACATTCAGAAGAAAATGAATGACCTGCGGCGTCATGTGAAGGGCAAGCTGGCTTCCATAGCCCGGCATGCCAGGGGCACTGGAGGGGGCCCACCCTGCCCTGTCCGCCCTGACTGAGGAGGAGAAGGTGGTTGCCCGCTGCCTGCAGACGGAGCAGGTTGAGGGAGTTGGGGGCTATGAGTCCCAGAAGCCAGCCGTGAGGACAGGTAAGTGTGTTTTATATTCTATCTGTTGTGTACATGTATGGGGTGGAAGGGAACATGTGCCAAGTGTGTGGGTCCACCAACATGGGCATCTTTTGTGTCATCCACAGATGTGCAGGAGGGAGCGGGCCATCTGTTGATGCCAGGGCCCATCAGGATCCAGTCCCTCTGGCTGCCCCCCTGGAACAGGACTTGGAGGGAAGTGGGCACACCTCAACGGAGGAGGTGGTTGAGGAGGGTGTGGTAGACCAGGACATGATTGTTGTTGTGGAGGAGGATGATGGGTTGCCCGGACCAGCCCAGGCTATCCCTCCACCTTTAGCGAACCCCTCAGTGTCCCCCTCCAACCTCTCCAGTCACTCTCTTTCCCCCCCCTCATCTCCGGCCCCTCAACATCCTCCCCTTATGCCAGGTCCCCTGCCACTCCCCGCAAGGCAACGTGCAAGACCAGGGGTGTATCCAAGGTCCTGCCGGAACAGCTGGTCAGACAGCAGGACCAGCAAAATCAGCACCTGGCCAAGGTCGTGGAGGAGATGAAGCGCCTGGCCGACAGCCTGGCATCCTCGGGACACATTACGGATGCCATCCAGGATCTTGCTGTCAACAGCGCAGCAACGTTGACCAGCCTGGGGGAGCTGCAGGCAAACACCTCCGAACTTGTGGGGGAGGTTCATGCCCTGCGCCTTGCTGTCGAGGAGCAGACTGCTGTGCAGACCCGCATAGCAGTTGCCCTGGAGGGCATGCAGGCAGCCAGGGAGGGACGTGGGGATGCTCCTCCTCAACCTGCTCCCCCCCATCTGTGGCTGCCCCCAGGCAAGTGAGGGGCAGGACCCGTGGCACCAGGCGGAGCCCCCACCAGGCCCATTAATTCTATTTTTGTTTAATATTATGCTCTGGTTAAGAGCTATTTTTGTTTAATATTATGCTCTGGTTAAGAGCTTTTTTGTTTTTTGTTTATTATGCTCTGGTTAAGAGCTTTTTTTGTTTTTTTGATACTGCACACGGTGCAGTGTGAATGGTGTGTGAATGTGAGGGGGTGGCACTCCTGGCAGTAAGGGGTGTCACCCTCGGCCGTGGTGGTGAAGTTAACCCCACGGCTGTATGAATGACGTGTGAAAGGTGTATGAGAACAGCAACATCATTGGGGCCTTGACGTGGCGTTGCTGCTCCCAAGTCCTACATGCTGGCCTTGGGCTAATCCAATGTGATGTGGATGTGGGGTGTGTGATCTAGGGACCACAGTGGTGTATACGCGTGCAGTGTCTGTGTGCCATGATGAATGTGTGTGTTTAACGGTCAAAGATTCGTAACACGAGGACCCTCCTGACTGCTCTTCCATCAGCAGACGAGGTCTCCTCTGGCAGGGGGGGGCTGTGTGGTTGGGGGGTCAGGTCATCACGTAGGGCAATCTGCAGGCCCTTTCTCATGGCAAAGTTGTGCAGTATGCAACATGCACCGATGATCTGACCCACAAAGTTGGGGGAATACAATAGGGCCCCCCCAGACTTATCCAGGCATCGGAAACGGGACTTCAGGAGGCCAAATGTGCGCTCCACCACTGCACGGGTTTTGATGTGTGCTTCATTGTATCTTCTCTCTCTCTCTGTTTGGGGGTTCCGGAAAGGAGTCATGAGATGGGGTCCCAGTGTATATGCAGAGTCACCTGGAAGGGAAAAGACAGGAGGATGTTACTCATGCATGTGTCCCTTGTGATGTGTGCATCATCTGAGGGGATAGTCATGGCTGCCACCCATGTCACTCACCAACCAGCCAGCTGTCCCCATACATGTCCTGCTCAAAATCTTCTGGGATGTTGCTTTGACGGTAGATGTAGCTGTCATGGCTGGACCCGGGGTCTTTGGCACGGACGTGCCATATGAGGTATTTGGCATCAGCTATCACCTGTACGTTGATGGGGTGCCAATGCTTCCGATTGCGGTATATGTGCTCTGTGACACTGGGGGGCTGTAGGGCCACATGTGTGCAATTAATGGCCCTGATGGTGCGTGGGAATCCGTCAATTCTGTAGAAATCTGTCATTGCCTTCTGCCGCAGGTGCTCAGTGGTGGGTCTGATGAACTGGTTGGACATCCGTCTGAGGATTGCTGGGACAACCTGGTGCAGACATCTGCTTATGCTGGTTTGTGACATCCCAGCCACCACTCCACTTGTACACTGGAATGAACCACTGGCCAGGAAATGGAGTGTTGCCAGTACCTTCACCAGTGCTGCAGTGCATGTGAGCGGTATGTCTGGCTGGTGATGTCATCCTGCAGGGCTGTGGTTATTTCCAGGATGGCAGCAGGGCTGAATCTGAAGATGCGATACACCTCCTCATCACCCATGCCAAAGAGCCTCATGCGCGCTCGGTAGATCCTCTCACGTGCCCCCCTCCTCCTACTCCTCCTTCTATGCTCCTCTTCCTCTGCATACCTTAGTAGTGATAAGACCATGGCTGGCCCTGGCATGTTGGCATACGAATGTGTTGTCCAGTAAGTGTGATTGCTCAGCTCGTCCGTTACGGTGCTGCTGTAGTTGCTCTCCAGCTGACTTGCACACGGCCTTGAGCAAAGTTACCCGTGCTTTTATGAGGGGTATGTTTACTCAAGGCTTTCGAGTTACGCGCACCACGAGTAGCCAACGCCGGACGCGCGTAGTTTCGGGAATACGCGCATTTCCCTCATTTGCATATTTGCATGCTAATTCAATGGGAACTGAATATTTTTGATGCGTAACTATGCGCCTACGCCGCGCTAGCTTAATGCATTTTCGCCACCCAGACGGAAAAAAAATTTGCGCGTATGTGGTTCTGTGTTTACCGCGCATCGATACGCAGGCGCACATTTACTATTACGCCGCGCATATACATTTACGCAGGCGTAACGCCGCTGAGAATCTGGCCCTTAGTGTCAATCTCCATGTGTCGGGGGAGGCGGGGGGTTTTAGCCCCCAATGGTTTATACGGAAAAAGACAGACACATATAGAGAGCATAATTAGGCTGCTCGCCCTGGATTTGCAAGAAAAAAAGAGAAAGGTTCCCCAGATGGGCTTTTAGGCAGCAAAGTAACAAATTGAGGTATAGTGAAGGTTGTATAAAGCAATATTTATTGCACAATTTCCAAATATTCACATGGGTCAGAGATCATAGAGACAAATGACAAACGGTCAACATTCCTGTATAACATGTACATAGGTAGTATATATATATATAAGGTTGTAACATTGAGCCCCCTTCAGGGGGCAAATGTTCTAAAGAATAAAAATAATAATAATATTGATAAACATTCAGAATGAGTAAAATAACACATAACAGCATAAAAGCAGTAAAATGCCATAATGATGTAGTTACCACTGAGACAGGAAATGAGTAGCGTGAGGGACCGCTGTAAGATCCAGGGGGGCCCTGAGCTGCCCCCGCCCTCCCATAGGTGGAGGGGCCTACCCTGGAGAACCTAAAGGAAGCCATACGAAAAAATGCCCCCCCGGGGAGTGACGGAGGGGCAGCCACCTGCAGAAGAACACCCAATGGGCCCATAGTTAGTAAACATATTTGTTATAGTGGGAGTACATTGATATGTAAATCAATTGCTGGAATAGCAGACAATCAAGTGCGTAGGCACATAAAATAAATATATTAAAGTAATATAATAGTACATGGGCTGGGGGCGAATGCCACTGGTTAGCATAGCTATGGAGAGTCATAGCATACTAAAGGGTCCTATGAGATTAGGGGTATTGGAAGTAATAATTAAATATAATAATGCTGAATTATGCGGTGAATACAGTGAAGAGTGTACGCTATAGGGGTGAGTAGTTGCCATATTGGGACAAAAGCAGTAATAAGGTGGGTATGTGAAATAATTAAAAATAGGGGGTTAAAGTGAGAAAACAAAAAAATGGAAAATTAAAATATATGGTGGAAAATTATAAGTGTATAATGGGAGTGAAAAAGTGGACGAATAAGTCTCCAAGGGAAATAGGAGATGGTGGGGTGAATATAGTGAGGAGTGAAAAAGTATGGAAATGCATAATTGGAGGGATATTTACCTGATGGAATCAAAGATTAGATGTTTGTAAGCCAGACTGCAGTATGCATTCTAGGAAAGGACCCAGTATATAGGAACAGAGATGCGGTAGCATCCAATCTGACCTAATTGTAACCTAGTGGTTGCTATATGAGCTAGCCTTATATAAGCCCCTAGGTGGGTGTGGTGATCATTAGATCACATGCAGGTGGGCAGTCTTCCTCCGCTCCCATTGGGGAGGCTTAGGGCTGCCGAAATGGCGGCCCACGTGTGGCTCCCTCGGTGTCCTGGGAGGGCTGAACAGCCCCGACAGAGTCGTCCTCTCCGACACAACGGCGCGACGTCATGACGCCGTGTGCACGCCCGAGCGCGCGCATGCGCGCCACGGGCGGATCGGGGAGGATCCAAGGAACACCGCCGGCTGGGTGAAGCTCAAGGGGCGTCAGGAGGCAAAGCTCCAGGGCCCCATGAGCAGTGCGAGGGGGGGGACAGAATGTGTCCCCCCTCCCTCCCCAAAAACCGGAAGGTCGCCAAAGGCACGGCCCCACCCCCAAAGGGGCGGGCGGGCGAGATCATGCCCCACCCGGAAATGCAGACGATAACACTACATCATAAAAACATGTGACAGTTGTCATCCAAATGCTAAGACTCTAAAAAACAGGAAACAGGGGGAAATTTATACATACTATACAAGCGTATCAAGAAGGTAATATTTACACATAAAGGCGTATTGATATCATGGCTATAACCCCAAAATTTATAAAATGTCAATTGTTGGGACATAATGTAGATTGAAGTGTTAGGACATGCTGAGATATAGAAGTCTGTGTTACAGTTACTTCCGAGGTATGCGAGGAGGGGGAGAACCACGGTATAACCACCCCGGCAGTCAGTACACATCAGCAGAAATCGCCAGGAAAATGGCCGCGGAGTGTCACTAGGCCAATACAGATGCGGCTACAAGAACATGGCCGCCAGTGAGAAAATAAATACAGCATAGACACCAAACATGGGCACCGACTGCATGGAGCAAGACACACAGGAAAGCAGAATCTCGTATGCAGCTTTATACATTGTGCCAGTAAAGAAATACAGCATGGACACACCAAACATGGCCGCCGACATCATGGAGCAGGACACACAGGTAAGCAGAATCTCTTTATGCAGCTTTTTACATTGTGTAAGTAACTTATGGTTCCCCAAGTGAAGCTCCCCAGAGGAACCCCTGCCCAGCAGGTAGCTCAGATAGCCTAAGGAGGAGGGGGGAGGGAGAGGAGAAGGGGGATAAGGCCCTTTTCTCACCTCTCCAGGGATGCCCAGCTCTGTCTTCTTGCTAAAGCAAGGTAGTAGCTACTTACTCTTCCTGTGGGTTTATGCTGGAAGCATCCTGGACAGCACATCTACTGCATGGTAACAGAGGTGGCTGTCGGCCAGGCTACTGTGACTCGGCCCTGCAGACCGGTCCTTTTGCAAGCCTTGGAGCGTATAGCTCACCGGCCACCCGTAGAGCGATGGGCATGTTGTGGACGACCCAGCGCGTAGCTATGGTCGGTACACGCTCGATGGCCAAAACTGGGAGGACTACAAGGATCTGGGATCCAGCCTGTCACACAGTCGGCAGTTGATGAAAGATCGCAGTAAAAACTTAAATAAATAAAAAAAATCCAAAAAATGAATTTGAACTAAAGGCCTCCAAGCCTATGGGCCATGTCTTCTCCTTGACTTGGCAGAAAAAAACTGAACTGCTTGGTGCAGGCTGAGAGGATATAGTCAGTGGGACTGCACCCTGGGCAGGCGGTACAGCTTTGAAGTTGTTAACACTTTCTGCCTAGTCACTCCTAAAGATAGGCTATCCATCCATGAACGAAAGAGAAATATATATTTTTCAAATCTGTTTTTTTTTTTTGTTTATACTGTAGCACAAATAATATAGGTACAATTTGCACAGAGGGGTTTACAACCACTTTAATATTGATTTAACCTCTGTCACTAAATGTTAATCAAAATAAATAAGTGGATCAGTCACTGACACTTTAAAAAAATGAACAAAGAAAAGCAAAAATTTCCATTTGGAAAAAAACAAATCATAAAAAATTATTTAGTCATCGCTGAAGATTTGCTTAATCCCCAATATCCAATATTCAGTGTGATCTCCCTAGTAAACCTTTGGTTGACAATTCAGAAGCAGCCAAGATTTTTAATATTAATACTGAGTTTGTGAATATTTCTTTAGCAGTGATGCATCATCAATTGCTGTATTAGTCATGGCATTTATTAATTCAGCTGCATTCTATCTATTCTTGTGATTTATCGAGATTTGAAAGAAATAGAATATGACACTGGTGTATATAAAAATGTGTAACTTCCTGTGCCTAAATTACATAGTAAGGGTCGATACAGGACAAATACAGTCTGCATATTTATGTATTGAAAGATTTAACTACAATTTCTAAATCCTTAAAATTCTGTTACTACCTTAATCTCCATGTATTTTCTTACAAATAAAATTGAAAATAGATTTATATCTAAATAACTGGTAGAATGGCTAGAGATGTCACTTGGGGTCAGGGTCAAAAGTGTAATGAGTAGAAAACATTGATGGAAAACAAAATCAGTTTGCAATATTAGTTATTGTAAGTTAATAAATAAAGTCTTTGACAAGGAAGAAAAGCAAAGAAAGATATGTTATGTAATTATAATGTGATTTAATTTATATACAGTCAAAAATGTAAATCTAAAAATAAAAAAATAAACATTTACTTGCTTATTCACTTTCTGTAGATTTTCATTTAAAGTCTAACGATGGGTTGAATCCTGAACAATTTGTCATTCCAAAATTGAAAATTTGTGCATATTGTAATTGTTGTGTTTGACCAACCAAGCCTTCAATTTCACCTCATGGAAAAGAAAATTTGTGGTCAGGTATCTTCTATCCAGATCAGAGCTCATGTGCATTTATTTTTAAATTATATTTCTCATGCAATTCTCCCATCATTGGTTAGAAAATGTGTTTGTTATTCCAAAAATTTCCAACATGCCCAATCACTCAAATTTGATGGCCGCACGAAAATTGTCCGATGCTGCGGCCCCATTAATGGCCCCAGGACGAAGTCAGTTTTGACAAAACGACGTAGGGAGAAGCGACGTGCTGGCGGCCGGCTATACTATTTTCACATGCGATTTTTTATCTTCACACTGTAATGCCGCGTACACACGATCACTTTTTGTGATGAATAAAAATGTCATTTTTAAAAATGTCATTTAAAATGATCGTGTGTGGGCAAAATGTAATTTTATGTCTTCTGAAAAACGACAAAAAAAAAATTCGAACATGCTTGAATTTTTTATGTAATTTTTTAAATTGTCATTCTTTGTGTCATAAAAAATGATTGTGTGTGGGCAAAAATTACGTTTTAAACCCGCACATGCCCAGAAGCAAGTTAGGAGACGGGAGGTAAAACTACCATTCATAATGGAGTAAGCACATTCATCACGCTGTAACAGACAAAAAAGCAGGAATCATCTTTTACTAACAAGTAACCAGCTAAAAGCAGCCTCAAGGCAAATAGAACTTCCCCTTTAGAGTGCAGTCGTTTTGTTCATCATTTTCCAAAAATGATGGTGTGTAGGAAAAATTAAAAAAAATTTCATCACAAAAAGTGATCGTGTGTACAGGGCATAAGTGTAATTTTAACCAATTTTTATATTAAATGTTACCTGGATTACGCTATGTTGGCCATCCTTTCCTTCCTCACCTGGTTATCATCATACATGACTGCTTGTGAGTGGTTGGGGAACGATTTATCGCTGAAGAAACTACATCCAGTCCCATAGACCCTTAGGCCGGGTTATAGGTCATACATCTACAGAAGATCTCTAGTTGGGATCTTCATCTTCGGTAAGAGGCAGTTATATAGAAGGTGGAGGATTTCTTTCCTATTACATCACTTTTCCTTGGTTTGCTCTGGTTTGAAGTCACCAACTTACCTATGGGAGGACTGTACATCTTTAACCTTTTTTGATCATCATCTGGTGTGTTTTTTTGAAACACAGAACATTCACTTGTTCATTTAGTATTTGGACACAGAATTTACTGCAAATAGGGATACCTGTTTTGTGCTATGATATCAGGAATATCGACAATATATGCATTTACTTACTTGGTTATATTGGTTTTCTTGGATATTTTGACGATCATTTGCACAGCTTGTTTTTATATATGTCTATTTTTTGTGTGTGTCTCACATTTTAAGTTGCAGCATTATTGTTAATTGTTCACATTTATTGTAAACAGACAGCGCAGTATCACCCCCTTTTTAAAGCATTAAAATTATAGACTGATCATTTTTTTGTCAGTGGGCAAACGTACAAAATCAGCAGGCGATCAAATACTTTTTGTCCCTCACTGTAACACCATGTGCAGGGGGCACTAGTGTGCAACACAAGGTGCAGGGGTCAGTAGTATGTAATACTATGTATATATATATAAAAGTGCATATCAATCTGCGCAATCTCATGAAGTAAAGTAGTGTGAAAAAAATTGGGAGAATAATTAATAATAGCTGCTATCACTAACAAGTGTTCTCACTTCACTTAAACCGTGCAAATAATCAATAAACAGTGCTGCTCTATAAATCAAAAACCATCAATAATGATAAAAGTGTAGCTAAAAATGGTAATCAATAAACATATATTGCTGAAAGTTTATATATAGTATATGTGACTGAAATCAATAAATCAATGGTGCCAAAATCCAAATCCTAATAGGGTACAGAGCCGGTGTATTGATGTTACATCACCCTACCTTTTTAGATTGTAAGCTCTTATGAGCAGGGCCCTCTTGTACCAAATTGTAATGTAACTGTCATTTCTGCCTTTATTTTGTTAAGCGCTGCGCAAACTGTTGGCGCTATATAATACTTGTATTATAATAATAATAATCATGGTCTTCTTGAGACCAAGGGAGGCTGAAATGTGTTTTCAGCTTGCACAGCTTACAGTGCCATATTTGTGAGTTTATACCTTAACTTTTTTTATATATAATGAAACATTTTAAATGGAGAGCACTGGATTCTGCCTTCCTACTTTTGCATATCCATCATATCTGGTGAGTTTTTATCCCATGGGAATAACCGATTTTAAGGAGGAAAGTGATTACCAGCACCACGCCAGCCTTCTCTACTATCCCCAGAGGGGAACACTGCTGATTGTATTCAGATGTGAGGTGAGCAGCCTGTAATACTAGTGGAGACAAGCACAAGCACTTTGGATATTTGCACCATTGATTTTTTTAATTCACTTCAATCAGTCACAGATACTATGTATATGAAGTTTCAGCAATATATGTTTATTGATTACCATTTTAGCTACACTTTTATCATTATTGATGGGTTTTAAATTATAGCACAGCACTGTTTATTGAGTATGTAATACAAGGTGCAGAGACCAGTAAGAAGTAACACAGCATGCAGGGGTCAGTAGTAAGGAATGCAGAGTTCAGTAGTATGTAACATAAGGTGTAGGGGTCAGGAGCAAGTAGCAGACTGCAGTTGGTCAATAGTAAAAAATGCAGAATGCAGGTCAGTAGGAAGAAATACAGTGTGCAGGGGTCAGTGGGATGAAATACAAGGTGCAGTGATCAGGGGGAAGTAACACATAGTACAGGGGTCAGTATTATGTAATACAAGGTTCAGTGATCAGGGGAAAGTAACACAGAGTGCATGGGTCAGTAGTAGGGAATGCAAAGTTCAACAGAATGGAACTCAAGGTGCAGGGGTCAGGAGCAAGTAGCAGAGTGCAGGTGGTCAATAGTAAGAAATGCAAAAGTTAGTATTATGTAACACAGGGTGCAGGGGTCAGTAGGAAGAAATACAGTGTTCAGAGATCAGTAGGACGAAATACAAGGTGCAGTGATTAGGGGTTAGTAACACAGAGTGCAGGGGTCAGTAGTAAGTAATACAAGGTGCAGCGATCAGAGGGAAGTAACACAGAGTTCAGGGGTCAGTAGCAAGAAATGCAGGGTTCAGTTGTGTGTAATACAAGGTGCAGGGGTCAGGAGGAAGTAACACAGAATGTAGAGGTCAGTAGCATGTAATACAAGGTGCAGAGATCAGGGGTAAGAAACAGAGTGCAGGGGTCAGTAGTAAGAAATGCAGGATTCAGTTGTGTGTAGTGCAGGGGTCAGGAAGTAAAAAAAGAGTGTAGGAGTCAGTAGTATGTAATACAAGGTGCAAAGATTAGGGGAAATTAACACTGAGTACAGGGGTCAGTATTATGTAATACAAGGTGCAGCGATCAGTGTCAGGAAAGGCTGGCTGGGAACAGTAGTTCCACACATCAGTGCGCACACGTGAGCGTGCACGCAGTTACCAAGCGGGCTATTTAAACTCAGCTGTTTCACCCAAGCTCTGCTGTCTGATCTACAAAATTCCTGAGCATTAGGCGTTTGTCTGATCTGATCCTATGATTACCTGGCTTGCCCTGTGACTACCTCTGCTATTCGCCTGCATCTGACCTCAGCTTGCACCTGCCTTTATCCTCTGATCCATCCGTGCCTGCCTGTTACCAACCCAGCTTGTCCAGTGACTCTGTACCTGTCTCCTGCACCTGTTCCTGTACCGTCTGTCTGTGTTTGACCCAGCTTGCCTGACCTTAATGTGCACCAATTCCTGGAGCTACCTACCAGTTTCCAGCGTGTGACTCCTGATACAAGCCTGTTCCTGTCTCCTGCCAAGTCTGCCTATCTAGCTACAGCATCCTCTGGAACCTCCAGATCTACCTTTCAGCTGTTGATCCTGTCAGGCACTAGTGCGACCTTGTACTCCCGCGCCTCCTGTTCACTCTATCAGGGGCCGCGAGTCAGGGGTGTAAAAGAGGCCTCCTTCTGCATACCAGGCTCATCTACTAGGTACGTGACAGGAAGTAACACAGAGTGCACAGGTCAGTAGTATGTAATACAAGGTGCATAAATGAGGGGGCAGGAACACAAAATGCAGGGGTCAGTCCTAAGAAATACAGGGTTCGGTTGTATGTAATACAAGGTGCAGGGGTCAGGAGGAAGTAACCCAGAGTGTGGGGGTCAGTAATATGTAATACAAGGTCCAGAGATTAGGGGGAAGTAACACAGAGTGCAGGGTCAGTAGCAGAGCTGCACGATTAATCGCAATCTCGATTCACCCCCCACGCGAGCTCCAGGCCGGATGACTCGCGATTTTCGAGTGCAGCCATTGGAAAGTCCCCGGCTTCGGCCTAGCTCCGGAGCGGCGGCCATCTTGGTACACTCGGCAGCGGCTGTCTCGTCAGGAAGTGACGTTTCGTCGCCGTCATCTTGCTCCACCCCACACTCCTGCACAGTAATGTTAGTAAGAAGGGGGCAAGCGGACATCTTGTTACTAGGGTTGTCCCGATACCGATACCAGTATCGGTATCAGGACCGATACCGAGTATTTGCGGGAGTACTTGTACTCCCGCAAATGCCCCCGATGCCTGAATAGAATACTTGCCCCCCCGCCGCCGCATACCGCAAAGCCGCCGCCGCTGTCGCGTTAATCAGAATGCGGGGAACATTACAGGCAGCTTTCGTTTAAATAGTTGTAATCCCCGCCACGCCGTGTATAGACACTCCCCCTTGCTCGGGATTGGACGGATCCGTCCAATCCCGAGCAAGGGGGAGTGTCTATACACGACGCGGCAGGGATTACAACTATTCAAACGAAAGCTGCCTGTAATGCGCGCTGTATAGCACGCTGATTAACGCGGCAGCAGCGGCGGCGCATCATCATCTACTAGGTATGGGGGACATGGCTGCAATATATGGGGGGACATGGCTGCAATATATGGGGGGACATGGCTGGATATATGTGGGGGGACATGGCTGGATATATGTGGGGGGACATGGCTGGATATATGTGGGGGGACATGGTGGATATATGTGGGGGACATGGCGGCAATATGTGGGGGGGGACATGGCTGCAATATATGGGGGGACATGGCTGGATATATGTGGGAGGACATGGCTGGATATATGTGGGGGGGACATGGCTGCAATATGTGGGGGGACATGGCTGCAATATGTGGGGGGACATGGCTGCAATATGTGGGGGGGACATGGCTGCAATATGTGGGGGGACATGGCTGGATATATGTGGGGGGACATGGCTGGATATATGTGGGGGGACATGGCTGCAATATGTGGGGGGACATGGCTGGATATATGTGGGGGGATATGGCTGGATATATGTGGGGGGACATGGCTGCAATATGTGGGGGGACATGGCTGCAATATGTGGGGGGACATGGCTGCAATTTGTGGGGGGACATGGCTGGATATATGTGGGGGGGCATGGCTGGATATATGTGGGGGGACATGGCTGGATATATGTGTGGGAAAAGGCTGGATATATGTGGGGGGATATGGTTGGATATATGTGGGGGGACATGGCTGCATTTGAGGATACATTTAAAAAAAAATATCGGTATTCGGTATCGGCAAGTACATGAAAAAAAGTATCGGTACTTGTACTCGGTCCTAAAAAAGTGGTATCGGGACAACCCTACTTGTTACACCCAACAGAGTTTTAAATTTCACAGTTATTTTCCTTGTCAAATATATCTTTATTTTGAAAATAATGTAAGCGTTATACAAAAAAGAATAAACAAGAGAAAGAAGAAAACAATACAATATTAAAAGGAATTCTAACATGAGTTAACAATCCTCGTGAAGTTTCTTAAATGGCGAACTATGTAAAGATACCAGATTGGAATGTAATATTATGTTGAAGAATGAGTCGAGAGAGGCGTGCCTTTATGTGTTCTACTCGCGCCTCAGTTTCTTGTGGACTATAAAATAGAAATCTGCTGAAGCGTCTGTGCAGCATGGCATCCAATGGGTTTCTTTCTGGTCTGTAACAAAATGGCCCATGACACCCAGAGACGTTGGAAGGATGAGAGATACTCTTGTGCCAGCAGCACCAAAAACTCTTGGGTCGAAATCCACCCTGTGCCCTTTTGGGTATAGGGTGGCTAATAGTGAATCATAATTCATATTACATGAGATGGGACATTAATAATACTTCATATTGCAGGACTGAGATATCACAAGGAGTCATGATGACATGACCAGGTCAGCCAGTGAGTCATACCTTTTGTATAATAGGCTATTGAAATATCCTAAGGTGTTGGCTATTCAATTTAAAGACACCCACTCTCACTGCCATTGTGTGACAAAGCTGTATAGATAACTTATTCAAGTAGATGTCTGTGTTATTATTAAAGGTTAATTGAACACTATTGAAGATGCGGGGCCGACCGGTCTACATGGTTAGCTTACCTGAATGCCTTTTAGAGTGTGATTGAAGCCCCCCATGGTGTGAAGGGGGGTGGAGATTACATTGTCCTGTGATTAACTGCATTATGTTGTACTGGATATAAGCAAGCTAAGAACCAATAAAGTTATTCATACATTTTGGAAACTAGAGAACGGAGCGCAGTCTCGTTTATTCTGGGAAATGGAATGGATCATGTCTGCCTGGTTGTTGGTGTGTCGGATAAGCTTGTCGTGGTTGGATGGAAGGTTGTAAGCGGTGGTAACCGTTACATGGTCTTAACAACTTAAAGATTCCTAAATAGAGTAAAGGTTGCAACATCATAATGAAAGAAAAAGAAAAGAAAAACCAGAAAGGGGAGGGTTAGGGAAGGGGAGTCTGCAGGACTGGACCGGGAGATCCCAACAACCGGCAAGAGGGTTCACTGCCACTTCGATGGATGGGCTACCATGGCATCATAACATCTTTATTAAAGGCATTCAGTGTCGTATATGTAACCCAAGGCGTCCATACTTGTTCAAACTTGGTGATCATGTCATTTTCTATAGCCGTCATTTTGGCGTATGTGATCGCGTTATTCATTCTGTTAATTGTTTCATTTACTGATAAAATCAGGGTTTTCCATGCCTTCGCAATGGTCTGCTTCGCTGCCGTAAGAAGCTGCCTAATCAGATTAAATTGTATGTGCGACAAAATGCTGGGTTTTAGGTTAAGCAAGGCCATTTTGGGATCTAACGGTATTCTTTTATCGGTCAGAGTGTGTGCTAATTGAAAAATTTCCGACCAAAATTATTGGACCTTAGGACATGACCACCAAGTATGAAAATATGTTCCGTTCTCTGTGCAACCTCTGAAACATAACTCTGAGTGATTTTGTGAGAATTTTGCTATTCTTGCTGGCACTAGATACCACCTAGATATCACTTTGTAGTTTGTCTCAGATGCTGATACATTAATAGAAGCTGTTTTGGTGTTGTACCAAATTTGGTTCCATTCTGTGGTGCTTAATTCCGTACCAAGGTCCTCTTCCCATTTGCGGACATACGGTATTTTCCAAGGCCCCATACACACGATCGGATATATCCGATGAAAACGGTCCGCGGACCATTTCCATCGGATATGTCCGATCGGGAGTTTGATCCGATGGCGTGTACACACCATCGGATCAAATTCCCCGCCGCCGGACGGCGCGGTGACGTGGCGATGACGCGGCGGTGACGTTGACGCCGCAGCGTCACCGCTACGTCACCGCACCAGGAAGTAAAACACTTCCGCGCATGCGCCGAATCCATTCGGCAGCGGCGCGGCGGCGGTGGGAGCCGACATGTCTGCTGGTAAGTGTACTAACCAGCAGACATGTCGGGCGGACAGATTCCCACCGGATAGATTTCAAAGCTTGCTTTGAAATCTGTCGGGTGAACAAATCTGTCCGCTAGCCCATACACACGAGCGGAGATGTCTGCTGAAACGGTCCATCGGACCGTTTTCAGCGGACATATCCCCTCGTGTGTACGCGGCCCAAGAGGCGGGATGCGTTAGCAGCTGGGAGTATAGGGTAGAAATCACATTCCTGGTATGTGGATTATCTTTGCATATATTTTTAAAACTGGAGAGTTTAATAGGCGAGATTGGTACATTTACTGGTGGGAGAAAGAAATTTTTAATTTGCAGGTATCTAAAAAGTTCATCTTGCGGGATACCGTATAGCTCACAGAGTGATGGGAAGGGGACAAAGGAGGTAGAGTTAAAAAACTTGTATTTTTGAGTGCAATCCCTCTTTATCCATTCTTTGAATGTGTTAGGGAAGACCCAGGCAGGGTAGAAATCTGGGTACTTAACCACTTTAGCCCCGGACCATATTGCTGTCCAAAGACCAGAGCACTTTTTGTGATTCGGCACTGCGTCGCTTTAACTGACAATTGCGCGGTCGTGCAACGTGGCTCCCAAACAAAATTGGCGTCCTTTTTTTCCCCACAAATAGAGCTTTCTTTTGGTGGTATTTGATCATCTCTGCGGTTTTTATTTTTTGCGCTATAAACAAAAATAGAGCTACTATTTTGAAAAAAATGCAATATTTTTTACATTTTGCTATTATAAATATCACCAAAAAAGATATAAAAAAACATTTTTTTTCCTCAGTTTAGGCCGATACGTATTCTTCTACATATTTTTCGTTAAAAAAAAAAATCGCAATTAGCGTTTATTGATTGGTTTGCGCAAAATTTATAGCGTTTACAAAAAAGGGGGTAGTTTTATGGCATTTTTATTAATATTTTTTTTTTACTAGAAATGGTGGCGATCAGCGTTTTTTTTCGGTACTGCAATATTATGGCGGACACATCGGACACTTTTGACACATTTTTGGGACCATTGGCATTTTTATAGCGATCAATGCTATAAAAATGCATTGGATTACTATAAAAATGCCATTGGCAGTGAAGGGGTTAACACTAGGGGGCGGGGAAGGGGTTAAGTGTGTTCCTATTTGTGTTCTAACTGTATGGGGGGGGAGTTGACTGACTATGGGGAATCACTGATCTTCCGTTCATACATTGTATGAACAGAAGATCAGCGTTTCTCCGCTGACAGGAACGAGCGCTGTGTGTTTACACTCACAGCTCTCGTTCCCCGCTCTGTAACGAACGAGCGCCCGTGCCCGGTGGCGATCGCGCCCACCGGGCATGCGCGCGGGACTCGGGGGCGAGCGGGGGGCGCGCGCGGGCCGCCGGCTGCGCGCACGCGCCCCCTAGCGGCCGCAAAAGTCCCGACGTAGAGCTACGGGCTCTCGCCCAGGAGAGCCGACCTGCCGCCGTAGAACCACGGCGGCTGGTCGGCTAGTGGTTAATAAATGAAAGCAGGGGACCCTGTGGTGATTGTAAGTCTTTTTTAAATTTAATTTTGTCCCAAAGGGTTAATGAGTGTTTGGTGATGGGGTTACTAATAGTTTTACGAAATTTTGGGGGGATCCACAATAAATTGGATATTGGGATGGGATCGCATTCTAAAGCTTCAATTGAAACCCAGAGGGGAATTTCATGCTTAGCGTGGTATTTTGTAAGAGTAGCTAATTGGGCCGCTTGGTAGTAATTTGTGAAGTTGGGGCACCCTATTCTGCCTTTAGTTTTGGGGTGTTGCAAGACTTGTGGCTTGATTCTAGGTCGAGAGGGTCCCCATATAAAGGAAGAGACCCTTTTTTGGATTAGTCTCATATAATAGGCCAGTATTGGTATGGGGAGCACTCTAAAAAGGTATAAGAGCTTGGGCAATATTGTCATTTTTACCACATTTAATTTCCCAAACCACGATAAGGGGAGATGAGACTACGATTTCAGTAGGCTTGATATCTGTTTTAATAGTGGGGGGTAGTTGTGCGAGAATAAATCTGCTACTTCTGCTGTTAGGTGGATTCCTAAATAGGGGATGCTTTTCCCTGGCCATTCAAAGGGAAGTCCGGATTTTGTAGCTCTTAGCTCTGTATTAGATAGTGAGATGTTTAGGGCAAGACATTTTTTAGGATTAATTGCTAGACCTGATATAGCTGCAAAATGGTTCAGGATTGGAATGAGATTAGGGCCTGAAACTTGGGGGGAAGATAGGAAAAGTAAAATATCATCCGCGTACAGGCATAACTTATGTTTGAAGCCTCCTAATTCTATGCCTAATATCTTGGGATTGGATCTAATTCTTTGGGCCAGGGGTTCTACTAGGAGGGCGAACAGCAAAGGGGATAAAGGGCAGCCTTGTCTTGTACCTCTCTTGACTCTAAACGTATCAGATTTGTATCCTGCGTATTTGACATACGCTTTTGGATTGCTGTAGAGCGCAGAGACCCAATTTCTAAAATTGGGACCGAAGCCCCATTTTTGTAAGGTATATTCCATGTAAGACCATGAAACAGAATCGAAAGCCTGTTTAATGTCCAGAGATATCAAGCAGGCTGGGATTTTCCTTACCTTGGCTGAATGAGCAAGCAAGCATGCCCTCCGAATATTATCCCCAGCTTGTCTGGTGGGCATGAATCCTACTTGGTCCCGGTGAATCAGTGAACCGATACTCTTGTTTAGGCGGCTTGCCAGAATCTTACCTAATAGTTTAATATCTGTGTTCAACATAGATATTGGGCGAAAATTTTCACTGATGGTGGAGTCAGAGTGTGGTTTTGGGATCATGCATATTGTGGCCATTAGTGATTCCAGCCTGAAGGATTTTGACTTTAGGAGGTCGTTGTAGGCATCTGCTAACGTGGGAGAGATTAAGCTAATGAAGGTTTTGTAGTATCGGGCTGAGAATCCGTCAGGTCCAGGTCTTTTATTTAATTTAAGTTCTTTTATGGCCGCCATAACCTCATCTTGTGTTATTGGCTCCTCTAGTTCTGTTCTCTGGGTTTCTGTCATTTACGGGAGTTGTAATTGTGTGAAAAAGGAGTCAGCCTCCGGTTTGTTAAAGGTGTTTGATTCCGAAAGTAGTTTTTTAAGGTGAGCACTAAATTTCTGCACTATTTTGGTTGGGTTGCTGGAGAAGTTGTTGTTTGCAATTTTAAATTTTATCGGGTTATGAGACTTATTTATTGAGTTTAGTGCTCTTGCCAGAAGTGTTCCCAGTTTGTTGGAGTTCTTGTAGTAAGAGTGTTTGGACCTGGTTAGTATTTTGATTGCAGAGTTCATAAGGAATAAATCATATTCCAAGCGAGCTTTGTCTAAACGTACTATGGTTTTGGGGGAATGATTCTGTTGGAAGGCCAGGAAAGCTAGGTTATATTCTGTTTCCAGTTTTTTCCCTAGCTGCAAGCGTTCTCTTTTAAGGATCCCCAGCTGTCTTTGAAGCGCACCTCTCAGCATAGGCTTGTGGGCTTCCCAAAGTGTGAGGGGGGATGTTTCTGGATTAGTGTTAAGTTCTAAGTAATCTTTTAAGTTCAGCTCAATTGCGGAACAGTGGGCTGGGTGCTTGAGTAGAATTTCAGGGAGGTACCAGGTTGGGTCATGGTTCTTAGGGATTGTGGATGCAAATGTTGTGAATACTGCATTATGATCTGACCAGGGAATGGGAATGATACTAGAATCAAGCACTTCTGGCAACATTCCAATAGTAGTGAAGATGTGATCAATGCGGCTAGAAGATCTGTGAGGGTTAGAGTAGTATGTATAGATACGTTTCGCAGGGTTGGTTTCTCTCCAAGTGTCCACCAATTTATACTTAGTTAGTAAATTGGGAAGAGACCATTTAGCTTGCTGCTTTGCGGGGGCAAAAGGGGTTTTATCCAAGAAAGGGAGGAGGACCTGATTGGTATCACCGCACACAAAGAGAGCTCCCATCTTGTGCGTGTTAATAATTTGAAGGAGATGAGACATGAATGGTAATGGGTTCAAATTAGGTGCATAGTATGACACTACTGTCACTGCCGTGTCCATAATGTGCCCTGTTAGGATTAAGTAGCGTCCCTCTGGGTCTTTAATTTCTGACTTCAAAGTAAAGGGTGTTGTTCTATGGAATGCAATGAGGGTGCCTCTTTTTTGTAGAGGCAGATGCCGAATATACTTGTGGGTAGGATGCGTTGTAATATTTCGGGGTGGAATGAGGGGTAAAGTGGGTTTCTTGCAAACATACTATGTGTGCTTTCTTGGCCTGAAAATGTCTAAATGCCTTGGAGCATTTCTGTGGTACATTGAGACCTTGTACGTTAAGCGATAACAAGTTCAACGGAGCCATGGTAGCCAAGCCATCATGAAGATCTTACTTTGACCATCCGTGGTGAGATGTCCTGGTCCAGCCCATGCAGACAAAAGGGGAGAAGAGGAGGGGAGGGTTTCAAATTTATTGTCCTTGAAAAGAAGATAAGAAACATTACAAAACATAGAACTCTTAAACGACTTTATGCTAATTGAGTATCCAAGTCTGACCCGTGAAGGGGAAAACAAGTTCCCTTCAGGGGGAAAAGTGCCCTCGTCCAAATCTGGCATAATATTGCCGGGTCTAGATGGGGGCCTAAGGTGGCGCATGTGGTTTCCGTGCATCGGAGACCCGCATACTGAAAAAACTTGTAGGCACCCCTCAGGGTGCCTAATGATACATTGTTGAGAAGTATCAACTTGTTGTGAACAAGGTGTATAGTTAATAGTGCCCAAAGGCTTTCAGCTTTTTAGAGGTGAGATAGAGCATTGGTGGGGATCTGGGATGTACAAGCAGGGTTACTTAACTGCCACACTACGGGCTGAAACAATTGATGTTAGGGAGAGCATCTGTAGGGAAATGCTGAGAGAGGGTGAGATAGGACTTAGGGTCCCTGCACCGCTCTAGGTAAAATGGGTGTTTGCCCAATTATTTAAGTAGGAATTTCTAGAGCGTGAGGGGGGGGGGGGTTCTGCTATAAATTAGTGAGGTGAAGTGGGGTCAAATTTGGTGGGGTATTGTGACCTCCTATATGGAGGTGAAATCAGATTGAGGTGCAAAGACATTACAGATTGGTGGGTAAAGGGAGAAGTACAGTGTTAGGATGTTCATGTTTGAAAAGTTCAGTCCATCGTATCTTCTGATCTCTGGGGCTGGTCTATGAATCTGCCTCGCTTGTTTGGCTGTTGTACACCATTGTTTTGGTCCTGGTGGGATGGATCATTACGAGAGGAGGAAGAGGCCGATCTTCTGCGGGTGGTATCCGCTGTGGAAGGCATGACTATTATTTTGAAGTCCAATAATCCTTCTCCACCACTAGGGGGGTCTGTGGTGGAGAAGGATCTGGGGGGTTTTAGTTGATCATAAGTTCAATAATGGCATGCAATGCCAAGCTGCGGTTTCCAAAGCGAGCAAAGTCCTCTCTGGATTAAGAGAGGTATGGACTCCAGAGATAGAGATATAATTTTGCCCCTGTACAAATCATTAGTAAGACCTCATCTGGAATATGCAGTCCAGTTTTGGGCCCCAGTTCTCAAAAAGGATATCGGATAACTGGAGAAAGTGCAGAGAAGGGCAACTAAACTGATAAGAGGCATGGAGGAGCTCAGCTATGAGGAAAGATTAGAAAAACTGAATTTATTCACTCTTGAGAAGAGGAGAATAAGGGGGGATATGATCAACATGTACAAATATATAAGAGGTCCATATAGTGAACTTGGTGTTGAGTTATTCACTTTAAGGTCAACACTGAGGACAAGGGGGCACTCTTTACGTCTGGAGGAAAAGAGATTTCACCTCCAAATACGGAAAGGTTTCTTCACAGTAAGAGCTATGAAAATGTGGAACAGACTCCCTCCAGAGGTGGTTCTGGCCAGGTCAGTAGATTGCTTTAAGAAGGGCCTGTATTCTTTCCTAAATGCACATAATATAACTGAGTACTAAGTTTGTAGGTAAAGTTGATCCGGGGTAAATCCGATTGCCTCTCGGGGGATCATGTCAGGGATTCTAGATGAACCAGGACTGTGTGCCTACACTGAGGAGACCAACACTGTATATAGTGGAAAAAGGTGTTTATTTACAAAGGTGAGAAAATAAGTGCACGGATAACACAAAAGCTATATACAAGTTCAGGGAGAATGCAATACTCATAAGCCAAAGCCAAGCCGGGGTCAAATACCAGGAGATCATTCAAAGAGGCTGCAGACAGGGAAGGGGCAGGAAGGAAATGTCCAGGAGAGGGATCGGGATCGGGATCAGGTCAGGTCAGGACAGATCGGATCAGGTCAGAGGTCCAAAGCAGGTTCAGGGTCTGGTTAGTAAACAGATACCAGGGCGAGTTCTGTTTGAACTCGCCGGGTATATATAGGGAGTGTCTTAATTACGTTCAAGTCACACCTGAACGTAGCAGAGGCCAGGTGTTCCACACTGCCAGGGTCCATCCGCTGGTGGAGGTCAGTACTGCATCCCAAAGGTGATATACCAGCAGGGGGAAGTTCCCCTGACAGCTCCGAACTGCCAGGAGACCCCTGCTGGTGGGACGCAGCACTGCAAGACAGAATATCAATAGCACCAGCGGATGGACCTTTTCCTGACAGATCAGGAAGGAATTTTTTCCCCTCTGGTAGCAAATTGGATCATGCTCTGCTGTTTTTTTTTTGCCTTCCTCTGGATCAACTGTGGGTATGGAGTTGGGTGTATGGTATGTACTGTGTTTTATTTTGTTTGTTTATTTATTTTTTATGGTTGAACTGGATGGACTTGTGTCTTTTTTCAATCTGACTAACTATGGGCCAGATTCAGGAACACTTGCGCTGGAGTATTTCGATATGCGCCGCGTAACTGTGATGATGCGCCGTCGTTTCTATGTGCCCGTACCCACCAAACTAGATGCGCCCAATAACGGGTCATTTGCGACTGGCGGAACGTTCCGACGCCAGAGTATCGTCAGCGCTTAATTTCGTTGGGCGCATCAGTCGCGCCTATTGATTTCCCCTGCAAATATGCAAATGAGGGATTTTTCACAATTCACGAACGGATTAGCACCATACGCTGGCTACATGCGCCGCGCGTATCTCGTCCGTCCGGCGCAAAGTTATTTCTACAAAAGGCTGCTTTATCTTTACTCCAGATGGCCACAGGTCAGCAGGAGAGCAGCTACAGCAGCGTTACCGACGATAAGAGCTAGCTGAGCACCCCCACTTGCAGGACAACACCTCTGTCCATGCTTGTCTGTCAAATTTTACAGCCATGGAGGAAGACATCATAGGTCTCCATAGCCGAGATGACGGCTGACAGCTCCTGGCCATTAAAGTTCAGCTTTCTCCTGTGTGTTTGCGGGGAACGGGAGCAGCCATCTCAAAACAAAAGTAACATCACTGCGGGGAGGGGGAGCAGGATATACTTTAGTGCCGAAATGGCGCTTCTACGGGCGCATTTAAACGCCCAACGGAAGGCATTGCGCTGACGTTTCCCGTGAAGTGGTGCCGACGGAAGTTGTGAGCATGCGCACAAAGGGGGCGAGTGGAGCCGCACTCACTGCGCATGCTCCGTGGTTGATGCGCTGAACGTAAGCCTCTGCGCTGGGCTCCGCCCATCATTTACATATGATCACACCCACTTCCACTTGCGTCGGGTTACGCCAGCGCATTATCGTTACTCTGGCGCAAGTTTACGCGCAACTGCTATGTGAATTACAGGACTTGCGCTGAAAGGGTCTTCAGAGTAACGTAAATGAGAAGCGTTACTCTGGAGCAAAGATGCTCTCATCTACCTGAATCTGGCCCTATGTATGTAACTATGTAACTATGCTTGGTGTAGCTGATCTGGTGTTCTACACACAATTTTTGTTCCCTGGTATACGAAGCGTAAGGAGAAGGGAAAGCCCCACTGGTACTTTATTTTGTGGTGTTGAAGTTCTAGTAGAAGTGGTTTCATTGCTCTTCTTTTGGCTATTGTCAATATTGATATGTCCGCAAAAATCTGATAATTGTGACCTTGGAAGGACAAACTTTTTTTTTCTCTGGCAGCCTCCTTCTTTTGTTCTGTAAAAATTGAGTTTTGCGATTATGTCCCTGGGAGGACCATCAGCTTTTCTTGAGGTTAAAGCTCTGTGAATTCTATCCAGTTCTAGTCTTTCAGCTGGTATGCCAGGGATCAGTTCCTGACATAGTGCCATTATGGTAGCTTGCAGGTCCATTACTGATTCTGGGATTCCTCTGAACCTAAGATTGGACCTCCTGGCTCTGTTTTCAAAATCTTCTAATCTGCTCTGCAACACCAAATTTTCCTCCTTAAGAGAATCAATTTCTGTCAAGCATTCTTGCGTATATGTTTCAATTTCCTCTGTCTTTAACTCCAATGCTTCTGTGCGGCTTCCAAGCTCTCTAATTTCCTTGGTGAGATTTGCAGTTATTTGGTCCGAGGTGTTTTGTAGTGCTCTGTGGAGCATTTTTTCAAATTGGGTGCTGTGGCTTCTGGGTTTGAGGCTTGTAGTTCTTCAGTACTGTCGTTCCCCTCACTGTCTGGGTATAAGTTTCTGGGGGAAGCCATTAATTTAGCCGTTTTCCCTGAGCTTTTCTTACCCCTCTCTGAGGAGACGTTTTCTGAGGTGGCTGGCGCCTTTTTTGCGGCGCTCTTGATATGCTGAGCGCCGCTGTTGTAATTTGTTTTGCCTCTGCCCCTCGCTTCTCTGAGCACCATTATTCATTCAGGAGGTTTCCCTCACCTCTCCGGGATATGTGTCCGTGTTCCCTTTCGTTTTCGGCACGGTATTCGATACTGTATCGGCGGGTATTCTCCTTCACGGAGCGGAGCTCTAGCTAGACATGTCCGCTAGGCTTCGTGCATGCGCCTCTTCACAGTTATTTTCAACACAAAACGGAGCTTATGTGCTTAAATACAGTATATGTAAATATGACAGGCTGTTTACATGTTATATTTTAAAAGCAGCAGCAAACCTTACATGCTTGCTAATGTGACAGAGATGTTCTTTTACATTAGCAAGCATGTAAGGTCAGCAGGTTTGCTGCGGCTTTTAAAATTTAACATGTAAACAGTCTGTCAGAGACTGTGCAGAGATCAGGGGAAAGTAAGAGTGCAGGGTTCAGTTGTATGTAATACAAGGTGCAGGGTTTAGGAGGAAGTAACACGGAGTGTGGGGGTCAGTAATATTAAATACAAGCTGCAGAGATCAGGGGGAAATAACACAGAGTGCAGGAATCAGAAGTAAGAAATGCAGGGTTCAGTTGTATGTAACACAAGGGGCAGGGGTCAGGAGGAAGTAAGAGTGCAGGGGTCAGGAGGAAGTAACCCAGAGTGTAGGGGTCAGTAGTATGTAATACAAGGTCCAGAGATTAGAGGGAAGTAACACAGAGTGCAAAGTTAGTCATATGTAATACAATGTGCAGAGTTCAGGGGGAAGTAAGAGTGCAGGGGGTTCAGTTGTATGTAATACATGGTGCAGGGGTCAGGAGGAAGTAACACAGAGTGTAGGGGTCAGTAGTATGAAATACAAGATGCAGAGATCAGGGGGAAATAACACAGAGTGCAGGGGTCAGAAGTAAGAAATAATGGGTTCAGTTGTATGTAATACAAGGTGCAGGGGTCAAGAGGAAATAACACAGAGTGCAAGGGTCAGTGGTATAAAATACAATGTGCAGAGGGCAGGAGGAAGTAACAGAGTGCAGGGGTCAGTAGTAATAGGGGTAAACAGTAAGGAATGCAGAATTCAGTAATCTGTAACACAAGGTGCAGGGGTCAGAAGGATGTAGCATAAAGTCCAGTCTAGTAAAGACAGAGCCTGGGTGTAACCCCCCCCCTCCCTGTAAATCAGCAGACGTCGGTTGCATTGGTGCCTGGCTGAGTGTAAGCGATGTCTGTCGCTTTACGCCGATTGTGTTCCACGCTGGAACGCATTCGGTAATCGCTTAATGACATCATCGATTGGCGCCACTGCGTTCCACGCGGAAGCACGGAAGTACTGAGCACAACGTGCGGTTCCTCTCATCCACACTTCCTGGCTCTATAAAACCGCTTCTAGGACACAAACACAGCGTTCCTTTATTGTTGGTTGTAGCCTTGTGTATCCCGGTTCCACGCTACCATCAAACTACTGAATGCTGGGTCCACGCTACCATTGTTGCATTGAATCCGGGATCCACGCTACCATCAATACATTACATAACTATATATATATAAAAATATTGAAAAAGTGAAATTAATGTAATACTTAGGACACCGTGCTAGAAGAAAAACAGTCCCATATATAAATCCAAAAGAATGTGCACAAAAGTCTTATCCGGAAACCATTAACACACAGTTCATAAAGAATAGCACTCTTTTTTGGCATGTAAATTGTTGCAGACGGATCAGCTGGTAAGTAACATCTATCCTTTCAAACAAGCTTACCACAAAGTTGGACCCTCAATGGGTCAGTCAGCCACTCAGCGTGGATGTCCACAAATGGATCACGATGGTTGCTCCAATGTTGTCTTCTCAGGGACACTCAGGAACATGGACAGAACATTCTCCACCGTATATTCCAGAATATGGCACAGACTCCTTGTGCTCAGGCAGATCAGATAGGTCATGAAATTAAAATAGGAGGAAGAACTTCATAGTGCAGAGGGTTTTCAAAAAAGATGATGTTTATTCAGTAGTTTTGCACACTGACATAGGCTAAAAAACAATCTTCCATCCACGCTGAGTGCCTGACTGACCCATTGAGGGTTCAACTTTGTGGTAAGCGGCCATCCATTACTTGTTTGAAAGGATAGATGTTACTTACCAGCTGATCCGTCTGTAACAATTTACATGCCAAAAAAGAGTGCTATTCTCTATGAACTGCGTGTTAATGGTTTCCGGATAAGACTTTTGTGCACATTCTTTTGGATTTATATATGGAACTGATTTTCTTCTAGCACAGTGTCCTAAGTATGTCCTAAGTTAATTTCACTTTTTCAATATTTTTATATATATATATATATATATATATATATATATATATATCACATAGTTGCGCACCTTTTTCCTTTGTTTATATATGCTGTTTGGAGTCCCGTATTGGGCTTCGTTGTACCGAGGTGCAGTACTTTCACATTTATTCACTTTTTTGATTATTCAATAATTTCAAATATCTCCTTTGGGGGTCAAGCGCAGATCGCCTCTGCCTTGTAGTATTTGTGAGGACATCCTGCCATACTACCTGCAGTGGACTTAAGACCCTCTAAATCATTCCAGACCACAAACAACTTTACTACTAGAAGCACCTATCCTCTGGGAAGCGATAAGTACCCCTGAAACTATAAGTTCCATGCTTGTGACTTATCTTAGTTTATTATTGCATATAATTATCTTCCGTGTACATATTGAAATCAGGCGTGTTTAAATTACCTTCATACTTGGAGATAGACATTGGATTCATACTACTATCATAGGATCTGCCATACTTATAGTTGCATGAGTACTCCTGAGCACATATGTATACCAGTCAGCTTAGGTTATATCTTAACCCCCTTAGCGGTAAACCCGAGTGTGACTCGGGGTGGATTTTTTATGCAAAAAACGGTAACCCCGAGTCACGCTCGAGGTAGATGTGCAGCGCGTGCTGGCTTACCTTTTCCAGGCAGGTTACTGTACTTACCTTGTCCCTGGATCCAGCGATGCATCCGCGCTGTGTGAGCAAGCGGCGTCCTCCATTCAATTCACACAGTGCCCACGCGCCGCCGATCTCCGTTCCCTACGACGTTACAAAGCACGGGGGCGGAGACTGGCGGCAAATTCAAAAATGTAAACAAACACATTACATACAGTATATTCTAATCTTATAGATTACAGTACTGTATGTAAAAAATACACACACCCCTTGTCCCTAGTGGTCTGCCCAGTGCACTACATGTACTTTTATATAATAAAAACATTTTTTTTTTGTGCCTGCAAACTGTAGATTGTCCATAGCAACCAAAAACCTTTATGTCAAAAGTGATTTTAGACCAGCTAGAAAACAGCGATAATAAATTATAATCACTTGCAGAATTGAGCGATAGCGATTTGTGGGGAAATCCGTCATAAAAAAATAAAAGTAATGACAGCGACAATTCTGCAACTGAGCAAATTTCAGTGATTTTGATTACATTATTGAATAATTTTTATTATAATTACATTATAATTTGTTATAATTATTTATAGTTATTTATTATATTAAATTTTATGATTTTGTGTTTCAAACTTTATCATACCCGGGATGTCTACTAGACTCTGGTTTGGACAGATTTGAGTGAGTTATTCCTAAGAATTACAAGCCTACAGTATAAAATGCCAAATTTTCATGCAAAATATTTGTACCGCTTTTGGTACGTAATTCCAGACAGAATCATACCGCCAGGGAGGTTAACTGGAAATAATTTCTCAGGATTTATACAACTATCAAGTGACTTTCTCTAAAGTATTATCATAAATAATAACCCCTGTCCCTAAGCTATGTGCATGACATTTGTTATACCTTTTATTGGTCATATTGGCCTGTATATGAGACAAGTTGAATATGCATTTTAATCTAGTGCCTGCAGGTATGCAATAATACCTCTTGGCCTACCTTCTAAAAAGATTCCTCTCCAGAGTGACAGATGATGTAATGAACCCCAAACACTTCGCTTAAGATTAAGAGTGACGCCTGGGACACGTCCACTAGTCTGGCGGATGAGGGCCCAATGACCTCCTTCCTGGACGGTATCACACTCCCCCACCTATCTACTGATCAAATTGATCTTTTTGAAGCGCCCCTCAACACGAAGGACATAGCGAATGCCATAGCTGGGTTTGCTAGTTCCAAGTCGCCAGGATCTGACGGCCTCCCGATTGAATTTTATGCCCGGTATGGTGAGGTCCTAATCCCCAGACTGTTAACCCTTTACAATCACTTATTTAAGACATTTACGCTTCCCCCATCCATGAGAGAGGCAACCATAATACTTATACCAAAACCAGGAAAAGACCCGGGATACCCAGAATCCTACCGTCCCATCTCCCTCTTACAAGTAGACGTCAAGATTCTTGCCAAAGTCCTAGCAAATCGACTCAATCAAGTAATACTTACTTTAATCCACCCAGATCAGGCAGGATTCATGCCGGGCCGCAACACCTCCTTCAATTTACGCAGACTCTACATTAATTTACAGGCAACCCATGAAAACGTAGGCTCCCGGGTGGTTGTGGCATTGGACACGGCTAAAGCATTTGACTCCGTGGAATGGCGAATGGGTGGCCGTGTTCAATGTTTAACCTCAGCAGAGGTACGAGGCAGGGCTGCCCACTGTCCCCACTCTTGTACGCTTTGGCCTCGGAACCTTTGGCCGTGTCTATTCGCACAAACCCAGAGATCGTGGGTCTGCAAATAGGCCCCCTGGTTGAAAAAATCAGCCTATATGCGGATGATACTCTGCTCTATCTAGCTGACTCGGGCCCTTCCCTACAGGCTTAAGATCAATTGGGAAAAAATCGCAGATCTTACCGATTGATAGCTTTCCACCACCTGAAATGTCGGGAACTCAGTTACAGCGGACAGATGTCACTAAACGCTTAGGAATACATACACATCATGAGGAGCCCAGCAGACTATATTGCCCTAAACATTGAGCCCCTGTTCTCACTGGTTAGATCTAAACTTCGAAATTGGGCCCGCCTGCCCTTAGGGGTGTGGGGCCGAGTGAACCTTATAAAAATGGTGTATGTCCTTTGGCACTCCCCAATATACAGTGCGGAAAAAAGGGATTTTTAATAACAGCTTACCTGTAAAATCCTTTTCTTGGAGTACATCACGGGACACAGAGCGCATAGTCATTACATATGGGTTATATGGGTACCTTCAGGTGTGGACACTGGTGTAATCAACTTCACAGGAAGTTCCTCCCTATATAACCCCCTCCCACTGAGAGTGCTTTAGTTTTGTAGCAAGCAATTTCTCTGAGGTTACACAATGTTCCCAAAAAGAGGGGTGGGAGCTCTGTGTCCCGTGATGTACTCCAAGAAAAGGATTTTACAGGTAAGCTGTTATTAAAAATCCCTTTTTCTTGATCGTACATCACGGGACACAGAGCGCATAGTCATTACATATGGGATGTCCCAAAGCAATGCTCCATGAAGGGAGGGAGACCGTAAGGCCAAAAATAGCCAAACAGAAACTATATCAGGAGGTAAAATAGCTCCACCAACAGAAAAAAAGGGGGCGTGAACCGGGCCAGAGGATTCTATACTGCTGCCCGTAGGACCGCCTGCCCAAATGCTGCGTCCGCAGTCTTTGTGACGTCCCACTTATAAAATTTAGTAAACGTATGTACGGAAGACCAGGTTGCCGCTCTGCAAACCTGTGCCATAGAGATCTGATGGTGTGCCGCCCAAGAGGCACTCATGGCCCTCGTAGAATGGGCCTTAACTGATAAGGGCGGTGGAACGCGCTTCAGACCATAGGCCTGAAAAATCAGCTGCTTAATCCACCTAGCCAAGGAAGACTTGGCAGCCGGCTGACCCTTCTTGGGGCCATCCGGAAGAATGAAAAGCACATCTGTTTTCCGAATCTTTTCTGTAGCCTTGAGATAAACTCTCATGGCTCGGACTACATCCAAAGTATGAAGCAATCTTTCCTCTCTGGACTGGGGAGTAGGAAAGAAGGATGGTAGGACTAGGTCCTGATTCAAGTGAAAACTGGATATGACCTTAGGAAGGAAAGAAGGCTGAGGCCGCAGAACCACTCTGTCCT
Organism: Rana kukunoris; assembly: GCA_029574335.1. Taxonomy (NCBI): domain Eukaryota; kingdom Metazoa; phylum Chordata; class Amphibia; order Anura; family Ranidae; genus Rana; species Rana kukunoris. Next base: position 350,718,411 of record CM056049.1, on the reverse strand, counting down.
TATGCAGAATAAGGTACGGTTCCCTGCAAGACAAGGCTGCCAGCTCGGAGACCCTTCTGGCCGAAGCCATAGCCACCAAGAAAACCAACTTTCGGGTTAGCAGCACAAGAGGGATTTCTGCCAGAGGTTCAAACGGCTGCTTTTGTAAAGCTGACAAGACCAGATTTAAATTCCAGGGGCAGAGGGGAGCTCTAATAGGGGGATTTACATGCAAGACCCCCTGCAAAAAGGTTTTCACAAGCGAATGTGTGGCCAAAGGCCTTTGAAACCATATCGATAAGGCAGACACCTGCCCCTTTAGAGTACTAAGAGCCAACCCCTTGTCAACGCCAACCTGGAGGAATCGCAAGATCCTGTCAATAAAAAACTTGCGAGGATGCCCTCCTTGAGACTCGCACCACTCCACATAGGTTCTCCAGACTCTGTAATAGATATTTCTAGAGACTGGCTTTCTAGCTTGAATTAACGTAGATATGACTTGGGCAGAGAGGCCTCTGCCCTTAAGAATTAGAGATTCAGCCGCCAAGCCATCAAATTTAGCTGCTGTGAAGCAGGGTGGTAGATCGGGCCCTGAGACAGCAGATCTGGGCGCAGGGGGAGTGGCCACGGTGCCCTTACTGACATCCTCACGATGAGTGCGTACCAAGCCCTTCTGGGCCAGGCTGGGGCCACCAGGATCACCGGCCTGCGCTCCACCCTGATCCTTCGTAGAAGGCGGGGAATCATCTGTAGTGGAGGGAACGCATACAGGAGAGAAAACTGGTGCCAGGGGCAAACCAACGCATCGGTCCCGTAGGCCGAGGGGTCCCTGGCTCGGGATACGAATTTGTCCAATTTCTTGTTGAATCTTGTTGCCATGATGTCCACATCGGGAACTCCGAATCTTTGGCAAATCTCTTGGAATACCTGGGGGTGAAGAGACCACTCTCCCGGGAGTAACTGTTGACGACTCAAAAAATCTGCTTGAGAATTGTCTATCCCTGGGATGAACACTGCTGAGATGCAGGGTACATGGGCTTCGGCCCATGCAAAAATTAGGTTTACTTCCCTTTGAGCCGCCAGGCTCTTTGTGCCCCCCTGGTGGTTTATGTATGCCACCGCCGTGGCATTGTCGGACTGTATCCTTACTGGCAGACCCTGCAGGGGGAGAGTCCAGGCGACCAGGGCCAACCGAACAGCTCTGATCTCTAGGACATTGATGGGAAGCAGACTTTCTGCCTCTGACCACTGTCCCTGCTGGGTCCGTTTTCCTAAGATTGCCCCCCAACCTGTTAGGCTGGCATCTGTGGTTACTATTTTCCACGAGATGGGGCAAAAGGTTTTCCCTTTTGATAATTTTTGAGGGATCAGCCACCAGTACAGGCTGTGCCTGACTTCTGGAGAAAGAACTAATGGACGGTCTAATGCCTGTATGGACTTGTTCCAAGCAGAGAGAATAGCTGCTTGCAGAATTCTGGTATGGATCTGGGCGTAGGGCGCTGCTTCGAAGGCGGCCACCATCTTCCCCAGCAGTCGCATGCATAGGCGAATAGTCGGCTTCTTTTTGCCTAAGACTATTTGAATCGTTTGAATCAACGACCTGATCTTCTCTTGAGGTAAAAATACTCTCTGGCATTCTGTATCTAACCGAAAGCCTAGATATTCCAACTGTCTTGTGGGTTGTAACCTTGATTTTTCTTGGTTCACAATCCACCCGAACTCTTCTAGATGCCGCACTGTGCGGACTACTGCATGATTGAGGTTGGAAGCTGAACTGTCGATAACCAGGAGATCGTCCAGGTATGCTAGGACCAAGATGCCTTCTGTCCTTAGGACGGCTAGTACCGGGGCTAACACCTTTGTGAATACCCGTGGAGCTGTTGCCAACCCGAAAGGGAGGGCTATGAACTGGTAATGACTTTGGTTTATCGTAAAACGAAGAAACTTGTGATGTGCTGGGTAAATCGGCACATGCAGATATGCATCCTTTATGTCTATAGATGCTAGAAAGTCGCCCTGATGTAGGCTGGCTGTCACTGAACGTATGGAGTCCATACGAAAGGTCTGAATCCTTAGAAAGCGATTTAGGCGTTTGAGGTCTAATATAGGCCTGACGTCGCCATTTGGTTTTGGTATAACAAAAAGGTTGGAGTAGAATCCCAGACCCCTTTCTTGGGTTGGTACTTCTACAATTACTCCTTGGAGCAAGAGGCGATCCAACGCCTTTACGAGAGAGGTCCTCTTTAACGGGTCGCTTGGAAGACTTGACCCCTGAAAATGAGGAGGGGGGATTTCTCGAAACTCTAGTTTGTAGCCTGAGGCTACTACGGACCGAACCCAAGAGTCGGGAATTCTGGCCTTCCAGACTTCGGAGAAAAACTGAAGTCTTCCCCCCACCCAAGAGAGTGGGGGCGCCCCTTCATGAATCTGATTTGATGACTGGTTTAGCCGGCTTGCGAGACCAGGGCCTCTTGTTTGCCGCGGCTTGTCCCTGTGGGCGGCTATTACCTGCTGACCGCCCGGGAGGCCGTCGATACTGACGGGAAGTCGAAGGGGCCGAGCCTGCAATGGCCTGTCGTTTAAACGTGGGCCCACGCGGTCTTTTCTTGACCGGTAAGGAAGTACTTTTTCCACTTGATATGGTGTGGATATATTTATCTAGGTCTTCCCCGAATAGTCTTCCCCCATGAAAGGGAAACCCTGCTAAAAGCTTTTTGCAGGGTGCCTCTGCTGACCAGTTCTTTAGCCACAAAAGACGACGCATGTGAACCATCAGTAGAGATGCACGGGATGCCTGTTGGATGGAGTCCTTAATAGCATCTACTGCAAAGCAGAGAGCCCTAGGGAATTCTGCTAATTCATGAGTATGCTGAGCCGGCATGTCCTTTAATATATGTTTTGCCTGATCCTTCAGGGCCTGACAAACACCAATGGCTGCTACTGCTGGCTGAACCATGGCACCTACTGAGGTGAAAGCTGCTTTCAGTAGGGTCTCGAATTTCTTGTCGACCGGATCCTTGAACATATGGACATTTTCAACCGGACAAGTCAGGGATTTATTCACGCAGGAAATGGCTGCGTCCACTGTAGGGAGAGCCCATTTCTTTACATATTCCTCTTCCATAGGGTAGAGAATAGAGAATCTTTTAGGAGGGACAAAGATTCTATCAGGTCGAGCCCAATCCTGGTAAATCACGTTCCGCAGAAGGGGGTGCATTGGAAAAGATGCACCAGTTAATGGAGCCTTTAAAGACCCCAATGAGGATACCTCCGGGGCTACTAGTTCTGGCACTGGAAGTTTAAAGGCAGTGCGAACCATATCTGTCAAAGACTGGATCCACAGGCCCTCTGCTTGAGAGGCCGAAAAATATTCATCTATAGTGGAATTTTCCCTGTCTGAACCGTCGGGACTTGGGTCTGCCTGATCCCCTTGTGGGTCCCGTTCCTCTGAAGAGGAGACCTCCGCATCTGAAAACCGCACACTGGGTGAGGGGGATCTAGCCCGCTTGCTACTTGGGCAAGGACGGGAAAGCAACGCAGTTAACCTTTTCTCTAGCCCACACATGGTGGCTGCTAGCATTTCTTCCGTCACGTAAACGGGAATGGGTGGATCGGGGGCCGCCTCTGCCCCCAGCACCCCCAATGGCTCTTGTACTATGCCACTCGGTGTCTTGACTGGCGAGGGTGGGGCCGTAGAAACCTGGCCCAAATCCTCTGACCCCGATGGAGACCCCTTTTGCTTTTTGGCACCTTTAGCAGCCTTGGCTGGTCCAGATCCCTTTGGAGCCATTGTACAACCTTGGGTCACCCCTATAGCCAACACCTGACTGTTGCAGCTAGGAGTAACCAATATGAGGGCAGGTATGAGAAAAATGAAAAGGAACTAATTTCTCTCTTTTTCTTTTATATTTCTCTTTTTTTTTTCACCCGCCTGGGAGGTGGCAATACCGAGGAAACCTGTGAGTATTGACACACCAATGCCCGTTAGCCGGAGTCCAAGGTAGACTCAGATACTGCTGGATCTAAGGCTGAGTCCCTTTAAGCAAAAAAAAACTTTTTTTTTTTTTTTCTGGTCAATAGTGGACCTAAGTCCTAGACCTGAAGATCCACAAAACCGCCACTAGGTGTCCCTGTGTGGCCAAAAGACCCAGCTGCACGCTCTGTATCCTTTCTTTCTCTGCCTCCAGGAGGGAAAGACCAGCCAGAGAAAAGTTTTTCCTTTATACAGACCCTGACGCTGCTGGCCCGCCCCCCCCGACGCTATAAAAGGCGGCGTGCACGCGCGCGCACAATCGCGCGCACGATCGCGCGCACCACGCTGAAACCACATGGAGGTAGCAGAGCAGAGGAACAACATGGACCAGCGTTATGCAGCACCAACAGACACCAGGTAAGCACTAATCTTATTGTAGTGCACACACAGCGAGGAAGCTGTCCCCATGGGCTTCCTAAGAAACAGGAGTTTTTTACCAGCAATTTCCTCTTTAAAACATGTGGGGTTGCAGTATCAGTGTTAACAGGCAGACCTGGGGTGAGTAGAAATATATAACTTACACAAGTATACATATATTTACATATTATCTGGGTAAACATTAGAATCCCATCCTGCCTCAACAGACATAGTGGAGATAGTGGCTGATGCCCCAGCATACTGTTAGCCAACCCAGAACCCCCAGGGGGATACCTACTGTCGAACCAAGTCCCGCAGGTTCCCTCTTACCTGCTCCACGCCGCAGGGTATTGCAAAATGCAAGAGGCCCAGCCTTCCCCCATCTCCGTGGGTATTGTCTTGGACCTTCAGGGACCGGGGTCCTGTGTTAAGGAACCCACACCCCTGGACCTATATAGCATCCTGGCATCAGTAGCGTTTAGTTCTTGGAAGAGACTAAGGCACTGGAGCCCAGAATCCAGCCCTCCAAGGAGAGGCATTATAGGCAAAACCCCACTCCAGCAGGGCCCGGGTACCGTACATCTTGGCTCTGAAGCACTTCGGACGGATCCGGCTAGCTATCCTGGGTCCCGAGACCTCCGAGGGACAGCTAGACGTGACCAACACCTAAGACACTGGCGAAAAAACTAAAGCACTCTCAGTGGGAGGGGGTTATATAGGGAGGAACTTCCTGTGAAGTTGATTACACCAGTGTCCACACCTGAAGGTACCCATATAACCCATATGTAATGACTATGCGCTCTGTGTCCCGTGATGTACGATCAAGAAATAAGTATTTGAACACCCTGCTATTTTGCAAATTCTCCCACTTGGAAATCATGGAGGGGTCTGAAATTGTCATCGTAGGTGCATGTCCACTGTGAGAGACATGATCCAAAAAAAAAATTCCAGAAATCACAATGTATGATTTTTTAAATTATTTATTTGTATGATACAGCTGCAAAGAAGTATTTGAACACCTGAGAAAATCAATGTTAATATTTGGTACAGTAGCCTTTGTTTGCAATTACAGAGGTCAAACATTTCTTGTAGTTTTTCACCAGGTTTGCACACACTGGAGGAGGGATTTTGGCCCACTCCTCCACACAGATCTTCTCTAGATCAATCAGGTTTCTGGGCTGTCGCTGAGAAACACGGAGTTTGAGCTCCCTCCAAAGATTCTCTATTGGGTTTAGGTCTGGAGACAGGCTAGGCCACGCCAGAACCTTGATATGCTTCTTACTGAGCCACTCCTTGGTTATCCTGGCTGTGTGCTTCGGGTCATTGTCATGTTGGAAGACCCAGCCTCGACCCATCTTCAAAGCTCTAACTGAGGGAAGGAGGTTGTTGCCCAAAATCTCGCAATACATGGCCCCGGTCATCCTCTCCTTAATACAGTGCAGTCGCCCTGTCCCATGTGCAGAAAAACACCCCCAAAGCATGATGCTACCAACCCAATGCTTCACAGTAGGGATGGTGTTCTTGGGATGGTACTCATCATTCTTCTTCCTCCAAACACGGTTAGTGGAATTATGACCAAAAAGTTCTATTTTGGTCTCATCTGACCACATGACTTTCTCCCATGACTCCTCTGGATCATCCAAATGGTCATTGGCAAACTTAAGACAGGCCTTGACATGTGCTGGTTTAAGCAGGGGAACCTTACTTGCCATGCATGATTTCAAACCATGACGTCTTAGGCCCCATACACACGATCGGACATATCCGATGAAAACGGTCCGCGGACCGTTTCCATCGGATATGTCCGATCTGGAGTTTGGTCCGATGGCGTGTACACACCATCGGATCAAATTCCCCGCCGGCGGACGGCGCGGTGACGTTGACGCCGCCACGTCACCGCACCAGAAAGTAAAACACTTCCGCGCATGCGCCGAATCCATTCGGCGGCGGCGCGGGACGACGTGTCTGCTGGTAAGTGCACTAACCAGCAGACATGTCGGGCGGACACATTCCCACCCGATAGATTTCAAAGCATGCTTTGAAATCTTTTGGGTGGACAAATCTGTCCGCTAGCCCATACACACGATCGGAGATGTCTGCTGAAACGGTCCATCGGACCGTTTTCAGCGGACATATCCGCTCGTGTGTACGAGGCCTTAGTGTATTACCAACAGTAACCTTGGAAACGGTGGTCCCAGCTCTTTTCAGGTCATTGACCAGCTCCTCCCGTGTAGTACTGGGCTGATTTCTCACCTTTCTTAGGATCATTGAGAGGTGAGATTTTGCATTGAGCCCCAGTCCAAGGGAGATTACTCCAACAGTGGACCTTTTTTCACCAAGCTGCTTGGCAATTTCCCCGTAGCCCTTTCCAGCCTTGTGGAGGTGTACAATTTTGTCTCTAGTGTCTTTGGACAGCTCTTTGGTCTTGGCCATGTTAGTAGTTGGATTCTTACTGATTGTATGGGGTGGACAGGTGTCTTTATGCAGCTAATGACCTCAAACAGGTGCATCTAATTAAGGATAATAAATGGAGTGGAGGTGGACATTTTAAAGGCAGACTAACAGGTCTTTGAGGGTCAGAATTCTAGCTGATAGACAGGTGTTCAAATACTTCTTTGCAGCTGTATCATACAAATAAATAGTTAAAAATTCATAAATTGTGATTTCTGGATTTTTTTTTTTTGATTATGTCTCTCACAGTGGACATGCACCTACGATGACAATTTCAGACCCCTCCATGATTTCCAAGTGCGAGAACTTGCAAAATAGCAGGGTGTTCAAATACTTATTTTCCGCACTGTATCTGCCACTGAAATACTTTAAGACACTTGAAGCCCTCCTCAAGCCCTTTGTGTGGGGTAACAATAGGCACAAACTAGCTTGGCAAGCCCTTAAAAACCCGACTGCATTGGGAGGCACGGCGCTACCGGATTTTAACCTATACTACATCTCCGCACAGCTTTCCCAATTGTATCATATTGACAAGGTAGACAGTTCACGGTTTCTACTGTTGCTCTGCCCACGGAAGGCCCGAGTCACAGGAGATGCGCTCTATGCAGTATTGGCAGGGTCTGGGAGTACTGAACAGGCGGGAGATGCAAAGTCCTTGCTGTTCCACTATAGGAGGATTTGGGATCTGGCTTCCACTAGACTAGGAATACCCCAATAAATAAATGTTTCCATCCGATTTGGGCCTGTCCAAAAATCCAAGACCTTTGGAAACAAATTGTTACCTTCTTATATAACGATATGGGTTCCCATGTTACCCTTGACCCCAAGCAGTGTCTCCTGGGAATATTCCCTGAGGAGATGGACAAATACACCAAAGTATTCGTTCACGAGACCTTCTCATAGCTAGAAAGTGGATGAGACCGACACCCCCCAGTTATTCAGAATGGAAGGCAGAGGTGAACATCTCCTTACCTTATAAGAAATGCATATACATTAATAGAGGCTGCCCAGCCAAGTATAACAGTCTGGGATCGCTGGTTGGGAGACTCAGAAACCATTGGATAAAGTACACTCCTCTTGGCGGATTCCGATGTTGTACTTGCCGGGGTTTTTTCTTGTTTTTTTTTTTCTTTTTTGTCATGTTTTTTTTCTTCTTCTTTTTTGCCTTCACTGTATCCCGAGAACTACCTGTTTATGCCTATAGGATTGCAGCCAGTTGCAAACCACTGTCAACAGTCGACTGTAAATGTTTGATACTTTGTACCTACTCTGCGTGTTGTTACTGTAACTCATGTATGCTAACTTGATTCTTGACCATGTATACAATCTTTTTTCTTCTCAATAAACACCTTGTTGAATTAAAAAAAAAGAGTGACGCCTGGGGTCCAATACTAAATATCATACTGCACAGAGAAATGTACTGTTCCCCTTAATGTAATTCAAATGTCCGCAGTTGTGGTTCACTTTCGTTAACCATAGTTTGTGACACTGAGTGGGGGAAGTCCTCAGAACGCACAAGATATTCAAAGTATCCTAGGAGCCCCCTTGGCCCCGCCTTCACTTTGCACTCATGATAAGGTTGATGAGCCACTTAAGGTGACTAGATTTTTAAAATTAAATCTGGGAACATATTATTTTGATACCAGTTATAGCAGCAATCAGCGACTTATAGTAGGACTGCAATGTTGCGGCAGACAAATGGGACACTAAGTGACACTTTGTGGAAACCAGTGACACTAATACAGTGATAAAAAAAAAAAAAAAATACACGGTTACTGTACTAATGTCACTGGATGGGAAAAGGTTAACATCTATGGCAATCAAAGAGTTAAATGTGTGCCTAACAAGTCTTTTCTCACTGTGGGGGAGATGCTTTTACTTGGAAGGCATAGATCCCTGTTCCTGCATAGCAGGAACACAGGATACAGATCTTCCCTACTGACAGAACGGTGATCTGCCTTGTTTATATAGGCCAGGGGTGCCCAAACTTTTCAAGAGCAAGGGCCACTTAAGAGACTTGGTCACCGGTCTTGGGCCACAATGAGCAGAGCGGGTGGATCACAGCCCACTCTACTCTACTTTTTTTTTTTGCGGATTGGAGGTAGGCGTTTGTAAACAGACACAAGTCCATTTACATCTGCCACTCCTTAGAGGTGAATTAAGGGCCCAGTTGGGTCGGACTGACCATGTGAAATGGGCCTAAGGCTGCTTTCACGCTGATGCAGTGTTGTTTACCCACACCGTGGGTGCAGTACAGTTCACCTGTGGCTTTCATGTAGGTTAAATGCGCTTTGCCATAGACTTCTATTATATCCTATAAGTGTGATGCCCTTTCAGAAATCTCACAAAACCTGCAGGTAATAGAAGTCTATGGCTCAGTGCAGGTAACCGGCAGGTGCACTGCTCTGTGGATCAATTTGAAAGCAGCCCAGTAACCACTGCAGAACAGATATGCCCATATATACACTTTAATTTTAGTAATAAACTTACCTTTAATAACTGTATTCTATTCTATTTCACCCCAGAGTAGGAGTTTGTGGGCCACATCAGAGGGCTCCACGGGCCACTGGTTGGGCACCCCTGATATAGGCAGACTGCCGTTCTACCTGTGTACAGAACGATCAGCAGGTACTGGTGGACATGGAGTCCGCCAGAATCGTTGATCAGCTCTGGTACCCAAAATATACACTGTACATATGGTCCTGTGCAGCAGGACCGCCCTGTAGTAGTAAATCTTACAGCTTACCCCGAGCCCCCCCCCCACACCTGGTGGTATTGTATACAATATTTTCACACAAAAACAAACAAACATGAAAATCATTATTAAATGATTAATGCCACTCCAATTCCCCCTCCTAGTACAAATCTCCCTCACCCCAAAAATTTACCAGCCTAGCACACATCAAACTTTCTATCCTAGAACAAATTTTCTTCTGCCAAATGTCCCCCTGCCTGCAATGCAATATACAGTACGAACGATTCGGTCTCACGTGCTGTATGTGGAACACTCTTTTGACAGGAAGGAAAGCACAACACAACGCACTTCCTCCTGGATGTCTCTTCTCTGTTCTAGCCTCCGGTCTCCTTGTCCCAGCTGTGAATGCGAGCGGGGTAGGGGAAGGAGCTCTGCGGCGGCAGGCCACGTTCATTATCCCTCCATGTCTCTCACCCAGAAGCTAAAAGCAGGCGGGAGCAAGAGTGGGAGAAACCTGGGTGAGAGACTTGGAGGGCATGGTTCTCCACCAATTCTTCTGCTCTCCAGGCCGCTTACAGGAGGGCTGGTGGTCCCCCCTATCAGCGGCCCTGGCTGCCTCTCTCTGCCACTGTGGCCCGCCTCACAGCCTCTCAAGTCCCACTCACCGGCTCCTACTGGGTGCTGAGGGGAGATCGCACTGCCGGAAAAAAGACAAGGATATAGGCAGGCAGGCGGCTGGCCAGGACTTGAGCCAAGGCAGAACATGCAAACGGGAGCGGAATGGGCATGGGCCCAAAACTGAAGAAATAATCTTTCTGTTCTGACCAGCACATCATCATCACAAAGGGGCACAGATAATAGAAACAATACACCCCCCCCCCCCCCCCAAGCTAGTAGTAGGAGCGGCAGTGTGTAATTCAGATTTTTGTTTTTATTCTGCACTGTCTTTAAAATTGCCCAGGCCCCTGTTCAAATCCAAATCAGGGGACAAAGCCAGGGACAGACTTGGTCCGGGGACAGTGTTTTCAGTCCAGGGACTGTCCCTTGATACCGGGGATGACTGGTCAGTGGTCACCCTAACAATCACCAAGTCACACATTCCAAAGCCCAAATACAAAGTGATTGTTGTGAATGTAATTGAATGACATTAAACATATGTATGAGTGTAATTGATATCTCCTCTGTTATCCAATGAAACACAGTGATTTCCCATTGCTGTACAGTATGGTAGAATGGGCACTCTGTATAAACACTGACGGCACATCCCAGCTAAGTGCGCAGTGTATAGAATATCCATGTTCAGGGGCCCGCACGCCTATACCCCTTGCTATCTCTAACCACACTCGGTTGTGGTGCGGGACGAAAATGCATTCAGCCTGAGCCTCCGGGCCAGGGACTCCTTCTCTCCTCTAGTCGAATATGAGAAGTTGCACGGCTGCTCAGTCAGCTTCCTCGGTTCTCATTTGTTTTGTAGTCTCCTAGTCCTGCCATACGTAGTCACCCAGGCTTCTCAAGTAGCAACCGGCGCTTAGCGCAGGCAGCCAATCACAGCTCCCTTCTGATGGTCTCCTCAGGAAGCTGAGATGAGCCGCACGCAGTGATAGGACAGGGTGGCTCCTGGCTCGGCTATTGGCTGAGTGTGTAGAGGCGGGCTGGACAAGCGGGGAAGTGTTGTGCTGGTGATCTATCTGTTGTATACCTGATTGTTATTGCTGTGCAGAGCTGAGACACAACCGGACAGCTTCATGTATGTAATGTTTTCTATCATTTCTTTCCTATCACAGAGTCCTTGTCTACAGGCCTTCTTTATATCTCAGGGACCAGTGTTTACTGGCACTGCCACGGTTCTCTTCTATTTATTTACCCTTTTCATCTCCATAGTTACAGCAGTGGTATCACTAAGGTTGGTGTCACCTGGTTCGGTAAAACAAAACATGGTGCCTCCCCCAGGAGAGAGCCCATGTTTTACTCACCCCAAACCCTGGCAGCCCGCAGATCTGTGCGTTGTCACTGCTGAGTAGGGATGAGCTCCGCCGTGTTCGCGTGCGGAGCCCGCCAGGAAATCTACACGGCACTGCGCTAACCACGGGCAGGAAGACATTGCCTGATCTCTGCAGCCATGCATTGACACTTCCTGGCGGGCTCTGTGCGAACACGCCGGAGCTCATCCTTACTACGGAGGGTGACACCATCACAGTCAGCTATCACTTCCTACTTGATGGTGTCACCCATGTGCGTCCACACTCCCCGAACCCACATAGAGATACCATGGGGTTACAGCTGTCTTGTATGTGTTTATTAGACCATGGCATTAGTCTGAAGTTATATGGACACAGTGAAGTTGATTTATTAAAACTGGAGAGGGCAAAATCTGGTCTAGGTGTGCATGGTAACCAATCATCTTTCAGTATTTAGTGCCGGTTCACGCTGCAGTGCAGGAACCACATGCTATTTTTGAACAAGAATTGCACCGCATCCCTGTACAAATCACATGCAATTTTTTTGCAGTGCAAAAAAAATGTTGGTCTCATCTGACCAGAGCACCTTCTGCTATGTGTCTGCTGTGCCCACCTTCTTGCCACTCTTCCTTTAAGGCCAGATTTGTGGAGTGCATGACTAATGCCCCGTACACAGAATTTCCGATGGCATTTTTCGTCGGAATTCCGTTCAAGCTGTCTTTCATACACACTGTCAGACCAAATTCCGACCGTCCAAAACGCGGTGACATAAAACACTACGACGAGCTGAGAAAAATGTACGCGTACACACACATATATATTTGAGGGCACACAGGAGAGAGCTACCACGGACCACCTAGGCTCTGAAGAAAGGGGTACGCCCTCAGAAACGTGCCAGCCGTCCAGATGTTTGAGGTATAATTTGATCCTCCTTGTCATCAAATTCTACTGGCAGGTGCCTTGAGATCCAGCTTAGCTGTTTGAAAAGCGCTTACCTAAGTTTCTTTTGTGAGTAGGATCATTGCTTTTATTCTATTTGTAATAAAACTTTTAAGTGGTAATGCAGTAGGTCGGTGCGCCCCCCTTTTTTTCTTCCTCATCCAAAAATACCACTAAAGACTTCAAGCTGATTTTAAAGACTTGCCACCTGATTTTAAAGGTGGCAATACACGGTATTAAGAACTGGGTTATGTAAACTTTTGATCAGGGTTATTTGGGTATTTTCGGTTGTCGTTATTATTTAAAAAGAGCAAACACAGTTGACTGATAATAAAAGGCTTCAGCCAAACACTACCCATGAGTGCAAGAAAAGTTTTTGTGTCATTCATATCCTCTGAAAAATGGCCAAGAAATCATAAATTCTGCCAGGGTATGTAAACTTATGAACACTACTGTGTGTGTGTATATACACACGCTTTCAGAAAAGCAGCAGTATACTACTCCACAGTTTTGCTGAACTACTTGGTATCTTTATTGAAGCATTAAAATTAGATCACAGGTACAACAGGAACGTTACAAGGTGACGTGTTTCATGCTTAATTCAGCGCTTACTTAAACTTCAGGAGGTTTGAGTAAGTGCTGAATTTAGTGAAAAGGGTGTCGCCAAATGTTTCTGCCATGCATGCCTGTGATATTATTTTAATGCTTCAATAAAGATACCAAGGAGTGCAGCATTACTGTGGATTTGTGCATGTTAGGCCGCGTACACACGACCGGTTTCCTCGGCAGAATTCAGCAAGAAACTGGATGGTAGACGTATTCTGCCGAGAAACCCATCAAGGAACTCGTCGAGCCAAAAAGAGAGCATGTTCTCTATTTCCTCGATGGGCAATGGGAAAATTTGGCTTGACTAGTTTTTTGACTGCCGAACTAGGAACTCGACGGGGAAAACGATGTGTTTGGCCCGACGAGTTTCTCGGTCGTGTGTACGCCGCCTTACTGAAACTCACAGATGAGCTGTGCAGCACCCTGGGTTCAAGTTCACAACATGCGAGAGTCAGTCACTCACCTAGAGCTGCATTACTTTGCCTTAACTTCTCCTTTGCTATCGCTTTGCTGAGTGTGTCTGATGGAGCTCTCATTGTCGGTGCACAATGGGGAGTTTGATTTGACAGCCTCTCTCTATGAGCTGCATGGGTCCCCTGGAGCAGGGGTGGAGTCGCCCCTGTAGCTACGCCACTGCCCCATGACGTATTATTGAGAGAGAGTGTGACAAATTCTGTTGCCTGATGTGTGTGTGTGTGTGTGGGGAATCCCAAAATTCAGCGGCTCCTAGGGGAGTAAGTGCTACATTTCATTTATTTTTTTATTCACTTTTTTTTTTCCCCCAACCAAAACAACTGTGTTGTTTAAGAGAGGAAATTTACATTTTGGTCACTGTGGATAACAATTTCTATGGATTAGGCTAGACTGTTTGTGCTCTGTTAAGATATCTGGTTGTCCGAATGGAAATGCATTGATATATGCTGCAAAATATTTATTATGTTTGTATAATCATCTCTGTGGCTAGTGTAGGACAAATTATTTGTGTTTTTTAATATAATTTGTCTCGTAACTTTTTTTTTTTTTCAGGAGCTCTCTCTGTATATAATCATTGTTGCTCCTGATGTACCATCTTTAATGTATAAAAAAAAAAACTTGGAATAGAAGGTAATATTCACGTATTATATATTTAAGAAAACTTACCAATAATCATTTTTGCTAATTAAAGTGTTACTAAACCTAAAAACCTTTTTTTACCTTCATGCTTTGTTTACATTAATGTAAAAAAACGTTTCAGTATCCCTGTGCCCCCCCCCCCCCCCCCTGTGTGAAGGGCAGAGAGGGGAGAAGAGATCAGCACTGTGCACAGCTGCATCTTTTCTCCCCTTACTTCCTCCTACATTGCATTCAAGCAGAAGCAGGAGCCATTGGATCTTGCTTCTGTCAACGAGAGGAAGTGGGGGGCGGACCTAAAGCCCCATACACACCATCAGATTTTCTGCAGATTTTTGTCTTCAGATTTACCAAAACCATATAATATGAGGTCAAACCTTGAGGCCTCGTACACACGATCAAATCTGTCTGCTGGAAACGGTCTGCCAGACCGTCCCAGCAGACAGATTCGATCGTGTGTACGGGCGAGCCGACGGATTTGGCCACCCGACAGATTTCAAAGCATGCTTTGAAATCTATCGGGTGGGAATCCATCCGCCCGACATGTCTGCTGGTTAGTACACTTACCAGCAGACATGTCGTCTCGCACCGCCGCCGAATGGATTCGGCACATGCGCGGAAGTGTTTTACTTCCTGGTGCGGTGACGTGGCGGCGTCAACGTCACCGCCGCGTAATCGACACGTCGGCACGCCGTCTGCTGGCGGGGATTTTGGTTTGCTCGTGTGTACACGCGAGCAAACCAAAATCCTAACAAACAGATTTGTTCAAATCGGTCGGTCCGACCGATTTGAACAAATAGATTGCCTCGTGTGTACGAGGCCTAAGAGTTTAAATTTGTATGCAATCAGGCAGGCCCTTGGTACTACATGGTTTTGGTAATTCTGAAGAGAAAAATCTGCAGATAATCTCATGGTGTGTATGGGGCTTAAGTCCCACTATGTAAGGTCAGGAGCACGGGGATGGTAGTCCTAAGAAGAAGGGGAGGAGCTGAGATTTCCGCTGGGGACCCCAGAAGAGGAGGATTAGGGCTGGCATAGCGATACCACTTCACAGAGCAGGTAAGTATAACATGTTTGTTCTTTAATACATTTTTGTTTTTCCTTTTAGTAATACCTTAAGTTTTCCTTTTTTGCATTGAAATAGTATTCCACAGCTAGAGTGCCTTTTATTTTGCATTTTTATTTCTCTTGGATCCTAGGCATGGAGATATGCCTTAAGTCTAGGTTCACATCTATTTTGCGTTTTTTGTTTTTGTTTTTTTTTTCACTTTAAACACACTGTATATAGCTGGTTGCTAAGGAGCGGACTGGGAAGCCGTCCAACCACATCCTTAACAACCGACGAGTCATCAGCTGTTAGAGGGGTTCCCTGCTGAGAGCTGAATAAAAAAAGAAAAGTTGATGTAAAAAAATCAATGAAAAAAACTACATGGGGTCCCCCCAGGTCTATACCAGGCTCTTCGGGTTCTGGTATGGATTTGGATAGGGGACTCCCACGCCCAAAATAATAAAATAATGTTGATGGGGACAAGGGCCTTTTTCTGACAACCCTGGGCAGTGATTTTGGGGGTCTGTGGGCAGGGGGCTTATCAGAATCTGGAAGTCCCCTTTAAGAAAGGGGGACCCCAGATCCCACCCCCCCATGTGAATGAGTATAGGGTGCCTTGTACCCCTACCCATTGTAAGCATCTCTCCCAGCAAGACTTCTTCCTGCATTCTGAAGATATGGGCTCCAACAACTAACAATCACCCTCACACATGGCATCAATCAACATTGATCACTTGTCCACTACGGGAGGAGTTGTTGACCATAGAACTTCGTGCCATCGAACCCCCTGGCTGGGGAGAAAGCCATCTGCGGTCAGAAGGTCTCTAGTTGGGATCTTCCCCTCCAGTAAGGGACAGTGTATTCCATCGGTGGAGGTGTCTTCCCTATCTGTTTGCACTTTTCTGAGGTTCCTGTTTGTGATGTCACCATCTGTTTGAACATAAGGAATTTCTCTGCCGATTTATACCATCAGATGCTCTTCCACTTGTACTGATAGCTTGATGGACTTTATAGATGAATTTACTGTTTGGTATTGCTCCTTATCATGTAAAATCTTATGTCCTGCATTCATATCTAACTATAGAGCTCACATATTTATTCATTGCAGTACTAGACTTTGGTATGCAGAAGAATGCAGTTTGCAACCTTGTTCATGCATTATTGTGACTGCTCATTTAATTTAGGCTTGGTTTACACTATCTTGCACAGTTTTATCATGCAGGTCGAGGTGGATTTCAATGTGTATTTCAGTGCGCCACAATGCATTTTTCTTTTCTAAACCTTTTTGAACTGTCACATAATGGCAATTATTCATATCACTGTACTGCAGTGTGGAGTGTTGCGCGGCTGTGTGGTGACATGTAGTGCCATCTAGTGTTCTGTGGAAATATGCAGACATGCTACATTTTCTGTACTGCAGTGCACCACACATCACACCAGTGTTGTGTGAATGGGGCATATAGAAGACGATTGCTTTTCATGTGCTGTAGCTATGACCTGTGTGTTTTTACCAATGCAGAAAAACACACATCTCTGCACATTAAACAAGACCATTAAAAGATTTTTGTGAAGATGAAGAAGCATCCACATTGGTGTGTCCACTTGACACATATGTTATATGGAAGTTGAACCATTTTGCTGGACTCCTAATTTATGGAGAATAAAGCTAAAAGAGTAAGGACACAAACAATCCTCAAAAAAAAAAAAAAAAAAGAAGAAAAGTTTTTAATATGCTGGGGCTGAAAGATCAGATTTGGAATGAGAAAGAGGAAAACAGAAAAGGGAATAAAGGGACTAGGAGGCAGGGAGATGGTGGGCAAGAGAGCTGGTAAGGTGGGTCAATAAGCAAAAAAAAAAAAAGTGTTGTTCTCTATTCTACCTCCTGGGTTGTGTTGGTGGACCAAAGGTCCTGGTGTGCTGCAGAGTATCGAAAATAAGTCCAATAGAACTAAGTCTTTCAATATCTCGCTTTTTGATGGCTCAAGGAAACATGGGGGTTTATTTGGCAATAGCTTTGGTAATAGAACCTGGAAAGCTGATTGGTTTCTTTGCAGAAATTAGACTAATTTTTGCACTCTATGGGCCAGATTCAGGTAGCCCGGTTTAAAATTACGCAGGCGTAACATAGCTCTGATACGCTACGCCGCCGTAAATTAGCGAGGCACATGCTGTATTCACCAAGCTAAGTTACGGTGGCGTAGCGTAAATGGGCCGGCGTAAGCCCGCGTAATTCAAATGTGAATGAGGTGGGCGTGTCTTATGATAATGTGTTGTGACCACACGTTTTTAAATATTTTTTTTTTTAAACTGCGCATGCGCTGACCGTGGACCTTTTCCAGAGCGCATTCTCCAAATTGACGCTACGAGGCATTGTTTTCGCTGTGAACGTAATTTACGTAAATCCCCATTCATGGACGAGTTACGCAAACGACGTAAAATCTGAAAAATTTGACGTGGTCCCGACATCCATACTTTAACATAGAATCTTTTTGGTGGTTTATCTTTACACCGGAAAACGCCTTACTTAAACGGCGTAAATTCACTGCGTTGGCCGGGTGTACGTTCGTGAATAGGCGTATCTCGCTGATTTACATATTCTAGGCATCAATCAGCGGGAACGCCCCTAGAGCCATCTTAAAAATGCAGTTAAGATACGACGGCGTAATACAATTACGCCGCTCCTATCTTTGCTCAATCCCGGCGTATCTTGTTTTCTGAATACAGAAAAAAGATACGCCGGCGCATCTAAGAAGTTACGCGGCTTATCTGAGGTAAGCCGTGTAACTTCTTACTGAATCTGGCCCTATAGCTTTAGTAAATAACCCCCTTTGTGAGATCGTTCATGGTATTGATCTCATTTACCACTTTAGGCCATTGGCCTATTGATGGAGTTTAGTCCCATTTTCATTTGGATGGATACAGGACTTTGCACCATTGAGTAGATGTATTACTAGGGATTTATGGTGTGTGCACTTGAAAAGCATAAACAAGTGACCTTTTTATTTCAGACAATAATGTGCACCCCCAATGTCGGTGATGGCACGCACATTAGAGCCTCTCCATAAGCCCTCATACATGGAAACCTGCAGTTAATTCAAGCCACCGGTTTCAAAATGTGCAAAACTAAACTTTAAAAATAAAGGTTTGCCACCATGTAGAGTATTTTGGTAAAATACTTTTTAGGTCTCTTCTGCCCAAAAAAAATAATTTTACTTTTCTGTACTCAATGGTAAAATCCAATTCCTCCATATGCATACATTTGATCTTCATCTGTCCTATCCTACAGTTCTAACTAAAATTCTATCTGCCCAATCTTTATAATGACGTTTAGATATGCTCATCTATATATTGATTCAATAATTTCTTACATGTTTTTTTCTAACCTACTAATTTAGTTCTATGAATAATGAAGCCTACTCGTTCCATTTATTACTTTAGAAGTCCAGATTTGTACCTCTCCATAATTCATTCTAGGAAAAGGCATAGGGGGTTATTTATGAAAGGCTAATCCACTTTGCAATACAAGTGCACTTGAAAGTGCAGTCGCTGTAAATCTGAGGGGTAGATCTGAAATGAGGGGAAGCCCTGCTGATTTCATCATCCAATCATGTGCAAGCTAAGGGCCCTTTCACACGTACGAACAAACGGTCGCGTACGTTAGCGGATGATGCATGCGCTAACGTCCGCAAAGATCAGCGTCCGCAAAGATCCGTATCGGATCGGATGAATACGGACACACGGTCCGTATTCATCCGATTCCCTATAGGGGAGAGCGAAGGAAAGACAGGGCGGTCTCTGCACAGTGTGCGGGGACCGCCCTGTCTGCCGACAGCTCAGCAGGGATTTACGGATGATCCCCGCTGAGCCGACGGACACACACGGGGTGGATCAAAAACGGTCCGCTCCGTGTGAAAGGACCCTAAAATACTGTTTTTTTATTTTCCTTGCATGTCCCCCTATGATCTACAGCGACAGCACTTTCAGTGCAATTTCAAGTGCACTTTGCACTAGTAGTGCAAAGTGGATTTGCCTTTAGTAAACAACCACCATAGAGTATGTCTGGGCTACCCAATTGGCCATTAAAAAATCTAAGTTGAAAAAAAAAAAGATGTTTTAATTGTAAAATAAAATGTTTGTAATTATTTATCTCTATTTTTTACAGTTCATTTGTTGATGAAGAAACCTTTATCTCCATAACGTGTATTATCAATAAAAGGAAAAATGACAGCAAAGCAGAACATTCAGGATCATGTACTACAACTGGAGGAAAAAATCAACAGCTTAACTGAAGAACTATCTCAATGTCAGGTATGACATAAAATAACATACAACACTAACTAATTGGCGGCAGCAGCAGCAAAAATAAAATAAAAAATGCAGGGCAAAATAAAAAATGCTGTACTTTAACAAAACGACATATTGTTGTTATGTAAACTACTAACGCCAATTGCGTGTGGTATTTTTCATATATAAGGGCAAATTATACTGTAGTCCCAGAACTTGTGATAATGAGGATAGCTCAGAATCGGGTATTTTTTTTCACACTTATTGAGCAAATGTAACAACAAGCTTTCAATGGTATATGTTAAAGAGCAAAAGGGAGCTAATAAGAATTTCATCATAAGGGTTTACTAAAACTTTAAGCTCTATTCACATTTATATGGCTTCCAATTGTACAGTTTGATTTTCAACTGCATGAAAACAGCACTACTTCACTACAATTCCTGCTAATTTCTAGGTCATTTGTTCATACCATGTATCAAGAATCGAGCAACATAACCAAGTAACATATGAAATAAAAAGAACCAATATGCATAAAGATAATTTGCCAGCTAAACACTCAAAGTGATTTCACCACACTTTTGATAAACTCAAAAATCAATATAGTGCAGCGCAACCTCCAAAATATTTTTTATTTTTAATAAAATATACCAGAAGTCCCCGCCTTGGACATAACGCATATAGGGGGGTGGAGCCGAGGGCGTTCCATCATTCCACGGCCATCTTTTCTCTCGGCAAGACGCACCATACTAGCACTGGTTATAGTGCTTCAGTTTATAAGTGTGTTTTAACTCCTAGCTGGATTAAACATTATTTTAAATGGAGAACACTAGGTTTTGTTTTCTGCTTTTATATATGTGCTGACAATGAGAGAGAACAAGGAGTGAACACCAGGAGATTTAACCCTTAGAAGAGGGCAAGCACTTTCATGACCTGACTGGTAATGCAAGAGTTATATCTCTGAGGTGACCAGCATTTTATTTTGAAGCAGCATATGAAACATTTTTTTATGATCATGGTGGTGATTGAGTATTTTTGGACTTTATTATATGATCTAAATTTTTGGACTTTAATATATTTTATTAGATTTATTGATGAATTATTTTGAGGTTGGGCTGCACTATATTGATTTTTGCATTTGTTCATACCACTCTGATTTGCTATTGTGTGGCTAAAGCATATGTATGTATATGAAATTGATTTTATTGGTAAGGTCATATAAACATACCGTATATACTCGAGTATAAGCCAAGTTTTTCAGCAAATTTTTTTTGTGCTAAAAAAGGCCCCCCTCGGCTTGTACTCGAGTCACCTTTTTGCGCCTGATCTCCCAGACTTTGGGGACCCGGTACTGGCCGGCCGTAAACTTGGCCCACATATAGCCTTACTCTCCCTCTACAAGTGTACAAAGTTTGTTGTCCGGGGGACCTACGGCCGGGGAGCACCGATTTTTCAAAGTCGGGCACCCCTTCCATAAGCTCCCATGTTAAACGGTAATTTCTCCGGTAAATTTGGGGACCCGGTACTGGCCGGCCATAGGTTTCCTGGACCAGAAACTTGGCACTCCCATGTTAAACGTAAGTCTAGTTATGGACACAGTGAGGCATCGGACAGAGTGAGGCATGCAGATAGACACCCTAGGCTTATACTCAAGTCAATACGTTTTCCCAGTTTTTTGTGGTCAAATTAGGTGCCTTGGCTTATATTCGGGTCGGCGTATACTCGAGTATATACGGTACATTCATTCCAATAAAAATATGCTAAATTATTAAATGTTTTTACTTTTTTTTTTGTTTTTGACAAAACAAAGCAGGTACTAATATAGTGCTGTCTATTTTTACACAGCATTTCAGTATGTCACCCTACATGCTGGCATTCATGGTTCCCTCAATGAACTGTAGCTCATTATTGCCAGTGTCTTGTTGAGCTGGTTCCCCCATCGGATAGGTTTCTGCCTCGACTGCGCAGGTGCAGCCAGGTGAGGCGCATGCGCAGTAGGAGGCCACGGAAATCTCAGAGCCTCAACAGTTGATTGTAAGCTGTAGACGGCTTGCTCCCGATGCCTGATTATACACAGTGCTCTATAGTATACGCCGCTCTATACAACAAGGGGCGGATGTGATATTGAGCAGTGTTTTTTTTGTGTGGTTATACACGCCGCTCTATACAGCAAGGGGCGGATGTGAGACGTGTATTTTATTGAGAAAACTTTCCCTAAAAAAGGTCTGCTCAATATCACATCCGCCCCTTGATTTATAGAGCACCGTGTATTACCAAGCATCGGTGGCATCTATAATCGGGCATCTACAGCTGATGAACAGCTGCTCCTGCTCTGAGATTTCCATCGGCTCGGATTGCGCCATATCCATAGGAGGAACCAGCTCGGCAGAACATCGGCAGCACTCATGCAGCCCCAGACCATGACACTCCCACCACCATGCTTGACTGTAGGCAAGACACACTTGTCTTGTTGCTGCCACACACGCTTGACACCATCTGAACCAAATAAGTTTATCTTGGTCTCATCAGACCACAGGACATGGTTCCAGTAATCCATGTCTTTAATATGTTTATGTTTGTCTTTAGCAAACTGTTTGCAGGCTTTCTTGTGCAGCATCTTAAGAAGATGCTTCCTTCTGGGATAACAGCCATGCAGACCAATTTGATGTGCGGCATATGGTCTGAGCACTGACAGGCTGAGCCCCCACCCCTTTAACCTCTGCAGCAATGCTGACAACACTCATATGTCTATTTTCCAAAGACAGCCTCTGGATATGACACTGAGAACGTGCAACCGTCTTTGGTCGACCATGGCGAGGCCTGTTCTGAGTGGAACCTGTCCTGTTATACCGCTGTATGGTCTTGGCCACCGTGCTGCAGCTTAATTTCAGGGTCTTGGCAAACTTCTTATAGCTTAGGTCATCTGTATGTAGAGCAACAATTCTTTTTTTCAGGTCTTCAGAGAGTTCTTTGCCATGAGGTGCCATGTTGGGCTTCCAGAGAGAGTGAGAGCAAGAACACCAAACTTAACACACCTGCTCCCCATTCACACCTGAGACCTTGTAACACTAATGAGTCACATGATACCGGGGAGGGAAAATGGTTACTTGGGTCCAATTTTGTACGTTTTCACTAAGGGGTGTACTCGCTTTTGTTGCCATCGTTTTAGACATTAATTGTGTCGAGTTATTTTTGAGGAGATGGCAAATGTACACTGTTATACAAGCTGTACACTCACTACTTTGCTATAATGTAAAGTGTAATTTCTTCAGTGTTGTCACATTAAAAGATGCAATAAAATATTTACAAAAATGTGAGGGGTGCGCTCGCTTCTGTGAGATACTGTGCCTGTGTGTGTATATTAGGGGTGCGCATCTTCACCGGTCTCACCATTCGATTCGATTACGATTATCTGGTCAACGATTCAATTTGTTTAAATTCCACGATGCATCACGATTACCGACGAGCTCTTGCTTCCGCTTGGGCCCTAGCCTCCCTGCAATCTTCTGAGACACAGGTCCCAGAAGATTGCCCGGCTATGCAGGACAGCGCAGTGAGACATGCGCACCTGGGTGTGAAGCTGCAAGCTGTCACAGCTGGATGCCCACAGTAGTATTGCCAGTGCCGTGGACAGAATCAAGGGTTTGGGTGGCCATGTTGCTGGATTGTGGGACAGGTGAGCGTCTTTTTATTAAAAGTCAGAAGATACATTTTTTGTGTAGATGCTGACTTGTAATATTTTTTTTTTTTTACTTAACTCTGCTTTTTAAATAAAAATAACCTCATTCCCTTAACCACTTGCCCACCAAGCCTGTTTTTCAGATTCGGTGTTTACGAGACTAAAACAGTTTTTTTTGCTAGAAAATTACTTAAACCCCCCAAACATTATATATATATATATATATATATATATATATATATATATATATATATTTTTTTTTTCTAACACCCTAGAGAATAAAATGGCAGTCATTGCAATACTTTTTGTCACACCGTATTTGCGCAGCGGTCTTACAAGCGCACTTTTTTTGGAAAAAAAGACAACAATAAATTTGGCCCAATTTTTTTACATATTGTGAAAGATAATGTTACACCGAGTAAAATGATACCAAACATGTCACGCTTAAAAATTGCGCCCGCTCGTGGCATGGCGTCAAACTTTTACCCTTAAAAATCTCGATAGGCGACGTTTAAAAAATTCTACAGGTTGCATTTTTTGAGATACAGAGGAGGTCTAGGGCTAGAATTATTGCTCACGCTCTAACGATCGCGGCGATACCTCACTTGTGTGGTTTGAACACCGTTTTCATATGCGGGCGCTACTCGCGTATGCGTTCGCTTCTGTGCGCGAGCTCGTCGGGACGGGGCGTTTTAAATTTTTTTTTTTGTTTTCTTATTTATTTTAAATTAGTTTATAATTTTATACACCGAAATAAATAATAAAAAAAAAATTATCACTTTTATTCCTATTACAAGAAATGTAAACATCTCTTGTAATAGAAAAAAAGCATGACAGGTCCTCTTAAATATGAGATCTCATATTTAGGCTTAAATGCAAAAAAAATAAAAAAATAAATTTAAAATGTCATTTTTTAAAATAACATTTAAAAAAAAATTCTCTTTAAGACGCTGGGCGGGACTGACGTTTTGACGTCACTTCCGCCCAGCAGAGCTCTGGGGACGGGTGGGGGCGATTTTTCCCTCACTCGCATCCCCGCTGAGGAGCCGAATGGACCCGATCGCCTCCGCCGCTACCGACGACTTTTTTGTCCTTTTAAGTGGGACTTCCTGTCCCAGCCGCTTGGTCACTCCTCCTCTCGCCTTAGATGGCCCCTCCCTGCCAGCGATCTTCTGGGACACAACACATGTCCCAGAAGATTGGCTGGCCAATCGCAGATCACAGTGCACGCCTGGCCATGAAGCCATAAGCTATCATGGCCGGGTGCCTACAGTAGATATGGAGAGGAGCGGAGCGGGGAAAGGTAAGTGGCTCTGTGCGACCGCATCGCTGGACTGTGGGACAGGTAAGTGTCGGTTTAATAAAAGTCACCAACTACACTTTTTGTAGCTGCTGACTTTTACTAAACTAAAAAATGGTGGAACTCCACCATAAAAAGTGCACTAATCCGGTGCACTGCAGGGTACAGGAATTCAAACATGTGGCTGGTGGGAGGTGAGGAGAGATCAGAATCCACAGAAAGTTCCCTGTACTGTCCCGGTGTTGAAATTGGGCTCCCAAGTTTGCACATTCCAACACTATATGAGTTAACACAATGGAATGTGCAAACTTGGGAGCCTAGGGAAATGTCAACACAGAGCAGGTGTAGAAGAAAGCATACTGCTGTAACTAAGAATACCCGTTTTGTAATCCATGCCGTTCTAAACCATTAAGTGGCCTTCGCTGTATGTGCTTTTTAAAATATATGCAACTTCTCATACCTGCATTTCTGTCTGTGTATACTATGTATATTCTGCATATGTGACTCTTTCCTGACGTCAGTGGGAGTTTTCAGCCCCGCCCACCGACTGTACTGTAGCTATCAGATGAGAAGAGAGGCAGACGGGGCTGACGTCAGGAGAGACGTGAGAGGCGGGCCGGAGCGAACAGTCACATGAGAGGAGTATACAAATATAGGTATGAAACACTGTATATTTTAAAAAGCACATGCAGCAGTGGCCACTTAATGGATTATAATGGCATGTATTGCAAAACGGGTATTTTAATACACACGCTCAAAGCGCTCTCCCGGGAGGGCGGGGCAAGTTGGGATGACGTCACCCGACATCGATTATTGGGGTCACATGCATCGATGCCGCATCGGTCTATGTGTGTGTGTGTATATATATAATAAAAATGTATTTCACTTCTCTATAAGCGCTGACTTTTATGAATGAGTATAACCCAAGATCTACATTTAAAACTGAGTAGACAGATACATACTACAGTACATTACAGTATACCTTGTAAAACCTTGATTTCTAGTTGTGAAAGGTTAATCATTATTTGCTTTTTATAGAAAAGAAGCAATAATCATGTTTTTGTAGACATTATAGACTGTTAAATGTACTTTTGTAGTGCCTACAGTTGTACCTTTTTTATACGTTGGTAGTTCCCAGCTCAAAGGAATAATGGCTATTCTGTTGGCAAGGTCCTATTTTTATTTTACGTATCCCTGCTTTCCTAGCGTGAACTATTGAGTAAACAGGTAGCTGCCGTAAGTCATTACAAAGAACGTTTCTCATTCTTCCATAATCGGAATGTGCAAGAAGACGTCTGTGATCTCAATCTTCCAAACTTTCTTTAAACTGCCAGTGCCTGAATAACAATCCAGTCTCAGTGGTACGGCTACGTGTCTAAGCGTCCCTCTTTTGTCAGTTTCCATTCCACAGAAACTCCTTCTGTAGCTGCATCCATTATTAATGGGGACAACACAAAGGGAAATTCTTTAAATGGAAATGATGAAAGGGAAATGTTCTCTCATTTATTATAATTCAATATGATGATGCGGCTGGTAGATGAAACTGCTGGATCCGCTGGTAGTGAGTGACATATTCGCATTGCTCTAGTTTGTGTAATAGAGTGAGTTTTATCTACAATGTGTGTTTATTTCTACACCACGATAAAGCATATTCTTTTGCAAATAAATTAATTCAAGGAAAAGACTGGTGAAATCATTTGCCATAGTGTACAGCTTATTTGGTAAATTGCAAATGCAAAAAGAAAAAAACGTTATTAGTATCTCCATTTCTTCTCTTATATGGTAAGTATGCAATTGTCTTCATATAGTAGGTATACAAAAATCTTCTCTTCTAAATTTGCAGCATGAAGATTTACAGATACAGTATATTAGATAAAGGGGAGGTCTATGAAAACCTTTTTTACAGGAATAAAATACTTCTCAGGTTTGTCAAACAAAGTATTTTTGAGTAAGTAGTAGTAGTAGTAGTATGCTGACTATCTTTTATTAATCTGAGTGCACTAAACTTTATTCTGATAGGTATAAATAAATAAAATGTGCATAGTATACTTGTTCTTGGGACTGCAATTGGCCCTCATTTTTGTTTTGAAAAGAAATATATATTCCTTTTATTTTTGGATTAATCTGTGAAATTATTTTAATGTAAATCTTATCGATGTGTGTGCGGTAGGCCACATTCATGCCGGCGATTTAAGGTTTGTGTGATTGTAACCTTAATGTATCTAGAATGCTTCTATTTGCAGTTTGTAATTTTATATGTGCATGAGAGAGACACATGTAACCACTTAAGACCCGGACCAAAATGCAGGTAAAGGACCTTGCCCTTTTTTGCGATTCGGCACTACGTCGTTTTAACTGACAATTGCGCCGTGGCTCCCAAACAAAATTGGCGTCCTTTTTTCCCCACTAATAGAGCTTTCTTTTGGTGGTATTTGATCACCTCTGCGGTTTTTATTTTTTGCTCTATAAATAAAAATAAAGCGACAATTTAAAACAAAATGCAATATTTTTTACTTTTTGCTATAATAAATATCCCCCAAAAATATATAAAAAAAACATTTTTTTCCCCTCAGTTTAGGCCGATACGTATTCTTCTACATGTTTTTGGTAAAAAAAATCACAATAAGCGTTTATAGGTTGGTTTTCGCAAAATTTATAGCATTTACAAAATAAGGGATAGTTTTTTTTTTACTACTAATAGCGGTGATCAGCGATTTTTTTTTTTCTTCGTGACTGCGACATATTGGCGGACACTTCGGACAATTTTGACACATTTTTGGGACAATTGTCATTTTCACAGCAAAAAATACATTTAAATTGCATTGTTTACTGTAGAAATGACAGTTGCAGTTTGGGAGTTAACCACAGGGGGCGCTGTGACTTTGAGTGTTCCCTGTGTGTGTGTTTACAACTGTAGGGGGGTGTGGCTGTAGGTGTGACGTCATCGATTGCGTCCCCCTATAACAGGGATGATGCGATCGATGCTGCAGCCACAGAGAAGCACGGGGAAGCCGTGTTTACACACGGCTCTCCCCGTTCTTCAGCTCCAGGGACGGATCGCCGCACTGCAGCGGCGATCGGGTCTGCAAGCCCCACGGTCCCGGTCCTGGAGCTTCGGACCGTGTCACGGGCGCGTGCCCGCGGCGCGCCCGTGACCCACGGCTGGGTACTAAAATCAACGTATATATACGTTGATGTGCCCAGCCGTGCCATTCTGCCGACGTATATGTTCAGTAGGCGGTCCTTAAGTGGTTAAATAGATAGGCCCAGTTGCCTGCTATGCTCTGCCTAAAAATAAATAAAAAAATACTCTTCCTTATCTGTTCTTTCTGAAGTTGTTAAAGCAAAGTTACAATTGAACAGGTAAATACAAAGTTGAAATACAAATATGTTAAAATGGTTCAAAAGTGAGGACATTTTGTACCCTTTTTAAAGTGGCTGTACACCCTTCCATATACCCAGTGAAGTGCCTAGTCCCAGGTGATGCACAGAGATTAATCAAATCCACCTACATAAGTTGTATCTGTTTTTTTTAAGTTTTCTCTTTTCTTCATCCGTTCAATGTGCAGAATTTGTAAAGCTTGTCTGAGGCTGTGTACACACGATCAAATCTATCTGCTGGAAACAGTCTGACAGACCGTTTCAGCAGACAGATTTGATCGCGTGTACGGGCGGACAGACAGATTTTTCCAGCAGACAGATTTTAAAGCATGCTTTAAAATCTGTCTGCTGGGAATCCGTCCGTCCAATATGTCTGCTGGTTAGTACGCTAACCAGCAGACATATCTGCCCGCACATGCGTCGAATGGATTCGACGCATGCGCGGAAGTGTTTTACTTCCTGGTGCGGTGACGTGGCGGCGTCAACGTCATCGCATGTCACCACGCTGTCTGCCGGCGGGGATTTTGGTTTGATCGTGTGTACAGAGATCAAACCAAAACAGCCAGCAGACAAATCTGATCAAATCGGTCTGTCAGACCGATTTGAACAGATTTATTTGGTCGTGTGTACGCGGCCTGAGAGTTTAGAAAAAAGGGGTTGGAGACCTGACGTTGTTCTCTGCAGAGCTCAGGGAGGAGAGCTTTGACAGCTCATTTGAGAAAATGGAAACGCACCCTCCACACAGGAACAGAGCTGATGCTGCCAATCAGCTGGCACTCCCTCCCATCCCCCTTTTTTTTTCTCTTGGTGTCAAGAAAACTTGTTGGAAGCTGGTAGCAAAAGAATGAAGCAGCAGACAGAAATGACACTTCGTGCAAGCATGACCGTTCACGTGAAATAAGAAATAATTTGAAGGAACAAGCCTGAAAATGTTTCTTGTACGATGCCAGATCAAATTATTTTAGTTTTAATCGGTACAGTATTTGTCTGGAAAAATTGACTGACCAAGACGGAGCATGCTCAGAAATTAAAGAATACGTTACAGTACAACACATTACATCACTTTTGTTGATAGTTGTAATCTGTCTTATGAGAATTTTCGGAACTTTAGTAACCTCTTCATTTTCGAGCATGCAAAAAAACGACGATCATTCATCCAATAATCTCTGTGTTTACTCCAACAAATGGTGGTTGTAGTGTTTTATGATTTCCACAGAACAAAATTCCTTCAGATAGGTTCAAAATGTATACATTTGAAGCATCATTGTTGCGGTGTACTCATGTGCCAGTATGTATGTACATGTGTACTATATAGTGTAAATGAAATACTGTATGTTATATATATCCACTTGCAATCACAGCGGGAAAGGCTAATGTTTTCTCTTCCGTTATGCTGCTTGTAAACTTCTGCTACACAGACCTGTGTTCTGATCAGCAGGCGTGAAGCAAGTATGCTCGACAATCCTAAGGTATGCTGCAGATTGATTCCTTGCAGGCCTGGACAGCTGGAAATCCTGCTTCCTGTGCCAATTTCAGGCAAGATGTGTAGCTTTTTTTTTTCAAAAGATGTTGTTTGGCTCGCGTAACCATTCAGGGAGCAATTTTAGCGTCTCTATTAATTGTGCCAGGTTGTTTGAAAAGCTGTTTAATAATTAAGTGAAATAAATACTTCAATGCCAGAGATACTAAGGATGCCCATTCACAGCCAGCTTAGTGTATTGACATGTAAAAAAAGCATTTAACCAACTTTTGATTAAGATAACTGGAATTGCTTCATTCATAGTGAGAGCACATACATGAAGAAGTTTGCCTGAAGAATAGAGTGCCTTGTCACGTAATGAGGGTTTGGAAACATGTTTGAGTAAAAACAATTCCTGAAGGCTTTAATTAAACAATGTTTTTTTCCCCCCCTCTTAATTTGCATTACACTTCTTTCAGCAAAATCGTTATGTACAAGGTATGGTTTTCTTGAATCGTGTATGGACCCAAGACAGTTTTGTTGAACTTGACTCGGGTCCATTGAAAATTACAAATGTTATTGTCAATGAAAGACTGTTTTTTCTATTTCATTTTGATATTCTTTGAATTAGGGCTGAAAGTGCAACTCAATCAATCAATTGATTAATCGGATATAACCTTAAAAAAAGTGTGGTGTATAATTTAGTTAGTATGCAGAGTTTAAAAATAAAAAGCTATTTATTCTTATATCTGGTGTAAATGTAAAATATATATGTAAAGCTCTGCGTAAATTGAAGGCGCTAAATAAGTACCTGAAATAATAATAAATATCTCTATGCAGTGGTAAATCTAAATAGCCAACTATATGGTCAGGAAGCAAAATCTCTAATCCACTCTGAGAACAACAGACAGAATAGATATACTATTATGCCCCTTTATCAAGAACCGTACTTACCGAGGTCGAGATGCTGAGGACGGCTCACCTTTGCGACCCAGCACAGTCCGCCCTCTGGAATGGGAACAGAGGAGGGAAGGCACAAGGAGGCACCGGTACCGGAGTGGGTAGTAGCTGAGCAGGGAGATCACTGATGACAGCTGAAGAGTAGGCAACTAGTGACTGGAACTCAGAGTTCGTAGACAAGGGCAGGAGCTGGAGACAAATCTGGGAAACAAGCCGTAAGTCAAGGGTTAGAGAAGGCAGAGAAAGTCCAAAGGTACAGGCCAGGGGTCCGGGGCAGGAGACAGCAGCAATCCAGGGTACGTAAGCCAAGAGGTCCGAAGTTCCGGGTGAGAGGAGAGTCGTCAAGAAATTCCGGGTCAACAAGGTCACAGCAGCAGGCAGAACACACAGTAGCTGATGACAAACCAGCAACCTGTCCAGGGGAAGATGCTGGTTTAAATAGGGCCATCAGGCCTCTGATTGGTTCCGGGTAAGAGGCCGCGTGCGTGCGCGCCAGTGTACACGGCACGCCGCTGTACCGCACATGCGCGCTTGCAATTTGCACACAGGCATGTGCCGCTGTATCGTTCTACCGCTCATGTGCACGAATCTGTCCGGAATGGAACTGATACCCTGACACCCGTACACACGACCGGTTTTCCTGTCGGATAAAAAACAATTGTTTTCCAGACGGAATTCCTCTCAAGCCTGCCTTGCATACACACGGTCACACAAAAGTCCAGTGAACTTTTGACTGCCAAGAACACGGTGACGTAAAAGACTATGACAAGCCGACAAAATTAAGTTCAGTGCTTCTGAGCATGCGTCGAATTGTTTCCAAGAACGCGTGTTTTTTTTTTTTCCCCCTCGGAAAAGCATACAATCAAACAGATTTCCCGCCACACTACACACTACTGACGGTGAAAAAATAGATCCTGCTCCCTTTTTTTTTTGTCCGTCAGTTTTCCTTTCGGAAAAACTGCCATGGAGCATACACATGGCTGGGATTCCCAACGAAAAGCTCTCATAGCAGTTTTCCCATCTGAAAAAACGGTCGTGAGTATGAGGCATTAGAGGTTGAATCTGGTAAATATCGTCAGACTCTGAGATAAAAAAATAAATGAAAATTTGCAGAAGCAGAATGGAAAACTTCTTGGTCAAAAAGATTCCAGACAGTGTATGCGGTTTTTCGTTCAGAAATTAGATTAATTTTAAAACAGAATGTTAAAAAGCAAGTGAGATTTTCAAACGACATTCTTTCATTCAGCGAATGTACAAAGATTTTTGGTATGAATATTCTCATCTGAAAATCAGTACGTGCATGATCAGCATACGACTCGATTCACACCTATGCAGTTTGCTTTTGAT
The DNA here is from genome assembly GCA_029574335.1 of Rana kukunoris. Classification (NCBI taxonomy): domain Eukaryota; kingdom Metazoa; phylum Chordata; class Amphibia; order Anura; family Ranidae; genus Rana; species Rana kukunoris. The sequence continues at coordinate 350,686,828 of CM056049.1, read as the reverse complement.
CTGTTTTCTGCAGTGCTTTTTGCTGTGCATTTTTCATTTTTGCACACGTGATTTTGCTTTGATTTGTGTTTTGCATTCTTTATGCTTTTTTTTTTTACAATTTGTTGTAGGCTCCTTGACGGCAGGGACGTATGTGAACATATAACAATAAATGTAAAGCGCTGCGTAAATTGTCAGGGCTGTATTAATACTGGTAATAAATATCTGCCTCCTTAAAGGGGTTGTAAAGGATTTTTTTTTTTTCATAATAAGCATCATTACCCGCAGACATTCCTCTTTTCACTTCCTAATTGTTCGTTTTTGCTCAGAAGTTGCTCTATTTCTTCTCTGTTCTGTTCACTTCCTGCTTGTCTGATTTTACTGACCACCGTGAAGGGAGGCTTTACTACGGGGGTCAGTGATGTGCTCGCCCCCTCCTGGGAACTACATCTGTGTGGCAGAATGCTCTCTATGTGTTAGAGACTTTAAGGAGGTGTGAATTACTGGGCGTGCCACAATTCATACTGGGATATGTAGTTCCTACATGAACAAATGATGCAAACAAGGAAGTGAATGAGAGAACAGAAACTAGAACGCCAGAGCTGATATAGATGAAGGAGTTTAATAGGTATTTACTCATTTGTTAACAGAATCATTACACTATTCTGTCTGTCTACCTTGCAGACATTAATTTTAGGCAAAACATTTTTTTCCTTTACAACTCCTTTAATCTACTTAGTCCCAAGTTATGCTGCACTTTGCCTTTTGTATTTGCTGGGCATGGTGTGGTTGCCTACAAAGATCATGACCAGGTTCTTCTCTAACTTGGGCTGTGCATTCTTTCCTCAGGGGAAGTTGAAAAGCTTTATATTAGTGCTAACAATTCATAGTTCCAACTTTAAGTGGAGTTCCACCCAAAAGTAGAACTTCCGCTTATCTGATTCCTCCCCCCTTCCTCCGGTGCCACATTTAGGGGGTACCTGTATTTGACAAGTACCCAGTCCCGACTTCCGTTGGACGTCAGAATTTCGGCCCCCTCTCCTCCTTCCCCTGCTGTCGGGCCAGTAAGCGAGCGCAGCACGCTTTGCGCATTCGCAGTAGGGACGCGGCTCTGAAGCCGCAAGGTTCCCTTAGTTAAACTGGATGGGAGCAGCACCCAACAGCTGACAGAGGTGCTGACGTCACTGGATTCCAGGACAGGTAAGTGTCCTAATATTAAAATTAAGCAGCTACAGTATGTGTAGCTGCTCTGCTGACTTTACATTTTTGGAGGCGTGGGGGCGGAACTCTGCTTTAAGCCTGGTACACACAGGCAGTTTTTTTCATTCAACCCAGACATAAATGTCTTTGTTGAAAGTTTAAAATATAGTTATTTAATTTTGTCTTTGTAGCTGACAATTTCAAGTAACCTGATAGAATATGTTCTCTTAAAATTGAGGTTTGCGTGAATTTGTTGCAAAAGAGATTTTTATCAAATGTTGAAAACATTCTCCTAATTAAAGTGTTTTTGTTAAGCAATTTTTTTTCTGGTTTTAGATTGAGCAGGGAAGGATTAGAGCTCCTGTCAGACTTTTACTCTCTGGGGCTTGGTTGGGTAGATTTCTTATCACTTCCTGTTCGGCACACTAATGTTTCACCAGATACGAGGTGAGAGAATGTACATGGCTTAGCTTCTTTAGAGGAACTCATTTTGGTTTGCTTAGAGTGAATAAATGCTCTCTTACATGTTTATTGGGACTAAATTACAGGGACAGTTGGAAGTTGGCCACAGTAGCAATCATGTTGCCAGCAAATTATTTGCTAAGAGTACTCACTGAATGAATGTATGATATTTTAACTTTAATCCACTCACTATTATCAGTTTCATGCTTTTTATTTTCTCATTACTTTTTGCCCTGTTCTTAATGTTTACTTTTTGATGTACCATCTAGCTACTCTTCTTTATTTATTTTTTTATCCAACCCAGCTGAAACTATTTCTAAAGAAAACACTTTCAGCCTGCCTTGCTAAATCTTGCAATACTTGTTTTCTTTATTTTTTATTTATTTTTTGTGTGTTTATAAACTCCTTCATTTTCTTACTTTAGGCTGACAAAGAATTTGTATGGTCATTGTGGAAGCGTCTTCAAGTGGCTAATCCAGACTTAACCCAAGCAATTTCCCTAGTTGTTGAGAGGTAAGGCAACGTGATTAAGAAAAATTTATACATTTAGCATTATCTGTGCGTCATATTGCTTTCTTAGTTCACATATAAGTTCTAGAAGCCTTTTTTTATTTTATTTTTATTAACATCTCGTACCAAAGTTCAGAACAAGGAAACAATGACTACTCTTACCTGTCCAGGAGTCCAGCACCGTCCTCAACCAGGCCGGATGTTTGCCTGTCTTCGGGTCCCCAAGCCAGCCAGTTTAGTGTGGGAGGCAATCTGTGACAGCCTTCACAGCCGGCTTTGTGCTGCGCTGTGCGAATGGTCCCACAAATTCCTGGGACATGTAATGTGTCCCAAGAAGCTGCAGGCGGGGAAGGTGGGGGAATTCCAAACATCTGGTGGAATCTTTTTGGTGATCTGACCATAAGTGGAATTGGGTACCTACTAAAACTCCTAGGGGGTGGGGGAGAGACATAAAGCGGAACCTATCTTTCTCTTATCGTTCATGGACGGACACTTCCTCTCCTATGAACACGAACATAACCCATATGTCAAGACTTGTGACGGCTGTGTCGGTCCATGGACGACAGAGAAAAGGATTTTACGGTGAGTACAAAAAAATCCTATTTTTAAGGGTAGAGTTCTGCTTTAACTGTTGATATTGTACTGTTGTGTCTGCTTATTGTATTTAGAGCTCAATAATAATTTTTGCAACCATAGCATGGTTTATGTGATTTGCTTTTTTCTCTCCTCTGATGTTTACTTTTCACTAAAGCTGGCTTACACCAGTGGGTTATTAGAAAGAAAATGGCTTTATTCTCCCATCCACACACTTGATGTGGACGATAGAATTCTTCCCACTGAGTTACTGTATTCTGACAGTAAGGAGACTTCACCACCATCAGAATACTTTCATCAGCACTGCTGGCTATAGCCAGCTGTCTTGAGCGAGAACATTTTTTTTTTTTTTTGCAACAGGCTGCTTGTACACAAATTGATCGAGTTTACAACCAGCCTGCTCATACATGGGTCAAGATTTGTGTGGTCCCTGCTGGACTGGTGGTCCAGGATCTCCTTACGATCAGGAGGAGCTATGCTAACTCCTGCATGCCCATTTGAAGAGGGATTTCACACTGAAATCGCTCTTTTCCATGCTGAAACTAAATGTATTAGATAGGGTTGCAGTGCAGCCCCATTTACTTCTATGGGTGTATTGAGAAGCAGTGTTGCCTGCTGAACCTTTAATGGCCTACTTTTTTTTTACAATGCAAGGCCATGCTATTGTTGCAATGTGTAGAGAGCCATCTGGTAGCATTGGGTCAGGATTTAATAGGCAGTTTAGATGTGCTAAAAATTTGCTTTAACCGCCTAGTTTTGGCACGCAAAATGTCCATGTAAAAAGGGGCCAAGAGTGTAACAAAGACTAGTGTAATTTCTACTCGCCTATGTGCCACTGTATGATCTACCACTTCCTGTTTCTGATAAAACCACTTGCCCAATGGCTCACGCCAATATATGTTGGCTAAAATGGCACTCCTGCGCAAAAGCAGGATAGCAGGTGCGTGCCTTTGGGTCCCGTGGACTTGATGTCTGAAGGAAAACAAGGATCGCAGCGAGGAGAGGCAGAACGGGGAAATGTAAACAAAGCATTTCCCCTGCTCTGTCTAGTAACATGACAGGGATCTTCTGTCCCCTGTCATTGGGAACAGTGATCTCTGTCATGTCAGTGGTAGCACATCCCCCTACAGTTAGATCATGTTGAGGGAACAGTTAACCCCTTGATCACCCCCTAGTGTTAACTCCTTCCCTGCCAGTGACATTTATATAGTAATCTGTGGCTATTTTTAGCTCTAATTTCTGTATAAATGTCAATGCTCTCAAAAAAGTGTTAAAAGTTTCCGATCTGTCCGCCGCAATGTCGCAGTCCCCGATAAAAAAAAATGCAGAACACCGCTATTACTAATAAAACAAATTAATAATAAAAATGCCATAAATCTATCCCCTATCTTGTAGATGCTATAACTTTTGCGCAAACCAATCAATATGCACTTATTGCAAATGATTTTTTTTTATTTAATTTTTTTAGCAAAAATTTGTAGAATACATATAGGCTTGAAGACATTTTTTTTTTTTTTTTTTTTTATATATATTTTTTGAGGGTATTTATTATAGCAAAAAGTTAAAAATATTGCTTTTCTTTCAAAATTTCCGGTCCTTTTTTGTTTATAGAGCAAAAAATAAACGCAGAGGTGATCAAATACCACCTAAAGAAAGCTCGATTTGTGGGAAAAAAATGAACGTAAATTTTGTTTGCGTACAGCGTGTACAGCATTGCACGACAGCGCAATTGTCAGTTAAAGCAACTTCGTGCAGTATTGCAAAAAATGGCCTGGTCAAAAGTGGAACTTCCGCTTTAAGCACTCCTCACCCCCTTACGTGCCACATTTGGCATGTAATTTTTTTGGGAGGGGAGTGGGGGCTTCGGTAGGAGTGGGATTTTCTGTCCCACTTCCTCCTTCCGGCCAGGGACTGCCTCGGCGACTTCTCTTCTTGCCTTAGGCGGTCCTTCCCTTTAGGCGATCTCCAGGGACAGGTCCCAGGAGATCGCCTGTCCATTCAAAGAGAGCAGCGCGATGAGTGCCCGGCCGTGAAGCCGAAAGCTGTCACGGCCGGGTGCCCACACTATGAATGGGGGTGCCGGCCGGAGAGGGGTGGGAGAGGAGTGGAGCTCCGGGCGGCCACATCGCTGGACCGTGGAGCAGGTAAGTGTCTGTTTATTAAAAGTCAGCAGGTACACTTTTTGTAGCTGCTGACTTTTAATAAACACCAAAAGGCTGGAACTCCCCTTTAATAGCGTGGGCTAAGCTTGCTGGTTGTTAAGATTTCTGCCACATGTCTGTAGGGCAGACATATAGAGGAAAGAGAGAGGTTGGGAGCAATCCCAACGTAACTTGGATTAGGACTTTTAACTGAATGTATATGCAGGGGCATGAGATCAATGGGATGTGTACATTATACACATTCCCCTGTATCGGTGATGCCTTCTTAGTAGTGTTCTTTAAAATACCACACAGATCCATGTTTACAATTTCTTCAAGTACAAACAAGACTGTCAATCAGCTGTAAAAATTGAAATATTAGTTGTTGAAATGTGTTTATTGTTTCTGGGTTGCCTAAATTCAGTGTTTAGAGAAAGGTGAGCACACATACCGGTGCATTGTATTCCTCTGTGTAGTTTATATTGAATATTCAGAAATAAATAGAAAAATAAGATTTGTCTTTGCTGTGCAAATGAGCAAAAGCCGTGGGGACGTGTGAAAACCTCCAGGTATTTCTACCAAGCCATTGTAACAATCTATAATGTACTTTCCAACTACTTGAAAGACTATTGATCTTTGTAATATGCAAACAGGGTCACTTGTTTTCTTTGTTGCTGTGTGATTCTATCACAGAAGTAGGTAACAGAAAGCGCTTGCTTAAATCCACCTGGACTAATCTTGTGCGCAGGATGTGTTCAGGGTAGTACTCGGCTCAGCCCTATTCATCTCATATCCTAATTTGAGCAAGATGTGACAGTAAGCTCTGTGCATCTGTGAATAGTCATTTACATGTTCCTAAATTGTTATTGTTCTAGTTATTGAGTTATTCCTTTAAAGTAAAACTTTGTCGTTCTCCACATTTGCATACATTTGATATTAAATGGCATGGCAGAGAGTAAATATTTAGCAAAAGGTATCCAGTGTGTTTCATGTTCCATGACTTGAAATTAGCACTGTCCCCAGTTAGAACTGGTCTTGTTTAATGATAACTTGAATGAAGATGTACAGCTTGGAGTGGAGTGGCCTTATACTAAAGGCAAATTTTTCTTTAAAAAAAAATAAAATAACAAACATGTCATACTTGCCTGCTCTGTGAAATGGTTTTGCACAGAGCAGCCTGGATCCCCCTCTTCTCGGGTGCCTCTTCGGTGCTCCTGGCGCCTCCCTCCTGTCGAGTGTCCCCACAGCAAGCAGCTTGCTATGGGGGCACCCAAGCCGAGCTTGAGCTCCGTGTGTCCATTTAGCCACGGTTCGACCCCCGCCCCCTCTCTCTCCTGATTGGCTAATTACCCTTGACAGCAGCGGGAGCCAGTGGCGCCACTGCTGTGTCTCAGCCAATCAGGTGAAAGAGGGCCGAGGTACTCATGCACATCGCTGGATAGAGATTAGGGGGGCTGCTACACACACAGAAGTTTTTTTTTGTCTTAATGCATAGAATGTATTAGTGGATGTAAACCTGACTCATGAAATTTGAGATGGGCACATATATCTGCAGTGTTTTGTTATCTCTCTTCAAAGCACGATGTCCCATAGCTGTCTCTTGCTCCGTTCTTCTGTGATCAGCCTGATTTTAGTTTGTAAGCTCCAATGAGCAGGGCCCTCTGATCCCTCCTGTATTGAATTGTATTGTAACTGTACTGTCTTCCCTGATTTGAAAAGAGCTGCACAAACTCTAGGCGCTATATAAATCCTGTATAATAATAATACTAATAATAATAATGTCTGACAAGTTATCCATCACATATGATAAAAGCAGCCTGAGTTTTATGTTGGGGAGGGTGCTATAAACGCAATAGCAGAGCCCTGAACTACTCAACGATCAGCTCTGAAAGTCTCTACCTATGAGGAGAGGGGGTGTGCGCTTTTCCTCCAATCGGCTGTCCTGGCTGTATGCCCAGACTTCACTGCAGTGCCAACCAGGAAGAGAAAATCTAACATGATGTTCACTTCCTAAGCAGTATAAAAAGATGAAGACAGCAGATATACCGTATTTATCGGGGTATTGCACGCTCCCGCGTATAGCGTGCACCCCTAAAGTTGCCCCGAAATTCCTGTAAAAAAAATGTTATAACATTTTATTACTTACAGTTTTGGTGTTTTGCCCGGCATCCATCGTCCGGTCCGGCGTCTGTCTGCGGCCTCGGTGGTGTCCTCCCGGCTTCTCCAGCGCTGTCCGAGTCGAATCCCCGCTTCCCGCACTCAGTTTGAAGCCTCCGCCGACATATACTGAGCGCAGTACACTCGGGCACGCTCGGCTTCTCACGCATAAACGTCACAGAGCGTGACTACGAGCGAAGCCGAGCCTGGCCGAATGTACCCGAGTGTACTGCAAACATCCCTTGTATGTAAACATCCCTTGTAATAGAAAAAAAGCATGACAGGTCCTCTTAAATATGAGATCTGGGGTCAAAAAGTTTCTTTAAGACGCATGGGCGGGACTGACGTTTTGACGTCATTTCCGCCCTGCAATGCTATGGGGACAGGTGGGGGCCATCTTGCCCTCACTCGCATCACCACAAAGTAGGTAGCAGGACCCGATCGCCTCCGCCGCTACCGATGGCTCCTGGTAAGCGGCGGAGGGCGCGGGAGAGCGGAGGGAGAGGGTCCTCTCCCGCCGTCGATAACAGAGATTTTGTGGCGAATCCGCCGCGGAGACCACCATTATCGTACAGAGGACCGCTCATGCTACCGTTACTGAGATATCCATCTTTAAAATCCTGACGTATATGTACATGAGCAGGTCCTTAAGTGGTTAAGCAAGACTGCGACATTATGGCGCACAGATCGGACACTTTTGAGACTTTTTTGGAACCATTGACGTCTATACAGCGATCAGAGCTAAAAATAGCCACTGATTACTGTATAAATGTTACTGGCAGGGAAGGGGTTAACACTAGGGGGAGATCAAGGGGTTAAGTGTGTTCCCTAGGGAGGTGTTTCTAGCTGGGGGGGTGTACCCGATCACTAGGAACAACAGATCTCTCTTTACTTCCCTGACAGAACGCATCGCCTCCAGACGCGTTGCGCTCTATACCTCTTAGGCAACCTACACACGATCAGACTGGTCCGATGAAACTGGTCCGACGGACTGTTTTCATCGGACCAGGCTGAAGTGGTCTGATGTGTGTACACACCATCGTACCAAAAATCCGATGAGACCAGAACGCGGTGACGTAGAACACAACGACGTGCTGAAAAAAGGAAGTTCAATGCTTCCAAGCATGCGTCGACTTGATTCTGAGCATGCCCGGGTTCTTGGTCCGATGCTTTGGCGTACTAACCATCGAATCTGTCCGACGAACAGGTGTCCGTCGGACAGATTTGAAAGCAAGTTTTAAAACTTTGGTCCGACGGACAAGTTGAACATTTGTATGAAAATTCTCATCAGTACCAGAAATGAACTCAGATGCAATTGGACCAAACCAACTCAAGCCATACCATCAGGAAGCCAACAGCCAAACGTGGGCAGCAGAGGCATTTAACATTTTATTTTGGAATGAATGTAATTTTTTCAACGCAAATCACAGTAAAAATGTACAGTGCAGAAAATAAGTATTTGAACACCCTGCTATTTTGCAAGTTCTCCCACTTGGAAATCATGGAGGGGTCTGAAATTGTCATCGTAGGTGCATGTCCACTGTGAGAGACTTAATCAAAAAAAAAAATCCAGAAATCACAATGTATGAATTTTTTAACTATTTATTTGTATGATACAGCTGCAAAGAAGTATTTGAACACCTGTCTATCAGCTAGAATTCTGACCCTCAAAGACCTGTTAGTCTGCCTTTAAAATGTCCCCCTCCACTCCATTTATTATCCTAAATTAGATGCACCTGTTTGAGGTCATTAGCTGCATAAAGACACCTGTCCACCCCATACAATCAGTAAGAATCCAACTACTAACATGGCCAAGACCAAAGAGCTGTCCAAAGACACTAGAGACAAAATTGTACACCTCCACAAGGCTGGAAAGGGCTACGGGGAAATTGCCAAGCAGCTTGGTGAAAAAAGGTCCACTGTTGGAGCAATCATTAGAAAATGGAAGAAGCTAAACATGACTGTCAATCTCCCTCGGACTGGGGCTCCATGCAAAATCTCACCTCGTGGGGTCTCAATGATCCTAAGAAAGGTGAGAAATCAACCCAGGACTACACGGGAGGAGCTGGTCAATGACCTGAAAAGAGCTGGGACCACCGTTTCCAAGGTTACTGTTGGTACACTAAGACGTCATGGTTTGAAATCATGCATGGCACGGAAGGTTCCCCTGCTTAAACCAGCACATGTCAAGGCCCGTCTTAAGTTTGCCAATGACCATTTGGATGATCCAGAGGAGTCATGGGAGAAAGTCATGTGGTCAGATGAGACCAAAATAGAACTTTTTGGTCATAATTCCACTAACCGTGTTTGGAGGAAGAAGAATGATGAGTACCATCCCAAGAACACCATCCCTACTGTGAAGCATGGGGGTGGTAGCATCATGCTTTGGGGGTGTTTTTCTGCACATAGGACAGGGCGACTGCACTGTATTAAGGAGAGGATGACCGGGGCCATGTATTGCGAGATTTTGGGCAACAACCTCCTTCCCTCAGTTAGAGCTTTGAAGATGGGTCGAGGCTGGGTCTTCCAACATGACAATGACCCGAAGCACACAGCCAGGATAACCAAGGAGTGGCTCTGTAAGAAGAATATCAAGGTTCTGGCGTGGCCTAGCCAGTCTCCAGACCTAAACCCAATAAAGAATCTTTGGAGGGAGCTCAAACTCCGTGTTTCTCAGCGACAGCCCAGAAACCTGACTGATCTAGAGAAGATCTGTGTGGAGGAGTGGGCCAAAATCCCTCCTCCAGTGTGTGCAAACCTGGTGAAAAACTACAAGAAACGTTTGACCTCTGTAATTGCAAACAAAGGCGACTGTACCAAATATTAACATTGATTTTCTCAGGTGTTCAAATACTTCTTTGCAGCTGTATCATACAAATAAATAGTTAAAAAAATCATACATTGTGATTTCTGGAATTTTTTTTTTTTGTTGATTATGTCTCTCACAGTGGACATGCACCTACGATGACAATTTCAGACCCCTCCATGATTTCCAAGTGGGAGAACTTGCAAAATAGCAGGGTGTTCAAATACTTATTTTCCTCACTGTATGTGTTGGAGATAATTTTACCATCCTGACCCTTCAAATTTCCTTGTCACTGTGGTAAAAAACAAACGTCGATTAAACACGACTAACGATTCAAAAATCAAAGGACCATTTCTAAAAAAGTAATAAGTAATAAAATGTTTAGAAGCTGCTGTTTTATCTTTGTTTATCTTTCAACATTTTTGTTAGTCTTTGTAGCTTATCGCAATGAAGCAAAACTGTAACAAAAGAAAAAAAAAATGGAACAAAAGAAGACACTGTAGCCTGCATTTTAAGTGGTACAGCAGCAATTGTCTATATCCAATGAAATGTTAATATCTCATTTCATTAAACATTCCCCTAGCATCAAACACAAGTCAACATTCCATGGAGAAGTGAAGCATTATGCAGCCCGCACGTGTGCATATCTGCATATCGGAGCACAAAATATTGACATGATAATTGCAGTCAAGCCTGAGTGAACAGTGGCCACTGGGATTTCAGCTGGTGTTGTACCAACTGGATGGCTGCTCAGGACACAGTTTGAAATTCAAGGTGCAAGTTAGCACTTTATTCAGCACAGGAAGGCATCATTTAAAATTCCTCAGGGGATACCCTGGTGAAGCGCAGATGTTAAAGCAGTCTGTTCAAAAATGCTGAGTTTTTTTTTTTTTTGTTAAATACAATTGAAGATATATATATATATACCGGTGTATATGTGTGTGTTTTAAAAAAACTCATCAGTTTAGATGACAAGTTGATATTTTATATTGCGGCTTTCTTGACATTTGAGCATTTTATGGAGAAGTGTTTACACATATGGGTTATGAACTTTATCAGAATTCAGGATTGCAAAGATTGAAGGTTACTTGCTCTGTTTTGTGTAACCTCTATTAATTAACATTGTAAAGTGGCACTCGGGGCTTTAAATTAAACATACATGTGCATGTGTCTTTTTAAAGTTTGAGAAGGGCAGCATTATTTTTTATTTTTTATTTTTATGAAATACTATTTAAAAATCAAAAAGTTGTTTAGTTTAGATGCCTTCTGTATATTTCTGCATGGCGTATAAGGAGCCCATTCTGGAATTTTGTATTTTTGTTGCTTTTACAGTGCTGTCATTTTATTTAGGCTTCCAATAATAAGGGCTCTTTCACACATGCGAACCGTATGTCCGCTTTTTCATCTATCCGTTTACGGATGAAAAAGGGACGTGTATTGATCCCTATGGGATTGCGGGTGTCAGCGGATGAACATCCTCTGACACCCAATCTCATCCGAGTCTGCAATTCTCCGATTCTGCAGACGGAGGAAAACCCAATTTTTCCATCCATCTGCAGATCTGATCGGGTGAACACGGACAGACGGTCGTGTTCATCTGATCCACCCATAGGGGAGAGCGGAGATCTGACAGGGCAGTCCCTGCACAGTGTGCAGGGACCTCCCTGTCATCCGCCGGCTCAGCAGGGATCAGCAGAGCGATCCCCGCTGAGCAAGCGGAGGTTCACGGGGCGGTTCCGTGTGAAAGAGCCCTAACAGTCCTGTTCTGTGTCTACTTCCATCTAAGTGCACATCTGGGTGTTGCTGCAGTATTTACAAGTGAGTAGGTATTTGATCTGCATTGTGAAACCTTATGCACTTTTAACAAATTGTATACCTACTTTATCAGTGACCTTCTGTGCTTATCAGTTTTAATTATGCATTTTACAAAGTCAAATTTTTGTCTTGCAAACCCAATTACTGGACGTAATGTGCAATTTTGAGTGGAATGAGACTAGATAATAAACATTTAAGATGTAAAAGATAATTAAACCAAAGCACAAAACTGTAAAATACTGAAGCATGCCGTGGTGGCTGCATTTGTTTTTTTTTTCTTTCAAGCTAAAAACATTTTCAGAAAGAAGAGAAAATGTCTGATCTTTCCAGAAATACAATGTTCTTGTCCCTTCCTGTGAGCTGAACTGGTATTTCAAACAATGTTATCTTTCTTCCAAGCTATCTTCTGCCAATCACTAATTCCCCTGCACATGTAAGGGAAAAAATAAATGTGAATGTAGTCCAAATCAAGAGCACATTCTATTGTGACAACCATGGTTGTCTTTATAGATGGAGTGGAGTAAGACTACAGGTACATTTATATGATTGATTTTTATCAATTTTTAATCATTTTTAAAAGGAATCAGTTAATTATTATGTCTCTATACCCTGTAAACAGTCATTTTAGCATAACATTTTTTTTTATTTACAACTCCTTTAAGGACTGGAAATATTAATCTAATACATATTTGTCCGAGGGTTTAATAGATTTATGGTTGTACCTGTGAGTAGATGCTAAAATATCTCATTAAAGATGTGCAAGCAGGTCCCAGTACCAGGGCCCAACAGGCTTACTAATATTTTTTGGTGATGGTACTTCTGCTAAATAATGGCCTTCCATTTCCACTAGTGCTCCTTGCATGTCTTTTTATGAATCTCTGGGAGTAAAGAACTATAACTGGCAATAGATTTCTGAATACAGGCAGACATGCAAGCGTCATCTGACCTGCTCGCAATGTCTGATGTGCCAACTTGGCTCTTATTAAGGAATGCTAGAATACATTATGTCTCTTAGGCTACAGAAGAGGGAACAGAAAGATCAACCTAACCTCATACTGATGATCACTGTGATGTCACCACCCTGTCTATTTACCTTGTTCAGTCAGAGGACACCTTGTATGCATTAAAATAAAATAAATACTATTCTGTGAATGGGGATTGATGGTGGTGAGTGCCTGTGGGTACTATGCAATCGGGAAGTCGCTTGGCACATGACCTAGAAGATCGCTGCTATCACTATAGTAGTGATGACTACTACTACAACAGTGATTTGTGGCTTCCATAGGTGTTCTGGTATGAGATATGCATTTACATTTATCCAAGCTGGACCGATAAACGTATGCAATAAAATTCATACCACAGTTCAGGTTTAGGACCCCATGCACATTAAGAGTTGGAAAAACGCTATACAAAAAATACTCAATGGTTTTCCCTTTTGTGTGGCAGCATTTTGCAGGCGTTTAGCTGTTTGTTATAGAGCAATCCGGCAAGCCTTAACAACCAAGGACTCATCAGCCATCGGCACTGACAGCTAAATGTAAACAAAATAATTTCTGGCAAAGAAAATTGGAGAATAAAAACAGCATGGGGAGCCCTTGTCAAAAACCGACTCAGTGTTTTTACTCACTTTTAACACTTTTTGGGGAAATGAGAGGGGTGGAATCTGGCGGCTTCCAGATTACGATAAGCTTTCCACCTGCAGACCTCTAAAACCACTGCTCAGGGTTGTGGGGAAGAGGCCTTGGTATCATCAACATGGGGAACAAGGTGCTTTGGGAAGGGAGCTCCCCCACCCCAAAGCACCCTCCCCCCATGTTGAGGGCATGTGGCCTAGCTGCATGCTCAATATTGATTTTTGGGGGGACCAACATGCCATTTAAATAAAAAATGTTGGCGTTGTGTTCCCCACTTAAAATCCATACCAGACCCGATGTGCCTGGTATGGATTGGGGGGGGGGGCGGACATGCTGTTTTTATTCTCAAATTGTAACTGCTGGAAATTCTTTTAATCACATTCAGCTGTCAGTGGGGAACCCTGCTGACAGCTGATGTGTTATCCATTGTGTAGGATGAGGCTCCTTGATTCACTGGTCGTTAAGGATGCTAGCAGCAACCGCTAAGAAAAGGGAAACAAAAGGGAAACCGCCCCTTGGAAGCAGTTAGCACCGCTTCCAAGTGTTGAGTGTTTTTTTTTTTCTGCTGGCAAACCTTTAAAAAAAAAATGCTCCCTAGAAATTGTTTCTGCTCCTAGAAGCAGAAGCTTGAAAACTCTTCTAGCGTAACACTATTTGCTTTTAGGGGTAGGAAAAAAACCTCATAAGTAGCTGCTAGGAGCTTAAAAATAACACAGAGTCTTAAAGAAACCGGGACAGAAAAACGACGTTGGATGCCATTGTTGGGCTGTCCTTTCAAAAAATGCTAACAGCCTGGATTTTTTTGTTTTGATATAAAGGCTTTAATACTCATTTTAATACTTGATGACTCAGAACAAGTATGCAGATCAAGAGTTCTGACTTTCTGTAACTTTTAATATTGCATGCATTGAGCGGTAAACCGCAGTATCATTATTTCTAAATAATTGAGCAAAGTCTCTAGAAATATTAAAAAACAGATAGCTAAGTTTCCAAATAATGTTTATGCAATATATGGAAGTATATCCTCTTGTTTGGTAGCCTTTCAGAAAGGGTTAACCTAAAAAAAGAAAACCAATCAAAGATGTACAAGGAAAAATGTAATTGATTTCTTTTTTTTTTTCTGTTGCTGATCACATGTGCCACATTCACTAGTTATCTTTTAGAAGAATATCCAAGCCACAAGCAATATGTTAATTCCTCATATCGATATTGTCAAATGACAGGGATTATTGTCTTCAGGCCAAAAAGCTTAATTGGCTTCTGCTGCACTACAGTTGGACTACTTCAACACAATTTGGTCCCAACAGAGAAGAGGGACCTGGTAAATTGGACAGGAATGAAGAAATAAAATCGCTAGCCTTATCAGTTCTTTAACAAAAGCTTTATTATTGTGTGCAGGCTTAAATCACAGCAGCAGAGGCATTGGTCTTTTAATTACCATGTTCTCTGTGTTGGCATATTAGAACAAAGGTTTACCCCAGTTTTATGCGTAATGACAGATCACGTGAGAAAAAAATTAAATGTATATATTTTTTGCCTGGGTCCTTGGAATGAAGAAATGTGTCATATTGTGGATGTTATAGTAAATGATATATATGAACTTTTAAATTTAAATGTTAAATTTAAATGATTGTATGCATATATTTGACTACAGTATATACAGTACATTGTACATCATGAGGATAATTATTCATTTGCTCAGTTAGTTAAATATGTTGTCGAGTCATATTTTGTATGTATATGGGAGCCATTTTTACCCTGTAACTCCAGTGTCAAATTTACAAAGTCATATAGTCAGGTTGAAAAAAGACATACGTTCATCTAGTTCAACCAAAAAAAAAAAAAAAAAACCCTACAATCCCATGTACACAATCTTATACCCACAGTTATTCCAGAGGAAGGCAAAAAACCCCAGGAAAGCATGATCCAATTTGCTGCAGCAAGGGGAAGAATTCTTACCTGATCCCTTGAGAGGCAACATGATATTCCCTGGGTCAACTGTACCTATAAATGTTAGTAGCCAGTTATATTATGTACAACTAGGAAAGTATCCAGGCATTTTTTAAAGCAATCTACTAAGCTGGCAAGAACCACCTCTGGAGGGAGTCTATTCCACATTTTCACAGCTCTTACTGTGAAGAAACCTTTCTGTATTTGGAGATTAAATCTTGTTTTTCCTCTAGAAGTAAAGAGTGCCCACCCTTTCCTCTGTGATGACCTTAAAGTGAATAACTTAACACCAAGTTCACTATATGGACCCCTTATGTATTTGTACGTGTTGATCATACCCCCCCTTAAAGTGATTGTAAAGTTGTTTAAAAAACAATAGATAGATAAACATAACACACATGTTATACTTATTTGCCCTGTGCAGGGGTTTTGCACATGGCAGCCTGGATCCTCTTCTTCTTGGGTCCCTCTTTGCTGCTCCTCAACCTCCCCCCTCCTGTTGAGGGCCCCACAGCAAGCAGATTGCTATGGGGGCACCAGAGAAGAGCTGCAGCTCTTTGTGTCTTTTCAGACATGGAGCTTCCTTTTGGTCACGCCCCCTCTCTCTCCTGATTGGCTGACATAAACAGCCACAGGATGGTACCGCTGCTGTGTCTCAGCCAATCAGGAGGAGAGTTCCAGACAGCCCGAGGTCCCGGGAAAGTATTAGGGGGTTGCTGGGGAGGCTGCTGCACTCAGAAGGCCTTTTTTATCTTAATGCATGGGAAGCATTAAAATTAAAAGGAGTTGTAAAGTAAGACTTTTTTTTAATCTCCTATTCTCAAGAGAGAAGAAATTCAGTTAATCTAATCTTTCCTCATAGCTGAGCTCCTCCATGCCTCTTATCAGTTTGGTTGCCCTTCTTTTTTAACTTTTTCCAGTTACCCAAAATCCTTTTTGTGAACTGGTGCCCAGAACTGAATTGGATATTCCAGATGAGGTTTTAATGATTTGAACAGAGGCAAAGTGATATCTCTCGCTCGCTCTGGAGTCCATACCTCTCTTAATACAAGGAAAGACTTTGCTCTCTTTGGAAACCGCAGCTTGGCATTGCATGCTATTATTAAGCTTATGATCTACCAAAACCCCCAGATCGTTCCCCACTAATTCCCCCAG
The DNA here is from genome assembly GCA_029574335.1 of Rana kukunoris. Classification (NCBI taxonomy): domain Eukaryota; kingdom Metazoa; phylum Chordata; class Amphibia; order Anura; family Ranidae; genus Rana; species Rana kukunoris. Next base: position 350,670,425 of record CM056049.1, on the reverse strand, counting down.
TTGTACTCCCACTAGTATATATGATGCATGCATATTCTTAGCCCCCAAGTGCATAACTTTTTATATTTATCAGCATTAAACCTCATTTGCCACATAGTTGCCCAATTAAACAGAGCTTTGAGGTCGGCTTGTAAGTTGTAGACATCCTTTACGTTACTACACTGCATAGCTTGGTGTCATCTGTAAAGACTGAAATGGTACTTTTAATCCCAGACCCTATATCACTTATAAAGATATTAAAAAGTAAGTGTCCCAACGCTGAACCTTGGGGTACACCACTGATTAACCTTAGACCATTCAGCGTCAGAATTATTAACCAATACTCTCTCACTTCTTAGACAGTTTTCTATCCATATACAAACTGACCTTTCCAAGTATAATACGTCCTATAGCTGCACGATTAATTGTTTTAAAGATCGCAATTTCGATTCCCCCCCCCCCCCCCCCGCGATCTCCAGGCTGGATTAGCTCAATATTTAGTATCACCATCGGAACCAGCGTGGAACGCAAATGGTCGACTGACGTCAGTCAGCAATGTAACATCATCCCATCCCATAACATCATCCCATGCAATGGAATCCTAGTCTGTGCACCACCCCGCACAGGCCGCGGTCCCCCTCCCGCACTCACCGTAGTCTCACTCCTCCTGGTGGATTCCTCTCCGTAGACCCTGAGTTCTGATTTACCCACACAACTCGGCACCTGTACTGCCCCGCCCACACTGTACATGTTCACCCATCTCGGGGAGTGCCACCTACAGGAGGAGAATGCTAAGGGCCCAGACTCATCATCACAGGGGGAGGGATAGGAGGGATTATTGAGACACACAGAGGTCAATGCAAGAGCTTAGTTAAATGAACACATTGGCCCTATGCCAATCTAGTGGTACTATTCTAGTCATTGAGTCGCTAAATTGAGAAACAATGGCTTTGAAATGACAGAGCTCCTTTAGGATCCAACTTTATTATGTCTAAATATTTCTGGACCATACCACTTTTGAGCCATTGTGGATCATTTGGGGTAATACCATCCCCATTATGGATATGGGCTCCCTTTGTATACACAGAACTGAACATTTAAACGATGATGTGTTCCATCATTTTTATATTTTTTAAAAGCTTTTTTTATTATTTATAGATTTTTATTTTACTTTGGTCATGAGCCATACAGGTTTTATTTTTAGCCTTTTAAATTGATTGCCTATGGGAATATACTTTTGCAGTGAGTTTGCATACAGTTTTTGAGTCAGCTTTTGCTTCAGTTCGTGCTGCTGATTACATTGGGTGAGGATTTTGATTTTTAACTTTTTAGATGGTGTTGTTCACTAAATGAAATGGCTATATCACACTTTCCTCCATGGACTTTGACAATAGGCATGTTGCTTTAAGGCCCAATTTCTATGTCTGAGGTTTTGCTGCACCACATATGCAAATAGATCATGCATGACCAAAGTTCGGCCCATGGGCCAATTGCGGCCCGTGTTCCGGTTTAATACGACCCCCTGGTCATTTGTATAGATACTGTATTTATCTGCGCTGCCTCGGAGGGGGGCGGGGCGAGTGCTGGCAGATTACATACAGGAGAATCTCCTGTTTATTCGGCAACGTCTGAAATAGGAAGTCCCATCTCCTGGGCTGTCATTGGATGACTGTTCTGTCTATCATAGGAGGTGGGACTTTGTATTAAAGAGGCTGCAGCGTAAACTGGAGATTCTCCTGTATGTAATCTGTTGTCACTTGTCCCGTCCCCCTTACTGTCCCATCCGAGGCTGCAGATGGGCATGGATCAAGCTGCATTTGTGGCAATGGTGAGGCTGCATTTGTGGCAATGATGAGGTTGCTTTCCTGGCAATGGTGAGGTTGCAATGATTGCAATGGTGAGGCTGAATTGATTGCAATGCTGAGGCTGCAGATGGACACTAATTAGGCTGCATTGTTGGGCACTGACCCTTATTTTGCTTCACATTTTATTTAAAATGAAAGAAAATTCTCAAAATGTTCACCTTAAAGTGAAGGTGCGTGTTCTACGGCTATGCAATTGCATACCTAAGCTCATCCTTAGTCTTGAGCAGCGCTCTGGGATTCATTGGGGGCCACTATGTATATAAAGGCGTGTTATTTGTGTGTGTGTGTGTGTGTATAAATATATATACAAAAATAACACGCCCAAGCTCATCTCTTCATCACACACAGCCACCAAGGCAGAAGAATTCTTGTTGGGCAGAGTATTAGTGCTCGGACAAACACACTTAGACCAAATTTTAATGGTCCAAACAATGTCAGGAAAAAAGATCGGCCCTCACGCATGTTCACTTCATCGAATCAGGCCCTCTTTAAAAAAAAGTTTGTACACCCCTGAAATAGATGGTTATACAGATTCATGTTTTTTTTTTCCAGCCATTTTTGGGAGGCTACACTTAGACCCCTTTCGCACTGGGGCTTTTTTCAGGCGTTTTAATGCTAAAAATAGCTCCTGTAAAGCGCCTCTCAGTGCTTTCACACTGGGGTGGTGCACTTGCAGGACAATAGAAAAAGTCCTGGAAGGAGCATCTTTGGAACAGTGGGGGAGTGGTTTATACATCGCTCTTCCACCGCCCCTGCCCATTGAAATGAATGGGCAGCGCTGCTGAAGCGCCACAAATCTGTATATCTGGTTGTTAAGGAGGGAGCTGGGAAGCCAGCCTCTGCATCCCTAACAGATGACACAACAGCTGTCAGCGATTGCCCACTGACAGCTGAATATAAGCAAAACAATTGGCGGCTATGAAAATTTAGTCTGATAAACCCCCTCACCTACAGACCCTCGCAACCGCTGGCCATGGGGAAGAGGGCCTTGTCCCCATGGGGACAAAGGGCTTGCCCCCAATGCACTTTCCCATGTTGAGGGCATGTGCCCTCGTATAGTTCAGGAGGGGGCTTGCCCCCCCTCTTCCTAGCCTGCCAGGCTGCATACTCGGGTAAGGATCTGGTATTGATTTGGGGGGATCCCCATGCTGTTTTTTTTATTTTTTTTATTCCTCCAATTTTTTTTTACTGCCGGCAATTGTTTGGTTTACATTTGGCTGTCAGCAGGGAATTCCGCTGTGGTGCAATCTGTTACTGACTGTGTCCAGCCAATGACTAATAAGTGTACCAGCCCTCTGCCGGTACCATGTGATTGGTCACAGCAGATCACATAACAATTGTAAACAATTGATGTATTTTTCTTTATGTCATTCATCATGTACAATTGTGTTGCTAGCTGTGATTGGTCACAGTGATCACATAGTACAGACACGGCCAATCACAGCGCATCTATACCATGTGATTAGCTGTGGCTAATTACAACAAAACTCACTAAGTCCTGTGTACAGTGTGACTAGGGTTACGCTGTTTAACTCTCTGGCTACAGTGTATTAAAAAAAAAAAAAAATCATTAAAGCAAAAAAAATATATAATAAAGACAAATTGAAAAAATTATAACTTTTTTGTATTAAATACTGTCACCAGTCGGGGTCCCTGATAACTGCCACACCAGTTATATGATGATGCTGTACTACACTGGTGACAATATGTGTTAACCACTTGCTTACTGGGCACATATACCCCCTTCCTGACCAGGTGAAATTTCAGCTTCCGGCACTCCGTCGTTTTAACTGACAATTGCGCGGTCGTGCGACGTGGCTACCAAACAAAATTTAAGTTTTTTTCCCCCCACAAATAGAGCTTTCTTTTGGTGGTATTTGATCATCTCTGCGGTTTTTATTTTTTGTGCTATAAACAAAAAAAGTGCGGAAATTTTGAAAAAAAAGATCAGTATTTTTTACTTGTTGCTATAATAAATAGCCCAATTAAAAAAAAAAAAAAAAAAATTCTCAGTTTAGGCCGATACATATTCTTCTACATATTTTTGGTAAAAAAAAAAAAAAACGCAATAAGCGACTGGTGTGCGCAAAAGTTATAGCGCTTACAAATTAGGGGACAGAATTATTATTCATTTTTATTAATTTTTTTTTTACTAGTAATGGCGGCAATCTGCGATTTTTATTGGGACTGCGACATTATGGCGGACACATCAGACACTTTTGACACTTTTTGGCACCATTCACATTTATACAGCGATCAGTGCTATTAATATGCATTAATTACTGTATAAATGTGATTGGCATTGAAGGGTGAACACTAGGGGGTGAGGAAGGGGTTAAATTTGTACCCTGCATTGTGTTCTAACTGTGGGGGGATGGGGGTGACTGGGGGAGGTGACCGATATGTGTCCCTATGTACAAGGGACACAGATCGGTCTCCTCTCTCCCTGACAGGACGTGGATCTTTGTGTTTACACACACAGATCCATGTCCTCGTCCTGTAACCGCCGATCGCAAGAGCCGACGGGCATGCGCGCGCTGCCGGCGGTGCTCGCTCGCCCCCCAGTGGCCTGGAGGAGCGGATGCCGACTTTATACGGCGGCTCAGAGAAGTAGAACCACCCTGCAGCTGTACAAAGTCGTATGGCCATCAGGAAGTGGTTAATTTTCCAAAGAATTGTGACAAATTACAAACTCGCCATGCTTACGCTTACTAAATACCTTGGAATGTCTAGATTCCAAAAAAGGGGTAATTTTGGAGGTTATGTGTACTGTCCTGGTGTTTTTGGACCTTAAGAATTGAGATGGTATATCAGGATTCATTTTCAGAAACAGTGGGGTAAATAATTATTTGATCCCCTGCACATTTTGTAAGTTTGCCCATTTTGTAAGTTTTGGTTTTCGGCCACATGCATCCTGCATTTTTGGTTTCGACACCAAAATTTCAATTTGGTGCACCTGTACCTTCATCACTTTGTAAGTGGGCAAACTTACAGAATCAGCAGGGGATCAAATAATTTTTTTCTCCACTGTACATACCATAGTTTGTGGACTAACTTTCCCACAAACTAAATATACACTTTGGGTTTGGATTTGGGTTATTTTTTACCAAAGAAATGTAGCAAAATACAGTTTGGTCTAAATATATGAAGAAAGAATATTTATTCGGAAAGTAACAAACTAAGAAAAACACTTTTTTTTTTTTTCTTTTTAAATGTTTGGTCTTTTTTTTATTTGTTTAGCAAAAAAGAAAAAAACCCAGTGGTGATTAAATACCACCAAAATAAAGCTCTATTCGTGTGAAAATAAATGCACAACATTTAATATGGGTACAGTGTTGCATGACCACACAAGTGTGACAGCGCTGAAAGATGAATATTGGCCTGACAGGAAGGGTTAATAGTGCCCTGTATTTAAAGTGGTTAAATTCTGTCAGAGACCAACTTGTTTTAGTACATACAGGGTACAAGAGAAAAGTGAGCCTGGTATTACTAGCAGCTTTCTAAAGATGTTTGTTGTGTGCTTGTGTCTAACTTTTAAAACTTCTGAGTAGGGATGAGCTTCGAGTTTGAGTAGAACTCATGTTCAACTCGAACATTGCCTGTTCGCCGAACGGCGAACTATTTGGGGTGTTCGCGGCAAGTTCATGTGAACTTTAGAACCCTGTTAGTCTATGGGACTCGAACGTTTGAAATCTAAAGTGCTAATTTTAAAGGCTAATATGCAAGTTATTGTAATAAAAAGTGTTTGGGGACCTGGATTCTGCCCCAGGGGACATGTATCAATGCAAAAACAAGTTTTAAAAACTGCAGTTTTTTTGGCAGCAGTGATTTTAATAATTCCTTTAAGTGAAACAATAAAAGTGAAATATTCCTTTAAATTTCGTACCTGGGGGGGGGGGGGGGGGGGGGGGTGTATAGTATGCCTGAAAATTAGCGCTTGTTTCCCATGCTTAGAACTGTCCCTGCACAAAGTGTCATTTCTGAAGGAAAAAAAATAATTTAAAATCACTCGCGGCTATAATTGTCGGCTCCCGGCAATACAGAGAAAAGTCATTCATACAAAAAAATGTGTGGGGGTCCACGGCATTTTTTTTTTTAAATTTGGGGTGAAGTTCCCCTTAAAATCCATACCAGACCTGAAGGGTCTGGAATTGATATTCGGGGGGAACCCCACATAATTTTTTTTTAATTTGACTCAGAGTTCCCCTTAATATCTATACCAGACCCGAAGGGCCTGGTAATTGAATTTGGGGGGACCCCCACGCATTCTTTTTTTTATCAATGACTTTTCTCTGTATTGCTGGTATCCGACAATTCATTATAGCCACGAGTGATTTTAAATGACTTTTTTCCTTCAGAAATTACATTTCTTTATCGTACATCACGGGACACAGAGCGCATAGCCATTACATATGGGTTATATGGGTACCTTCAGGTGTGGACACTGGTGTAATCAACTTCACAGGAAGTTCCTCCCTATATAACCCCCTTCCACTGAGAGTGCTTCAGTTTTTTCGCCAGTGTCTTAGGTGTTGGTCACGTCTAGCTGTCCCTCGGAGGTCTCGGGACCCAGGATAGCTAGCCGGATCCGTCCGAAGTGCTTAAAAGCCAAGGAGTATAATGCCTCTCCTTGGAGGGCTGGATTCTGGGCTCCAGTGCCTTGGTCTCTCCCAGGACTAAACACTACTGATGCCAGGATGCTATATAGGTCCAGGGGTGTGGGTTCCTTAAACATAGGACCCCGGTCCCTGAAGGTCCGAGACAATACCCACGGAGATGGGAGAAGATTGGGCCTCTTGCAGTTTGCAATACCCTGCGGCGTGGAGCAGGTAAGAGGGAACCTGCGGGACTTGGTTCGACAGTAGGTATCCCCCTGGGGGTTCTGGGTTGGCTAATGGTATGCTTGTGCATCAGCCACTATCTCCACTATGTCTTTTTAGGCAGGATGGGATGTACTAATGTTTACCCAGATAACATGTAGATATATGTATACTTATTTAAGATATATATTTGCTACTCACCCCAGGTCTGCCTGTTAGCATTGATACTGCAGCCCCACGTACTGTAAAGAGGGAATTGCTGGTGAAAACTCCTGTTTCTTAGGAAGCCTATGGGGACAGCTTCCTCTCTGTGTGCACTACAGTAAGGATTAGTGCTTACCTGGTGTCTGTTGGTGCTGCTGGCGCTGGTCCATGCTTTTCCTCTGCTCTCTGCTTCCTCCATGTTGTTTCAGCGGGGGGGGGGGTGCGTGCACGCCGCCTTTTATAGCGTCGGCGTGCGTTGGGGGGGCGGGCCAGCAGCGTCAGGGTCAGTTAAAAGTAAAACGTTTTTCTCTGGCTGGTCTTTTCCCTCCTGGAAGCAGAGGAAGAAGGACACAGAGCGCGCAGCTGGGTCTTTTGGCCACACAGTGACACCTAGTGGCGGTTTGTGGATCTTCAGGTCTAGGACTTGGTTCCACTATTGAAAATTTTTTTATTTTTCCTCAGCCTGTTCTCATATTAATTACTCCTAGCTACAACAGTCAGGTGTTGGCTATAGGGGTGACTCAAGGTTGTGCAATGGCTCCAAAGGGATCAGGACCAGCCAAGGCTGCAAAAGGTGCCAAGAAACAAAAGGGGTCTCCATCGGGGTCAGAGGATTTGGGCCAGGCTTCAACGGCCCCACCCTCACCAGTTAGACCACGAGTAGCATAGTACAAGAGCCATTGGGGGTGCTGGGGGCAGAGGCGGCCCCCGATCCACCCATTCCCGTTTACGTAACGGAAGAAATGCTAGCGACCACCCTGGGTGGGCTAGAGAAAAGGTTAACTGCTTTGTTTGCCCGCCCTTTGCCAAGTAGCAAACGGGCTAGATCCCCCTCACCTAGTTTGGTGTTTTCAGATGCGGAGGTCTCCTCTTCGGAGGAACGGGACCCACAAGGGGATCAAGCGGACCCAAGTCCCGACGGTTCAGACATGGAGGGTTCCACTGTAGATGAATATTTTTCGGCCTCTCAAGCGGAGAGCCTGTGGATCCAGTCTTTGACAGATATGGTTCGTACTGCTTTAAAACTTCCAGTGCCAGAACTAGTAGCCCCTGTGGTATCCTCTTTGGGTTCTTTAAAGGCTCCATTAACTTGTGTGTCTTTTCCGATTCACCCCCTTCTGCGGAGCGTGATTTACCAGGATTGGGCTCGACCTGATAGGATCTTTATCCCTCCTAAGAGGTTCTCTATTCTCTATCCTATGGAAGAGGAATTTTTAAAGAAATGGGCACTCCCCACAGTGGACGCGGCCATTTCCTGCGTGAATAAATCCCTGACCTGTCCGGTTGAAAATGTCCAGATGTTCAAGGATCCGGTCGACAAAAAATTAGAGACCCTACTGAAGGCTTCTTTCACCACAGTAGGTGCCATGGTTCAGCCAGCGGTGGCAGCCATTGGCGTTTGTCAGGCCTTAAAGGATCAGGCAAAACAGATATTAAAGGACATGCCGACTCAGCAAACTCGTGAATTAGCAGATTTCCCTAGGGCTCTCTGCTTTGCAGTAGATGCTATTAAGGACTCCATCCAACAGGCATCCCGTTTATCTCTGCTGGTGGTTCACATGCGTCGTCTTTTGTGGCTAAAGAACTGGTCAGCAGAGGCACCCTGCAAAAAGCTTTTAGCAGGGTTTCCCTTTCATGGGGGAAGACTATTCGGTGAAGACCTAGATAAATAAAGATAATAAAGTGGTAAAAGTTCTTCCTTACCGGTCAAGAAAAGACCGCGTGGGCCCGCGTTTAAACGACAGGCCTTTGCAGGCTCGGCCCCTTCGACTTCCCGTCAGTATCGACGGCCTCCCGGGCGTTCAGCAGTTAATAGCCGCCCGCAGGGACAAGCCGCGGCAAACAAGAGGCCCTGGTCTCGCAAGCCGGCTAAACCAGTCATCAAGTCGGATTCATGAAGGGGCGCCCCCACTCTCTTGGGTGGGGGGAAGACTTCAGTTTTTCTCCGAAGTCTGGAAGGCCAGAATTCCCGACTCTTGGGTTCGGTCCGTGGTAGCCACAGGCTACAAACTAGAGTTTTGAGAAATCCCCCCTCCTCATTTTCAGGGGTCAAGTCTTCCAAGCGACCCATTAAAGAGGGCCTCTCTCGTAAAGGCGTTGGATCGCCTCTTGCTCCAAGGAGTAATTGTAGAAGTACCAACCCAAGAATGGGGTCTGGGATTCTACTCCAACCTTTTTATAATACCAAAACCCAATGGCGACGTCAGGCCTATCCTAGACCTCAAACGCCTAAATCGCTTTCTAAAGATTCAGACCTTTCGTATGGATTCCATACGTTCAGTGACAGCCAGCCTGCATCAAGGCGACTTTCTAGCGTCTATAGACATAAAGGATGCATATCTGCATGTGCCGATTTACCCAGCACATCACAAGTTTCTTCGTTTTACGATAAACCAAAGTCATTTCCAGTTCGTAGCCCTCCCTTTCGGGTTGGCAACAGCTCCGCGGGTATTCACAAAGGTGTTAGCCCCGGTGCTAGCCGTCCTAAGGACAGAAGGCATTTTGGTCCTGGCATACCTGGACGATCTCCTGGTTATCGACAGATCAGCTTCCAACCTCAATCATGCAGTATTCCGCACAGTTCGGCATCTACAAGAATTCGGGTGGGTTGTGAACCAAGGAAAATCGAGGTTGCAACCCACAAGACAGTTGGAATATCTAGGCCTTCGGTTAGATACAGAATGCCAGAGGATATTTTTATCTCAAGAAAAGATCAGGTCATTGACTCAAACAATTCAAATAGTCCTAGGCAAAAAGAGGCCGACTATTCGCCTATGCATGCGACTGCTGGGAAAGATGGTAGCCGCCTTCGAAGCAGTGCCCTATGCCCAGATCCATACCAGAGTTCTCCAGGCAGCTATTCTCTCTGCTTGGAACAGGTCCATACAGGCATTAGACCGTCCATTAGGTCTTTCCCCAGGGGTCAGGCGCAGCCTGTACTGGTGGCTGGTCCCTCAAGAATTGTCAAAAGGGAAAACCTTTTGCCCCATCACGTGGAAAATAGTAATCACAGATGCCAGCCTAACAGGTTGGGGGGCAATCTTAGGAAAACGGACCCAGCAGGGACAGTGGTCAGAGGCAGAAAGTCTGCTTCCCATCAATGTCCTAGAGATCAGAGCTGCTCGGTTGGCCCTGGTCGCCTGGACTCTCCCCCTGCAGGGTCTGCCAGTAAGGATACAGTCCGACAATGCCACGGCGGTGGCATACATAAACCACCAGGGGGGCACAAGGAGCCTAGCGGCTCAAAGGGAAGTAAACCTGATTTTCTCATGGGCCGAAGCCCATGTACCCTGCATCTCAGCAGTGTTCATCCCAGGGATAGACAATTCTCAAGCAGATTTTTTGAGTTGTCAACAGTTACTCCCGGGAGAGTGGTCTCTTCACCCCCAGGTATTCCAAGAGATTTGCCAAAGATTCGGAGTTCCCGATGTGGACATCATGGCAACAAGATTCAACAAGAAATTGGACAAATTCGTATCCCGAGCCAGGGATCCCTCGCCCTACGGGACCGATGTGTTGGTTTGCCCCTGGCACCAGTTTTCTCTCCTGTATGCGTTCCCTCCACTACAGATGATTCCCCGCCTTCTACGAAGGATCAGGGTGGAGCGCAGGCCGGTGATCCTGGTGGCCCCAGCCTGGCCCAGAAGGGCTTGGTACGCACTCATCATGAGGATGTCAGTAGGGGCACCGTGGCCACTCCCCCTGCGCCCAGATCTGCTGTTTCAGGGCCCGATCTACCACCCTGCTTCACAGCAGCTAAATTTGATGGCTTGGCGGCTGAATCCCTAATTCTTAAGGGCAGAGGCCTCTCAGCCCAGGTCATATCTACGTTAATTCAGGCTAGAAAACCAGTCTCTAGAAATATCTATTACAGAGTCTGGAGGACCTATGTGGAGTGGTGCGAGTCTCAAGGAGGGCATCCTCGCAAGTTTTTTATTGACAGGATCTTGCGATTCCTCCAGGTTGGCGTTGACAAGGGTTGGCTCTTAGTACTCTAAAGGGGCAGGTGTCTGCCTTATCGATATGGTTTCAAAGGCCTTTGGCCACGCATTCGCTTGTGAAAACCTTCTTGCAGGGGGTCTTGCATGTAAATCCCCTATTAGAGCTCCCCTCTGCCCCTGGAATTTAAATCTGGTCTTGTCAGCTTTACAAAGGCAGCCGTTTGAACCTCTGACAGAAATCCCTCTTGTGCTGCTAACCCGAAAGTTGGTTTTCTTGGTGGCTATGGCTTCGGCCAGAAGGGTCTCCGAGCTGGCAGCCTTGTCTTGCAGGGAACCGTACCTGATTCTGCATAAGGACAGAGTGGTTCTGCGGCCTCATCCTTCTTTCCTTCCTAAGGTCATATCCAGTTTTCACTTGAATCAGGACCTAGTCCTACCATCCTTCTTTCCTACTCCCCAGTCCAGAGAGGAAAGACTGCTTCATACTTTGGACGTGGTCCGAGCCATGAGGGTTTATCTAACAGATGTGCTTTTCGTTCTTCCGGATGGCCCCAAAAAGGGTCATCCGGCTGCCAAGTCTTCCTTGGCTAGGTGGATTAAGCAGCTGATTTTTCAGGCCTATGGTCTGAAGCGCGTTCCACCTCCCTTATCAGTTAAGGCCCATTCTACGAGGGCCATGAGTGCCTCTTGGGCGGCACACCATCAGATCTCTATGGCACAGGTTTGCAAAGCGGCAACCTGGTCTTCCGTACATACGTTTACTACATTTTATAATTTTTGGCCTTACGGTCTCCCTCCCTTCATGGAGCATTGCTTTGGGACATCCCATATGTAATGGCTATGCGCTCTGTGTCCCGTGATGTACGATAAAGAAAAAGGGATTTTTAATAACAGCTTACCTGTAAAATCCTTTTCTTGAAGTACATCACGGGACACAGAGCTCCCACCCCTCTTTTGGGGAACATTGTGTAACCTCGGAGAAATTGCTTGCTACAAAACTGAAGCACTCTGTGGGAGGGGGTTATATAGGGAGGAACTTCCTGTGAAGTTGATTACACCAGTGTCCACACCTGAAGGTACCCATATAACCCATATGTAATGGCTATGCGCTCTGTGTCCCGTGATGTACTTCAAGAAAAGGATTTTACAGGTAAGCTGTTATTAAAAATCCTTTTTTTGTGCAGGGACAGTTCTAAGCACAGGAAACAAGCGCTACTTTACAGGCATACTATACACCCCTCTAGGTATGAAATTTAAAGGAATATTTCAATTTTATTGTTTCACTTTAATCATTATTAAAATCACTGCTCCTGAAAAAACGTCAGTTTAAAAAAAAAAAAAAAAAAAAAATTGCATTGATACATGTCCCCAAACACTCCCCTGGGGCAGGACCTGGGTCCCCAAACACTTTTTAGGACAATAACTTGCATATTAGCCTTTAAAATTAGCACTTTATATTTCACACGTTCGAGTCCCATAGACTTTAACAGGGTTCTAAAGTTCACACAAACTTTTGGTCTGTTTGCAGGTTCTGGTGCGAACCGAACCCAGGGGTGTTCGGCTCATCCCTACTTCTGAGTCACTGCCCAGTCACTGACCAGCATCAAATGAAAGTTAGAGAAAAGTTGGTGCTTTTTGTCCATATACTGAGGTGCAGTGTATTTGCAAGAATCGGCATGACAGACAGACAACAAGCAGTGCCTGCTGCACACATTTCCTCCTCTTATATCTGTGCAGGCACTCTGAGATCCAATCTCCCTGTTAGTTTTTGACTCTAGCTTTCCACTATAAACTTGACTGTTCCTGCTTTAGTTTTCCCTTACTTGCCCTTACATGTCTTTCTATATAAAAAAAACAGCATTGGCACCATGACTTCCTGAGGGAAAGTGACACAGTGATGGATACAAAGTGTGGAAGAGGCACATTTCGAAGCTCTAGTAGATATAAATTAAAAATTAAAATGTTGGTTTTGATTCGATTTTAGCCTCTAATAAACTCCATTATTATACCTATAGCAAAATATACTTTAAAACTTGATTGTGGCACTTTGACTATATTGCATAGTGCCTCAATACATTTTGCTTGCATACTTTTATGTGCCAACCATCAAACCATTTTCACGCATTCAGAAATAATGATTATTCCATGTCTATAATATTTCATCTTTGGGCATCTCATTAAAAATGGGCCAGGACCCAGAAAACATGATGCTTTCCTCTGTGAACTTCTATCACGTTCTACAATACTTTAAAAAGAATAGCCTGTTAATGATCTGGAATAAATTGTCAGATTTGGGGAGATGATGAAAAGTAAATATGGATAATTCGTGTGGCTCAGTACAGCTCAGTTTAATGTTGAAAATGTTCTTCCCGGGGGGAAATGATTGGTGCTTAAAAGTTTTACAAATTGACAGCATCTCCTTACTTCATTTTTCATCCTAAAGAAGTCGGCAAATATCCGTAGCTCAAGTCATTATGGTACATCAGTGATTCTAATTAGCTAAACAGGAGTTTGTTTCAGTCATTGATCTTCATAAACCTCTTGACAGAATCTAATTTCTTGGTGTTTTTTCCCCCCTAATCTTTCGGACCGTTTAGTAGGACACATAGGATATTACTTTCAAGAAGTAAAGCAGTTAAATGGCTTCTGTATAATAGTGGTGTATTTCATATTGTGTTTTTAATATCAAAATGGGCTTTTTAGCAGTTTTATTGTTTTGTAATTTTAACTACAATTGTACTGTTATTGTCTTTTGAGGTGTACGACCACATTCTTTTTTTTCTTAACATCATGATAACTTCTTGAACAGTATATATTGGATGATGCTGTGTTGGCTACAGTGTTAAAATTGCTCAATACCTGTAGTTAAAACAAGTCTATATCTGATATACCAAATCTAATTATTTATAGGCAGGTAAGAAAAATAAAGTAGTTAAATATATCATAATCCGCTATAGAAATAACAGTCTGTGAAAATTTGAAAATTAATTTGAGTACGATCAATTCATGTAAAAGAAATTAGTAAAAGCCACAAAGCTCATCCATGAATACATTTATTGAGGAAACCATGTTCAGTAAATGAATACCTTTTACATAATTTTTAGTTTGTTGGGAAAGCTGCTTTTATATTTTACCAGCTAGACAACAGTAGAACATACAGTAGATGTTGCATGTATTTAAAAATACATCATCTGGACATTTTCTTTTAACGGTCTATTAAAGTTAAAGGTAATGTAGAAGCATTAAACATAGAAGTAAGAACTGCTGGCATGGCATACATATTTGGAACGCCCATATTGGCATTATTAAACTTTTTCCAAGTCTGTCTTTCTGCAATTTAAAAATCTCTGTAAAGGAGTTTCCAAGAAAAGTGGAAAACCCTGTGTTATTTGGAGAATGTTGTAATTTGGAAACAGGCCTTAATATTTTGATGATGCCACAATATCACGTTTTCACCAGTAGGTGTAGCTGCTGACCTTAGTCAGGGGAAGTAGGATGGTCCTACTTCCATCCGACTTGAATGAACAGGATACGATTTTGCTCCAACTTTGAGATAGTCCGACCTGTCCTTTTGACCAATCAAAACAATCCCAGTGTGACATTTATTTTTCTGCTGTTGTAATCACAGTGTTAGATTTTCCACGTCGGATGGTTAGGACAAGGATCTGATTTTGATCTGACTTCAACGATATTAAATGGGCTGAAAACGGACCAAAGTAGTGAACAAACCTTTTTTAAAGTCGGGCCCACTTGTGTCAGACCAGTTAAGACGGCTCTCATAGGGAACCATTGATTTGTAGACATCATGCGACATGTGCCCCTAAAGTCGGAGCCTATGTCGCACCAATGTGAACCCGGCTTTAATGTGTGAAGAATTGTTCCATATGTCCTATCAAGATTTTGGAGTGCTCATTTTCTGAATATGCATTTATTAAAGACATTTGTAATTGGGTTTTGAATAGCTCCATGCTCCTGAGTGTATGCACATTTTTGGGGTTAAGTTTTGCCTCTGGTAATTTACACAGTGTGTTCAGATGCTTTTTATAGTTTCAGGGGAAACAAAAAGGTATACAAGTCCTGGTACAGGCAGTCCCATTGAAGTCAGTTATGATGCAGTGGCTTCATGGACACAGCTGCTGCTCCAAATTTGACATCTGTACGAGTGCACAGCCCCGAATGCAGACAGTGTGAGTTTGGGGACACACACTGATACAGATGTCAGGCTGGGAACAACGGCTGTGTCTGTGCAGCTACTGCATCTCAATTGACATCAGTGGGATTGCCTGCATGTGGATGCCTTTTGCATGGGCATACGCTGTAGTACGCACCTTGTGAATGAGGCCTAGAATTAACTGGCATATGTTAAAGTGATTAATTCAATTTAGAGAAATTAAAAAAGTTAAATTTAAAGTTGCAGAGTTTTGAAGGGAAGGAGAGAAAAGGATGTACTAGACCAGGGTGTGGAGGGAGATGATAAAGCAAACATTCTGGGCCTGCTATGAATGCCACATATGTCTAGAGGTTGCAATATGAAATAAGTGTTTTCACAGCTTCACCATTGCTGCCTAAATTGGACCAAACGTCTTAATGTAAACCAAGATTACAGTATTGTTTCAAACTTTTCTCAACACACAAATTGAATAGCAAGTGCATAGGTAGGTTAGAATAGATCATGAGGTCTTCTGCTCTGAGTAAGGTGTCACCCTAATTAGTAATATAGACTTTTGCTTGCAGAAAAAAAAATATCTGGTAGGCTCACACAGAAATAGTTAATGTTTTAGTGCATGTAGGCTCTGTTCAGTTCACAAATGGTTTAATATCCAATACAGTGGAGCCATGCTGGCAATGGATTGATGACAGTGTGTACTGCAAGCTCTTGGCAGGGAACAGGCTTTTGAGCTGTGAGCCTTAACACCTTTGTTGTCTGTTGTGCAGATGTCACCAGCTGTGATACTGCCCATACACGACTCACAAGCTGACACCAGCAATGCTTACCAGCTGTGTGGTGTGATTTTCTGTTGTAGGATGAAACGATAGAAGAGTTGTACAGTAGGTCTAGGATTTGTCAGCCTTTAAAACACTTTGGCCCAGATTCACGTACATCTGCGCATTATTGGACCGGCGTAGCGCACCGCCTTTACGTTAGACTTGCGCAATTTTGCCGCGTAATCACCCTATTCTCGTAGCTTTTGCGCAGGAAATTGCGCATACGTAACGTTTTTCCAGAGGCGTAAGGAGGAGTAATACAAATTGGGAAGGACGTGGGCGTGTTACATTGAAATGAGCCGTGACCCCATGCAAATGAAGGGCCGGCCGGCTCGCACATGCGCGCTTGAAGGAGACCATGGTCAGCTCCGCTGTGCGCATGTTCACAACTCGGGAGCGGCGCAATCAGTGAAATTGGAAATGGACTAGGGCAACTTTGTGAACTACGTAGACAGCATAAATAGACAGACACAAATGCACTTCCTTTGCAAAAGTACATCCCTTTGTATCCCTCCCTCTACAGCAAGGTGCTTTTGTTTGTTTGTGACGTGTCTTTGAGATATTTGGGGACTGTTTTGCAGAGTGATTTTTGTCTTTTATGTGTTTTCTTTGTTGTTATTTTGTTTAAATTATATTTTTTCTGGGCATTTTTTTTTTCTCGTCATTTATTTAATTTTTTTGGTTCTGTTTGTGTATGATTTTGGAATGTGGGGGTGATATTCCTGCGGGAAAAGGGGTGTCACCCCCATTTGTGGTGGAGAAGTGATCCCCAGGTCTGTGTGAATGGTGTATGAATGTACAGTGACATAATTGGAGCCGTGGCGTGGCGTTGCAGCTCACAAGTCCTGCATGGTGGACTGGTGCCAATCCAATGTGATGACGATGTGGTGTGTGTGTGCTAGGGACCACAGTGGTGTGCATGCATGCATTCTCATTGTGCCATGATTAATGTGTGTGTTTAACGTGCAAAGATGCATAATGTGAGCTGGCATGAGATGGGGTACCAGTGCATATGCAGAGTCACCTTGAAGGGAAAAGACAGGAGGCTCTGATTGTATATGTAGCTGTCATGGGTGGTGCCATGTGTTGGGCTGCTGATGTCCTCCTGCAAGGTTGTGGTAATTCCAGGATGGCATGAGGGGTGAATCTGAAGATGCGAGACACCTCAGAATCACTCATGCCAAAGATGTCTATGCATGTGTGATATATCAAGTGAAGAGTGAGGGGCTTGTATCAGATAAGAATATTGTATTAGATTAGATTAAATTGTAAATTTTATATAAGCAAATAAAAAAAAAAACATCTCCCGTGCCCTCCTTAGTGCCATCCTCCGTGCCCTCCTCCTTCTTTGTTCATCTAAAGTCAGTAGTATAGCTATGTGCGACGATGCCCCTGGCATGTTGGCATACAGATTGTTGAGCAACACGTGTGACTGCTAAACTCCTCACTGACAGTGTTGCTTTATCTGACAAGTAGACTTTTTTTCTTTTTTTAGACCAGCTTTTATCAGCTCTAATTTTAGACAGGACATTTTGCTGTTGCGCACACTGCGTCGCCTGCGCTGCCCCAACGTTGTTTTGTGGATCCCCGTAAGTCCCTCATTAGCATATTTGACTAGCAAATCAATGGTGTGTCTATCGCACTTTTGCGCGGACGGATGCGCCAGTCTAACGAAATTACGCGGGACAAAAATTTTTTTTGCGTATCTCGTTCTGGGGATGCCGCGCAACGAAACGCACGCGCACATTTAGATTTACGCACGCGCATCTCCTGTTGCGCAGGCGTAATCGCTCTGTGAATCTGGGCCTTTGGTTCTTAAGGAAAATCTAAGTTAAATTTTTATTTTTTTTTTTACTTTTTTTTACAGAACATAAATTCAATACTTTTTTGAATATCTTTAAGACAAAAATGTTTTGAAGAAACCAATAATCAAAAATGAATGGTTATTGTAAAAAAAAAAATGTATCGCTCCTCCACTTTGGCAAGCAAAATAATTAAATTACACAGTTTTGAACTAGTAATATCAGTTTAGCATGTTACACTTAAGGCATCAGCAGGGATTCATATACAGACAGGTTATACCGCCACCTATAACTATTGTAATACCCCTAGAGCTAACCAAACATGAAAATAGTCAAATTACTAAAAACATTGTACACTATTTGTACAATTCTCTATGATTTAGCCCATAAGGCTGAAACACATTTGATGGGGTGTTTTTTGTTTTTCCGTTGGGGACACTGTGTTTGTACTGGCCTTTAAACTTAATTTTGTGTGACATTAGTGTGTGACTCAATATTTAGATCCTGTCACTGAAGACTCATTTAATAAATAAGGCCAGTCAGTCTAGAGCACCAGGAGCTACCTCATTAGCTGTGCCGTTAGGCAAGGGTTAAAGTTGAGGCGCTGAGCGCTGATATCTGCTGGGTGAGATATGCGTGCATGCTTTGCACTCTTTCTTGCTGCTCAGTGTTGGGGGAAGCACCATTCCACTGCTTCTCCTGCTTGCAAACAAGCTCATAAAAAAAACTATTATCCAGTCCATAGACCATTACCTGCTTAGGGTGACATGGTCTCCTCTGTCTACCCAGCCCTCATCAGTACCAGCTGCTGTTAGTTTGAACAATTGAGGCTCTGTCTTGCACTTTGGGCCTAGATGCATTACTGATATGCAGCCGCAACCTGTCTGTACAGAGACACACAAGGGACCATCCTCCTGCTGCCAGTAGCCCTATCCCATACTAGTGTTTCTGGGGGCATCTGCTCAGTACTTTGAGGAACTGGCGCCTGTAATCTGTAACCCAGTACCTCAATTATTGATGAGTCTTTTTACTCTTATTCAGCTCTGTTGGTTGGGGCTTTGTTCTTGGCCCCGTTTTCAGGGGCCTTGTGATCCAAACATTGCCAATGTGTGCTTAACTTCTGGCACACATTGATCACAGAAGGTCTTAACATACTCCAGTCCCATGCCCTGCAGAGTCTTTCTCTGACCATCCAAAGTCCTTAGCTCAGGCAGACTACTGGTCCCTGCAACTCTCTTTAACTCAGATTAAGCCCTGGTTCACATTGCAGCGATTTGGCATGCGATTTGATACGTCAAATCACATGTTAAATCGGCGGCTATTGCCGGCAATTGCGCCTTCTGAATCGGTTTGACACGGCACTGGTTCTCAAAAGTAGTTTCTGTACTACTTTTGGCGACTTCGGGGTTCGATTTCAATAGACAAGTATTGTACCAAATCCTATTGATGCAGTGCAATATACCCTGCATTTGGAAGATTAGCCTGCTGTGTTCAGGCTGCAGCTGCACAGATCTTTGCATCATATCTACTATTTGCGGCATTCCTCTATAGACCCTGAAACCATCTTGAGAGTGTCCTGGGTACCGCTTGAGAGTGTGCTGCAAATGTTGTGGTTTGTTACCACTGTGGGTGAACTAGTTTACCACCAGTCTGTCACCAGTTTAACCCTTTCACTGCCACCATGGTATGTCATATGTTGGCAGCAGTGGGGGGGTTATACATACACTTGTGGCTCGTGCAACAGCCAGAGGGGTGTTTAAACCCCCACAATTCTCTTGCTGCTAACATATGACTTGCCATGTGTAAACATTACAAGCCGACTGTTGGTTTTTATATATAAGTATTCTGACAGCTGTACAGCTGCCCAATCGCTTCCACAGACCCCCAGAACATGTACCCCCCCAAATGTTTCCTAGGCTCCGCTATTTCACCTTTGAGCCTGGATAGAGGGGAAGGAGAACCATGTCTATTTACTGATCTCCCCTAGCTTGTAAGGACCCAGTAGTGACACAGACTTTGTCCCTTTTGATTCCTGCTGTCACTTTTCCTAGCTACTGTTGCCTCGGAAGAAGCTAAAGAAGAATGATCTGCGCTCCATATGTTACTGGGGGGACAACATGGGTCTATTAGACTCTATTACGTATTGTGAAATATAACTTATTACTGTATATATGCTATCATATGGGGGGGGGCTATTGATCTTTTCTCCAGTAGCAAAAAAGGTTGTGTAGTGTGGGGGGACTGAAATAAAAGGAAGGGCACACCCAAGCACCCCCCCCCCCTCAAAAAAAAAGAAAAAGCCTCCTTGCCCCAATGTGCAGGCACATATGCAAGTAAATGCACACGTGTACATATGGAAACATTAATTGCTCCTCACATTCCATATTTCTGCCAGGGTAAGAGCGATAATTCTAAGGTCATTATTCACGTTAACTCTAAACTGATGACCTGGAAGATAATTCAAAGCAGACCTTCACCCTTAAGGACATGTTGTGCTGCCCCTCCCTCTTTTACAAGTGCAATTTTTGTTAATGCTTTAGTTCTGCAGTAAAGCAGCACTTTCACAATTCTTGCCTAGACTCCCAGAATATGCACAGATGTGCCACAGGGCTTGGGCCCCAAGAGAGCCCTGCAGCACATCTGTGCATTCATCTGTTTCCCCAGCCATCTGCCTACATGCTGGTTTTTAGGTGCACAAATAAAGACTGCTACCAATAGGACTTTGATCTGTGTCATAGACATTCACGTGTGTATAGGAGGATCGCAATTTTTACTGATTGGGTTATTCATTTTTGAGATCCTTCTCACTATATTTATTTTATATGTTTCTTCCCAATTGATTGTCCATAATCAGGGGTTGATGCACATGATATTTGCGCAGCTTGCTTTTTTCTTTTATTAAGCAGGGAGGCCTTTGCCTTCATTGAGAGAGTGTGTGGTGTTGGGGAATCCCACCTTTTAGGATGACCTTTCCTTCATTGGTTCTTTCCCAACTTTCTTTAGCCCCCTTTCCTGCAGTTATGGGTATGACCTGAAATCCTGTCTCTGGAGATCACAGTCCTTTCTGTAAGTCTCATCAGGTGACTAAGGTAGACTCTTCCTACCATCCCTGGGGAATTCCACATGCTGGAGTAATGCCATCCCCAGAACTACCATTAGCCCTTTCAGAATAATAAGCTCTGTTCATGTTGAGGGACCCTGCCCTGTCTAAGGTTCCTGCTTTTGGATTCTAGAACACCACATAGGCGTTTCAGTGCCCTCCTGACCAGGAGGGTATGGGTGTTCTCTATGTAATGGAGTAAGTTGCTTTACTCCTACACTATGCATGTTTGCCCCTCTAGGATAGTCTTTCAGAAGACTGTTGGCTTTAAACCTGGCTCTTCTCTACTAGTGGGGTTGTACACCTGCTTGCACCTCAGATCCTTTGTAATGGGTGGAGGTCTTGGTTGCATTGCCCTGTGTCTCCTTGGATTGCCAGCAGGCAGAACACTCTAGCTCCTTGCTGTAGGTGCACCTTGTGCATTGGGGTATTTGTCCAGAGGACTTTGTGAGACCTCTTTATCTCAGGATTGGTCACCTACCCAAGACTGTTGTGCAGCCTCCTGAGGGAAGTCTACATGTTATCATCCCTGGTTTTGTAGTTTATCAGGATGGTGCTTTTTGGCCAAAATTCCTGGTCCTCGCTCCTTGACTGTCAAGGTTTAATTTTGGATCTGGGACAATTGGGAGTTCTTTGGAGCCAGAGGTGTGGTTGGGGGATTAGGTAGATTTTCTTCTACTGGGCCCCCTAGGGGTATCAGGGAGGATGTTTAGCTTTCTTTTCATCTTCTGTTTCCCTTGGCAGTTCCCATCCCTATCTGGGGCTGTGGTGTTGTAGTTCCTACATTCCTGCTTATCTTTTTGGCAGTGTCTTCTGGTCCCACTTCCTTTCATCACGTTGACTTTTTGCAATCAAACTCTTAGGTCCTTTAAGGGCTATTTGGATGTACTATGCCGTACATTTTCTGTTTTTACACTGCTTAGCGAGTTTGGTTATCTGGCCATGCATCTTCCCTTAGCCAGGGGGTTTAATTCTCTGCATGAGTGTGTGCCATCGTTTTGGGGGGGGGGGGGACCTCAAGGGGCTTTAAAACAATCTTGGATCCTGTAAAAATTGACAGCTTTTTCTTTTGATTGGATTACCCAGTCAAGTGCCTGTTGACAGAGAAGGTACAATGGGGCCCTGGACAATTATTTTACTGATGTTTCTAACAATTGCAGTAGACACAGAAAAGTTTACATTGTCTATACTGGTATGGCCCATGCCATCAGAGCCAAGTAAGTTCTTCCTTGTGAAGTTACAGGCAAATGCTCAGCTCGTCAATTGCGCAATCCCCCCTCATTTACGGTAGGAGCATGAGGTTTGTAACAGAGCCCTTTAGACAATGACTGGACCTTAGGTTCCTACTTGGGTTACCCTGTAGCCAGGGCCGGCGCTACCACTAGGCAGATTAGGCAGCCGCCTAGAGCGCACTGCCACCTAGAGCGCAAATGTGGCTGTTCTGTTTACACAGCTCTCTGTCAGTATAACAGGACAGAGTGAGAGGAGGAGGGGAGGAGTGCAGTGACGGCGCGGTTCAGTGACTTAAGAAAAGAGAAGAATTTGGTGGAGCCGCTCTGCAGTACAAGTGTATGGAGCGATCTGCGCTCCCCTCCTATTAACAATATACAGAGCAGAGCAGCCTGAAAGTGTCTTCCACCAGCTCCTTATCCTCGGCACACACACTAAAGTCCTAGCTGGGGGGGGGGGGGGAGCCCACAGATCCCGTGTATAAGTAAACACACAAGTGAAGGAAAATGCAGAGACTGGTGTTTACAAATGCCGACCTTTTATACTCCACTGACCCCCGAAGCTTTACATTGCAGCACATCCACCCCACAGACTGCTCTGCACACACTTAGCCCGCCCATTACATGGCACAGTAAATAGTTCCTTTGCTTACTGCAACTTTTCAGGACAGGATGATTTGATTGATACCAGCCCAGCGTTCAGTTCAGCTCTTCCTGATAACCCCTGAGCTCCCTGGAATGTCCCCCTCTCCCCTGGTCACAGCGCGGCAGGTTGAAATCAGAGGATGTGGGTGAGTGATCAGTGTCCAGCTACACAATGTTATGACTGTTATCAGTGCTGTGTAGGGCGGTCAGTGTGTTGGCTCTCTTTATGTTTCCCTTTTCTGCTGGTGACCAGGCTGCTCATTACTAGTTCATATCGATTCTCCTGGTTACTGCTGATACTAGTGCAGTATTTGCTACTGTAGAACTGGGCTGTATTTTCCTCCACTTGCAGCATCTGAAAACAGTATTTTTCTACTCTCCCTTCTACCAGCAGTCCGCAGCTGCAGGAAGAAAATATAACCAATCAGTTCTAGTAAATCCTGCCCCCCTCCAGAGGTCTGTACACCCACTGTGCCCATTATGAGGGGTTCCCACCATCTCTGTGCTGAGTTCCCGGGTCTGTACACCCGCTGTGCCTGTTAAGAGGGGTTCCCACCATCTCTGTGCTGAGTTCCCGGGTCTGTACACCCGCTGTGCCCATTATGAGGGGTCCCACCATCCCTGTGCTGAGTTTGCGGGTCTGTACACCCGCTGTGCCCATTATGAGGGGTCCCACCATCTCTGTGCTGAGTTCCTGGGTCTGTACACCCGCTGTGCCTGTTAAGAGGGGTTCCCACCATCTCTGTACTGAGTTCCTGGGTCTGTACACCCTCTGTGCCCATTATGAGGGGTCCCACCATCTCTGTGCTGAGTTCCTGGGTCTGTACACCCGCTGTGCCCATTATGAGGGGTCCCACCATCTCTGTACTGAGTTCCTGGGTCTGTACACCTCCTGTTACCATTATGAGGGGTTCCCACTGATAGGCTGCACTGATGAAGGTGGCACTCCATATAGGTGTCACTCAGTGCCCATGGGCAATTATAGGTGGCACTGATAGGCCTGCACTGATCATCAGTGCCTTAAATTATCTGTGTACATATCCAGGGGTGTATTTATATTTTGTACTGCCCTAGGCCTGACTAAACTTGTGCACCCCCTAATTTAAATATGACCCACCCCTTCCTGTCAAGGTCACACCCCTAGCAGTTTAAGCCCCACCCTAAAATTTTCAAGTGGGGACACTAGTTCTGATGGCCTGGGGGGGGGGGGGGGGCTCAATGGATTCCCTTAATTTGCATAGATTTCCTCTGACTTCCTGTTTGGCTATGGGACAAGAAGTGAAAAGAAATCTCTGCATTGGAACAGGGATGGTAAAAAATTTGAAGCAACGCCCCCCCCCCCACAGTTGCAGAATGCCAACCGCCCACATACTGGAAGCAGTGTGGCCGATTTATGGGGGCGCTAAACTAATTTGTCTAACAGTGTAGCGCAAGCCGGCGGGGACACTGTCTGTGCTGTCCCCCTGCAGAGTGCTGCCCTAGGCCTGGGCCTTGTTGGCCTAGGCCAGGATACAGCATTGTACATATCCCCTGTACAGGGCCAGCGCTACCTATAGACAAGGTAGGCGCTGGCCT
This sequence comes from Rana kukunoris, assembly GCA_029574335.1. Taxonomy (NCBI): domain Eukaryota; kingdom Metazoa; phylum Chordata; class Amphibia; order Anura; family Ranidae; genus Rana; species Rana kukunoris. The sequence continues at coordinate 350,646,279 of CM056049.1, read as the reverse complement.
AGAGCACACATCAGTCCGGGGGGGGGCGTCAAAATTAGGTTTCGCCTAGGGTGTCAAAAATTCTTGCACCAGCCCTGCCTGTAGCTGATCCGGCTTTTCTTGTTAATATCACATTACTTAACTGGCTGTTACCAAAGGTCGCATGACCAATTTTCTATCAATTCATTATGTAATTTCTAGAATAGCAATTAATATTAAGAACACACAGAATTTTGTGGTTGGACTGATGAATGCTTTACATATACAGCCTCCATAAATCAGTTGCATGTTAGATACAACATTTTAATATTCCTAGAACAAAAGAGCAGTTGGAATCTGATTGTTTTGTGCATAACATATACTGTATATTACATTTTTTTTCTAGCTTGAAAAGAACTGAGACTCAGTCAAGTGAAATTACTGCTTTTCATTGTGTGTAGGCGAAGATTAAAATCTTGGTATGATTTTATGGCTGCAAATCTTGTCCACATACTGTACAAGGAAATAAAGTTGTCATAATTGCCAGAAGGAATAATTTGCTGTCACTTGCCATATGCATGTTGATTAATTCTACTGGGGCTGTCGGTCACGGATAATTTTATTCTCTGCTTTTTAAAATGACATTTATCACTAAGATTTAGCAAATTCAAATGATTAAGTACAAATTAGCTCTAATAATGCGTAATATATATCTTTTTATGCCCTTTTCCAGGGAAAAAAGTAAGGCTGAGGCCAAAGACAGAAAAGTATTGGAAATTCTACAGATGAAAGACAGCCAAATGCAAGAATTTGAACAGGTTGGTGTTAATGATGCTTTTTTTTACATAAAAAGCACACAACCGTGTATGTTTAATACCCATGTAGAAATCGCTAAAACTCTAACTCAGAGACCACACAGCATTTGTCATTTGTCTATTTAGTCTACCCATGACAAGCTTTTAAAGATTAATTCTTACTGGTTGCTGTAATATTTGTTTTCACTGTGATATTAATGCCTTTTAGGTCAGCCTTATTTTTCTTGCTATGCTCTGTACATGCTCCAAGCAGCTTGTGGCATTGTTTTTACTTAACAAAACAAAAAATGTCTCAGGTTGACGCACAGCTTGTCGCCACAATCAAGTATTTTTTACTTGCCTGTAAAGATATTTTCTTTAACAACACAGGACACGGGAATAGTCTTGGATGATTAGGTTATATAATACCACCTTCAGGTGATTGGCAGAGAACTGTAAGTATTCCCCTATAATCCCTCCCACTGGTAGTTCTCCTTTAGTTTTTAACAAGCAACAAAGATAAACAGACAGAGTAGAGGTTCCTCTGCACTGTACTGTACTTTAACCACTACCTGACGGCCATACGACTTTGTACGGCCGCAGGGTGGTTCTAATTCTCGAACTGGCCGTGTTTTTACGGGCTGGGCTCCGCCAGGCCACTGTAGGGTGCGCGAGCACCGCCGCCTTCGGCGGCGCGTGTGTGCCCACCGCATCGCTGAGATGCCAATGCGCATGCCTGGCGGCCGTGATGTCCGCCAGGCACTCGGGATCGGCGGCTACAGGGACAAGACGTGGATCTCTGTGTGTAAATACAGAGATCCATGTCCTGTCAGGGGAGAGAGGAGACCGATGCTGTGTCCCTTGTACATAGGGACACAATCGGTCACCTCCCCCAGTCACCCCCCTCCACACACAGTTAGAACACAATTCAGGGTACACATTAACCCCTTCCTCACCCCCTAGTGTTAACCCCTTCAATGTCAGTCACATTTATACAGTAATTAGTGCATATTTTTATAGCACTGATCGCTGTACAAATGTGAATGGCGCCAAAAATGTGTTAAGTGTCCGATGTCTCCGCCATAATGTCGCAGTCACGAAAAAAATGCTGATTGCCGTCATTGGTAGTAAAAAATAAATAATAATAAAAAATAATAATTCTGTCCCCTATTTTGTAAGCGCAATAACTTTTGCGCAAACCAGACGCTTTATTGCGAATTTTTTTTTTTTTTTTACCAAAAATATGTAGAAGAATACGTATCGGCCTAGACTGAGAATTTTTTTTTTAAATGGGCTATTTATTATAGCAACAAGTAAAAAAATATTGTTTTTTTTTTCAAAATTGTCACTCCATTTTTGTTTATAGCGCAAAAAATAAAAACCGCAGAGGCGATCAAATACCACTAAAAGAAAGCTCTATTTGTGGGGAAAAAAGGACGTCAATTTTGTTTGGGAGCCACGTCGCACGACCGCACAATTGGAATGTGCCTTGGCAATAAAAAGAGGAACCTTTTGCTGTAGGCTGTCCCCTGTGAGAGCCTTTAGCATAAATCACATTTAAGTAGTGCAGTGAGACCTTTCTAGGGTACTTAGAAGCCAGACAGGACAACATCTTGGTTAAAAGGAAAAACCTTGGGGAAAAAGGAAGCCTTATTCTTGTGCACCACCAGGAAAGCAATGTCCCCTACTCCTATACTTGCCTAGCGGTATTGTCAGTGACTAGAAACACCACCTCGTGAATGAGCTCAGATAAGGGAATATTCCAAATAGAGGGCTTTTGAAGATCCGTAAGTACCAGACCGAGATTCTACAGCCTCACTGTAGAGCACCTAGGAAGAGCTAAATGAGCAACTCCCTACACAAAGATCTTCAACATGGAGTAAGAGGCTAAAGGATGCTGGATGCTGATAGCCAAGGCCAAAAAATTTCCCTTGAGAGGTACTCAAGGCCAAATGCTAATTCATACCTGGCTGGAGAAAAGCCAGGATACACCCCTCAGAGTATCATCTGGTATAAAAACTTGCAACAAGCAAAGCCTTCCACCTTCCAGGCGATGATATATTTTTCGAGCAGTCGCCTTCCTAGCATAGAGAAGTATCAGGATATCTGAATCCAATAAGCCTCTGCCCCTTCAGACCAGGCTTTAATAGGCAGTTCATCAAAGCCATCAACTGAGAAGCAGAATGGTAGATTGGGCCTTGAGACAGAAAGGCCTGTGTGATTCAGAAGAGGCCAAGTGAAGTCTGCCAGAAGCAGGATTATGTGTGAGCCTGGTGATGAACCTTTTCAGTCTGTTTTTGAACCATGATGCTAAAAGGTCCACACCTGTGACAAAGGTCCAGAAAACCTCCAATTGAAGGGACCACTCTTTAGGATCCAGACGTCAATGGCTGAGGAAGTCAGGTTGCCAATTTTTTATGCCAGGAATGTAAACTGTGGCCAGGACCGGGACATGGTACTCTGCCCAAGTCAAAATCCCTTCTTCCTTTTCGGTTGCTTGACCTCTTGTGCTTCCTTAATGGTAGATGTAGGCCACAGCTGTGGCTTTGTCTGACTTATCCCATGTTGGAAGTCCCTGAAGCAGATACCTCTAGTGCTCAAGGGACAGCTGAATGACTCTGAGCTCCAAAATGTTTGTTTTGCCTGCAATAGCAGGTTGTCCAGGTAGCCCACTATATGAACACCTTGAGTGAAGAAGAGCCAGTATACAGGCTAAGACTTTTGTCAAGACCCAGGGGTCAGGCCTACAAACTGACATCAACAGTCTTCCACTGAAAAACGAAAGAAAATAAACACTGGTGTATAGGAAAGAATATGAGTGTGAAGATAGTAGTTTTTACTGTCCACAAATGTCAGAAGATCCCCTTTTTGCAGGAATACAATGACTGACCTAGTTGATTAGTTACATAGTTAGTCAGGTTGAAAAAAAAAATACACAAGTCCATCTAGTTCAACCTATAAATGGGGAAAAAGAAAAAAAAAATATATTGCACGATCCCATACCCACAGTTGATCCAGAGGAAGGCAAACAAACAAAAAAAAAACAAAAAAACAGCAGAGCATGATCTAGTTTTCCCCAGCAAGGGAAACAATTCCTTCCTGATCCTCGACAGGGAATTGGTTATTTCTTGGATCAACTTTATCTATAAATGTTAGTATCCAGTTATATTATGTACATTTAGAAAATAATCTAGTCCTGTTTTAAAGCAACCTACTGAGCTGGACAGAACCAGCTCTTGATGGAGTCTATGCCACATTTTCACAGCTCTTACTGTGAAGAAACCTTTCCATATTTTTGGAAATTAAATCTCTTTTCCTCCAGATGTAAACCTTGCCCCCTTGTCCTCTGTGATGATCTTAAAGTAAAAAACACAACTCCATGTTCACTCTATGGACCACTTATGTATTTATACATGTTGATCATATCCCCCCTTAATCTCCTCTTCTCAAGGGAAAATAAATTCAGTTCCTCCAATCTTTGCTCATAGCTGAGCTCCTTCATGCCTCTCATCAGTTTGGTTGCTCTTCTCTGCACTTTCTCCAGTTCTTTGATATTTTTTTTTTGTGATTCCATACAACATTTTTGGATCTAGGCACTTTAGGATTGGACCAATGCTGCTTTTGGAACCTTGAACAGGTTGTAGTACGAAGCCTCAAAACTTTCCCCTGCAGGCACAGGTACAATTATCTGAGGTGAGTAATTGCTAAAGAGTATCATGAAGATCCTCCAGTCTCTTCGAAGAAGGCAAATTTGAACGAAACTCCAGTCTGTAATCCCGTAGAGGACATCCTTGACCCAGAGATCCAGAATACTATGAATTCTGATGTCTAAGAAAGCCGATGGAAGTCCTTCTACTTAAAGAAGTGGGTCTGCCCCATCACTGAGAGGAGGGCTTGGAGCTAGGCTTGGCTGGATTGGGAGTCAAGGAGTTGCAGAGAAAGGAGGTGCTTGAAGTCCCAACCCACTTTTCAAGGTATAACCATAGGCCACAAACTATTAAAATTGCCGCTTTTGCAACTTAACTGCTCCCTTATATTTCTCACCCAGAATCTTTACTTCCCAGTATAATGTCACTCATTAGATCTCTACTAAAACTACTGCATTTATCTTGGGGCACAATCAAGACCTGAATGTACAACAAAATAATCCTTTGACTATTTCATCTGTCTTGTATATCACCACATAACTCCTACCTTATAAATCAAAGCGCCTCTTCTTGCTGCCCAAAATGTAGACATTTAGGTGTGGACTTGTTCCATGCCTTCTGGGCATGCCCCAGGATTAAAAAGGTAATAAAATGTAAAGCTACCCTCCACTATCTCTTTGTTTAGAAACAAATTATCTAATGTTTTCCACATGGAATTGGTAGAGGCCTCTTTGCATACGGAATTACAGGTCCAAAATTTCTAAGATGTTTTGGGAATTGTTCATCCAAACCTTGCCCGGTGATGCCCAATAATTGATAGTTCAATGTTTTCAATAGTATCAACTCCACCACCTTTCATTTAAACCAAACTGTAACTCCTAATCCAACACTGAGGCCTCCTTCCCTTTCTTTTTCTTGTTACTTATGTTACGTTATTGGACTGCCATCCATTCAAGTGTTTATTAGGATTCATCCCTAGACTCAGCACTGCTAGTTTGTTCTCAAGACTATATTAATAAATTGTGTATTTTTTTACATTGACATTTTGGTCAAATGTTATGGCTACTTTTATTGTTGACCTCATTCTCACATATAAAAAAAAGTCTAAATGTTCACCAAAGAGACGTCGACCTTCAAAGGGCATACACTCCAAGCTCTTTTTACAAGTTGGTTCCAAGTGATGAAGTATGGAAGGATCTTTGGAAATGGCATCCAAGTCATATGTTTGGACCAGACGGCAAATGTCTTGCACATCTTCATAGACGTACCGACAGGTTGCATGGTACATCCAACTAAGGCATAAAAAAGTCTTTAAACATTCCTGGGAGTTTGTTTTATGGCAACCTGTCAGTCGATGACCTAAAATCAAGACCTACCTGAAGACAATTCAGGCAAACTACTTTACTGAGAAGGAATCGCTCCGCCAAGTTACATTCCAGAGAACGAGCCTGTGGCAGAGGTACCACTCCTATTATATTGAGCCAAGTCTGTGGCAGAGGCTTGTTTTCCTTCTCAGAGTTCCGAGTGATACTCTGGCTGCCAGTTCTGTGAGAGAGACTGTCCGGCTACGCTATACCCACTCCGGCTGGAGTGGCGACGAAGCAAAGGTGTCATTGAAACAGGACTGCTTCTGTACATAGGTCTGAACCTGCAACTTCTTTTTTCACCATCTTTCCTCTAATCACTTGAAGTTACCTGGTGCTGTGTTGGGCACAAGAATAAAAGCACAGAAAACGACATCTTGTTGTTTGGACATTCTATCATTGCTCACACCATCTACTTTCATCATACCCCCTAGACATGCTACAGAGGTAACACGCTGATCCCAAATCAAACCAGCAGCTCCTGCGTGGGTAGTGCTATATAAAAAAATGTATATCACTATGACCAGTGGCGGCTGGTACTCAAATTTTTTTGGGGGGGCGCAAACAAACAAACAAAAAAACAAAACAATTGCAGCCTCACTGTGCCCATCAATTGTTGCCACTGTGCCATCAATTGTTGCCACTGTGCCATGCCATCAAACGCAACCACTGTGCCATGCCATCAAACGCAACCACTTTGCCATCGTTTATCGCCACTGTGCCCATCAATTGTCACCACTGTGCCATGCCTTTAAACGCAGCCACTGTGCCATAAATTGTCGCCAATGTGCCCATTGTCGCCACTGTGCCATGCCATCAAACACAGCCACTGTGCCCATTAATTGTCGCTGGCTCGGATAGGCACTTCCAAAGCCAACCAGCTGCCGTTATTCAGATGACCTGGCGCTCACCAGGGGGCCGGCCATCTGAGTAGTGGGCGGCAGCAACAATACATAGATTAATGCAATGCATGAATCTATGTATTGTATTTCAGTGGTGGTGTAGGAGAGAGAGGGGGCGGTGTAAAGACTCTAGGGGCCCTTCCCAGATAACTAAATAGCAACCCCTTTACGTTGAAAATAAAAATCACTGCCGAACCCAAAAAAGTTATGTCCAAAGAAAAATCCAGGGCATTCCGAATAAAGACCTTATGATTGTGGGATAGATTACATTGGCACATGGCCCAATTAACCACTTTCCCACCGCGCCATAAGCATTTTACTGCTACGGCGCGGCGGGGTTATCTTGGGACGACGTCCCTGGGATGTCGTCCTTCACTTTCGCGATTGCGCGTCCCCTGGGACGCGCTCGCGAAAGTGTCCGTGCTCGCCGGGTCTAGAAGACCCGGCGCATCACGGTAAATTGCCGCTGATCGCGGCCGTTTACCACGTGATTGCGCCGTCAAATGACGGCGCGATCACTTGTAAACAAACCAGCGTCATTTGATGACGCCGGTTCCTCCCTCTCCTCCCTCTCCTCTCTGTACAGTGTGCGAGGAGAGGGGGGGGGAGCGGGGTGTCAGCAGCTGAGCTGTGGCTGGATCTGTGACAAATGCAAAAAGATCAGATCACAGATCCAGCCATCTCTCAAAACATCCCAGCTCTGCAATCCCCCCAGTACCCAGCAATCCCCCCAGTACCCAGCAATCCCCCCAGTACCCAGCAATCCCCCCAGTACCCAGCAATCCCCCCAGTACTCAACAATACCCCAGTACTCAACAATACCCCAGTACTCAACAATACCCCAGTACTCCAGTACTCAACAATACCCCAGTACTCGGCAATACGCCAGTACTCGGCAATACGCCAGTACTCGGCAATACGCCAGTACTCGGCAATACCCCAATACTCGGCAATACCCCAGTACTCGGCAATACCCCAATACTCGGCAATACCCTGCATGATACTTTGCAATACCCCAATACTCTGCAATACCGCCTATGGGGATTTTTAAGTAGCGAAGTTTGGCGCCATTCCACGAGTGTGCGCAATTTTGAAGTGTGACATGTTGGGTATCTACTTACTCGGCGTAACTTCATCTTTCACATTATGAAAAAAAATTGGGCTAACTTTACTGTTTTGTTTTAAGCACAAAACAGTTTTTTAAAAAACACGCGTTCAATAAATTTCTGCGAAAATACCGTGCGAGATAAAAAGTTGTAACGGCCGCCATTGTATTCTCTAGGGTCTTTGCTAAAAAAGCATATATAATGTTTTGGGGTTCTATGTAATTTTCTAGCAAATAAATGATGACTTTTCCATGTAGGAGAGAAATGTCAGAATTGGTCTGGGTGTTCCAGAACGCCTGGTGGCGCTCCCTGCATGTTGGGCCTCTGTATGTGGCCACGCTGTGTAAAAGTCCCACACATGGGGTATCGCCATACTCGGGAGGAATAGCAGAATGTGTTTTGGGGTGTAATTTGTGGTATGCATATGCTGTGTGTGAGAAATAACCTGCTAATATGACAGAAACAAGTTTTTTTTTTTTTTACAGAATTTTCAGTCGTTTTTTTTTTATAGCGCAAAAAATAAAAAACCCAGAGGTGATCAAATACCACCAAAAGAAAGCTCTATTTGTGTGAAAAAAAGGACAAAAATTTCAAATGGGTAGAATGTTGTATGACTGAGTAATTGTCATTCAAATTGTGAGAGCACCGAAAGCTGAAAATTGGTCTGGTTAGGAAGGGGGTTTAAGTGCCCAGTGGTCAAGTGGTTAAGAGACAGGAGTGCATTCTCATGCTGGATGATGGTATAAAGGGATGCAACATCCGCCGTCACCAAATATACCAAATTTTTGCCAGTTGGGTCTATTTGCTCTAATATCTGTAATAAAATGTTAGTGTCCCTAAAATATGCTTTTGTTCGTACGACACTAGTTTGTAGATACTGATCTAAATATTGCCCCATTCGAGATGAAAAAGACCCTATCCCACTGACAATTGGCCTCTTTGGGGGGTACTGTGTACCTTTTATGAGTTTTAGGGAGTGTATATATGGTGGGTATTCTACTATTACTCGGTACCAGGTATTTACTTTCACGATTCGATAGAACTCCTGATGAATAACCCATCTCAACCAGACATTTTAGATTAGTTTCATACGGGTATAGTGGGATCCTTTCCAAGTTTTATGTAAGTGTCTGGATCACTTAACATTTCCAAGAGCTATTTATGATAAAAAGTTTTACTTAAAATCACCACTCCTCCCCCTTTATCCACGGCCTTATGATCACATCCTTCCTCTCTTCCAACATAGTTATACCATCAAGTATGTTCCAAATCTCGAATCAAGAGATTTTTAAAGACTTCCACTTGTTGATTTGCCCTATTCAGGGGATTAAAGGGGGATTTATTCCACAGCCCACTATCGGTTGGTACGGAGGCAACATTACTCACTGGTTTATTAATAATTCTTTATAATAACTTTCCTCGTATACTTGTGGATGTCTATGAAGACATCAAATTTGTTGATTGGTCGTTTGAGACCACACTTCAAGCCTAAATGTAAAATATTAATTTCCTTATATGTTAAAACAACACTTAAATTAAGAATACCACTTAGGGTCCAGAAAAAGGAGGGAGTTGGACTTTGTCCAGCCCTACATCCACTTGTTCTCTCCTCTGATTGGGGTATTGAGTCCGATCCCTCTCCCAGTGCAGGGTTTCTCTCCACTGTGGTTCTCGATAAACTTGCATCAGTTGGTATTGTGTCGGTATTTTCAATTTTATTGAAGTTTTTTTTACAAATATTGACAGATTTTAAGTAATTGTGAATAATGTAATTAATGAGCTTTCCTGTTATGTGACCAGTCTCTCATTTTAAATCATGTTAAAACTGCGTAAACTGTTGGCGCTATATAAATACTGTATAATAATAATAATAATAATAATGTTATTATGAGCTGAATATTCGTAATGATGAATAGCAGGTATAAATATGGTATAACATATAAAGGTTTACTGCTTAAGGATATAACTTGTCATTACATGTGCAGCTAATATCTCTGTTATATTAGTCATGTATGATTTATCTATGTGCATTTGGAGCTTGTTTGTCCCCTCCCTCGCCTGTAGAATGCCGTTATTGTTTACTCCGGATGTGGCGATGTGCACCTGCCAATATCTGGAACGATCGTTTTGATTGGCCAAGGCGTTGGGGGCGGGTGGGTTAATAAAAGCTGGTCATTTAGTCGTGTGGGCACGCCCTCTGTCATGACCCACATGACGTTATACAGGAAGTGACGTGTGCGCTCCACCGCTGTGAGACCCGGAACTAGGAAGAGATCTAGGTCGCTCCTTGTTGTTACCGTTCGGATGTTGGACAGCTGATATGGTGAAGTGCACCTGGTTTTCTTCTTTTTGCTGCATTAACTGTGATCTTTTGTACGTATAATTTATGTAGGGGATATTTGGATGTAAGGGTTTATAGTTTAAAAAAAACGGGATTCCGCTATGTGCGCTTTTTTCTGTTTTCATCCTGTGTTCTCCTGGAATGGTGTTTACAAGTTTGGGTTTGGAGGAATCTTCTTAGAGGCTGATTGGAACAGTATTTATACTTTGGATGTTTTTATACTATTATTTTAACCACTTTCTTACTGGGCACGTATACCCCCTTCCTGACCAGGTGAAATTTCAGCTTCTGGCACTGTGTTGCTTTAACTGACAATTGCGCGGTCGTGCGACGTGGCTCCCAAACAAAATTGATGTCCTTTTTTTCCCCACAAATAGAGCTTTCTTTTGGTGGTATTTGATCACCTTTGCGTTTTTTTTATTTTTTGCGCTATAAACAAAAATAGAGCGACAATTTTGAAAAAAAAAAACAATATTTTTTACTTGTTGCTATAATAAATAGCCCAATTTTTTTTCAAAAACATTTTTTTTTCTTAGTCTAGGTGATACGTATTCTTCTACATATTTTTGGTAAAAAACACGCAATAAGCGTCTGGTTTGCGCAATAACTAACATAGGCGCTTACAAAATAGGGGACAGAATTATTATTATTATTTTTTTATTTTTTTTTACTACTAATGGCGGCGATCAGCATTTTTTTTCATGACTGCGACATTATGGCGGACACATCGGACACTTTTAAAACATTTTTGGCGCCATTCACATTTATACAGCGATCAGTGCTATAAATATGCACTAATTACTGTATAAATGTGACTGACATTGAAGGGGTTAACACTAGGGGGTGAGGAAGGGGTTAAAACGTGTACCCTGTGTACGTGTACGGCCGTCAGGTAGTGGTTAAACAGCGTCTCTAGATTAATCTTTGATCCTTCTTGTCTTCAGAGATAACTGGATTTATATAATATGTATATGTGTGTGTATATGTGTGTATATGTGTGTGTATATATATATATATATATATATATATATATATATATATATATATATATATAAAATAAATATTTTTTAGCAGAGACCCTAGAGAATAAAATGGCGGTCGTTGCAATATTTTCTGTCACACTATTTGCGCAGCCTTCTTCCAAACACAATTTTTTGTGAAAAAATACACTTTAATGAATAATAATAATAATAATAATAATAAAAAAAAATAAACTGCAAAGTTAGCCCAATTTTTCGTATAATGTAAAAAGATGTTACACTGAGAATCCTGCTCCTTATTCTAAGCAAAAAATTTGTGATTCTCATTATTTTTTTTGTGAAGCTCTAGTATGCACCGCCATACTAGCTCATTTAGAAATACTTACTTTAGAACAAAGCATCAGCATCACCCGTTCCAGGGTTGTGGCTCTGGCACGATGTCACGATGGCTTCACTACCATGCATGCACATGGGAGTCCTCTGTTTTGGCACGATACGCTGGACCTTTGCCAGACCTTCATTCCGTGTAGGTTTAGGAGATATTCATTTTACCTTTTTATTGTACAACCACTTTTAAAAATGAAAAAAACACATAGTGCTCACTGTTTCCAAAACAATATTTGTATCAGAAAAAAATACAAACACTTACAAAATAATTTTGAAGATAACATCTGCAATTTGTGCTCAAAATTCTCACGTGTGAGTCCACATAATGAATGTAGTATGCTCACCCAATATCTTGTACCAGAGGTCACCAGTCTTTCTAAACAAAGGGAAAATGAACTGTCTTTCAGACTTTAGGGGAGCCGAACTGTGGCCAGTGGGAGTAGAAAATGCCCAGTGTCAGATGAAGTAATCAATGTCCCATCACTGGTATTAGTGGGAAGAATAGGTAGAGGGCTCTTCTTAAAGCGGAGGTTCACCCTAAAACATGTATATACCATTCCATTCAGCATACTGCCGACATGTACAGTATGCTGTTTTTTTCCCCGCTGTACATACAGTTGTATAGCTATTTTCCCCCCGGTTTCCGGGTAGTGGCTCCCGCGGCAGTGGGCGTTCTTTTTTAGAGACTAAGTGATTGATGTGATGACAAAAGCTTCCCCCTGGCGCATAATGCATGTCACCAGTTTCCGAAAGAAGCCGAACTGCGAGTCGGCTCTATACGGCGCTATACGGCGCCTGTGCTTCTTTCGGAAACTGGTGACGCGCATTATGCGCATGGGGGGGAAGCTTTTGTCATCACGTCAATCACTTAGTCTCTGAATAGGAACGCCCACTCCCGCGGGAGCCACTACCCGGAAGACGGGGGGAAAATAGCTATACAACGGTATGTACAGCGGAAAAAAAAAAAAACAGCATACTGTACATGTCGGCAGTATGCTGGATGGATTGGTTTATACATGTTTTTAGGGTGAACCTCTGCTTTAAGATACTTGCGTTACCTTCTTATACCACTTTATATTTAAAAAAAACAGAAGAAATGGCTGGCAACAATTGTAAGGCGTTCTGATGATAAAATGGCAGTATTCTCATTGTATGTAATTGCTGCTTGTCAGAAATCAGTTTTTTGGCATAATAATATGGATGACATTGATCTTGACAATGACTTGTGTGTGTTGAATTAATGCTGAACGTTATTTGTTATACATTGTGGAGTGAAAGGTAGAACCTGGAAGGTTGATGTGTGGGTAACACAGACTGATACAGCTATTTACTGATGAGAATTCTGGGGTTTTACAACTATAACAAAACTAGAATAGGTTTTTATTTATTTAGCACTTTATTGAAGAACCAATTAAAATGATATGTTACTTGGTGAAATGAAGATTCAAGGTAACCCATGGTGCTGATTTTGTTTGAGCAGTGGACAATTTTTGTCACGTTACTATTACAGTATATTTAAACAGTATTTCATTAAAACAATAGTTTCTTTGGATTGAATTATAGCGGTACCTTTTTGTTGTTTGTGATTTGTGTATTCATTTATGCTCTACTTATACAGGTTAATAAACTACAGCACACATTGACTATCCAAGTCAATTATTAATGAGTAGTTATAAATACATATACTGGATCATTCTTAACAGGATTTGTCATAAGGGAGGTCTCTGAAATGGATCTATTTATGCGTGGCCATCAATAAATAATTTGCTTTACTGGATGTAGTGTGCATAGACTAATTATACCTGCTTTTAATTGCTGTTAGAAGCAGCATGAATCACTGTAATCATTTTCTGTAGGATTCAGAATGTTTTCGAAAAAAAAAACATCCAAATAACATTATCAAAAACGGCATTGGCTTCTTTTGTATTGTGAAAATGGCACCTGATATTGAGGAAAAAAATAGATGCCTTTAGCTCTGACCTGTCCTTATTGTTGCATATGAGTGGTAACCTGTACTTATATACACTTTTTTTTTTTTTTTATCTGGGTATCCAGGGAGAAAGAACTCAATGGGTAAATCGATTAAAAAAAATACTAAGGGCCCATTCACACACACACAAGTACACCAGTTAGCCATTGTTTAAATTGCACTAGTTCATATTTGGGCAATACGTTGACGAGCCTTGTACACATTTTGATGGCTAGGCAGACCTTCTGTAATGCCGAGATTGCTAACTGTCACGTTTGCTTGTGTCTTCAACCAATCAGTCAAACCATCAAATAGCTGGTATCCTAAATTTTTCCATGTGCAGCACCATGGCAGTTGAAGATCAAACAGAAGCAGCTTCCTTGGCTGTAGGATAGGAGGGCTTAAAGAGGAAATAAACCCTCTTAAAAAACATCTAGGAAAAACAACCCTGCAAGAGAAAGGCAGCATGAGCTAGTACATGCATGCGCCCTTTTTTTGGAAAATATCTCCTTAACCGTGTGGGTTAAGGAAATATTTCTTGGACCTACAAATGGTCTTTAAAGGTTTTAATTCTGCTTTAAGGCTGTCGGCAGATCAGCCTCTGCAAACACAGAGCCACTGAGCATGTGCAGAGCATGGTGAAACGGCAAAAACAGGTAGAATGTTTAAACAGTATAAGCTATTATGTTTAATATTTTACATAATTATACCTGAAAAAGGGTCAGCCTAAAGTGATCAAGGAGGACTTAAAGCAGAGTTTCACCCAAAAGTGGAACTTCCACTCATTCCCCCCCCCATCCGGTGGCACATTTAGCACCTTTCGGGGGGCAGGCGCATATCTGTCTTTGGCAGATATTCTGTCCCCACTTCCGGGAGACCGGGCTAGCAGCTTGGCTTCATCCTCCTCCTTCCTCTGCCGCTGGGCCTTGCACTTGCATAGTAGGTACTCGGCGTGAAGCTGTAATGCCTTACTACTCTACTGGAAATCACCCCCCAGTTAAACAATGGATGTCTCATATGGGTAATGCTCTAATTTTCGAAAAGGTATGTATATCAACATAAGGGTTGACCTGGTAAATTTGGAAAAGCTTTGGGCCCCCTGGCTTGATGCTCCGGGTTTAAGTTCTACGGAATTGGTAACAAAATATGCTTCTACGATTTCTATCCAGCAATGTTACTGCATGAACTGATGTATTGAACCATTTAGAGAATTTAAATGTATTACGTGTCTTTAGGTCTTATGGTTTCTCTGGTCTTGGAATTTATTACCTGAATAGACTGCTGGCAATTTTTTTATGATTCAATGTTGACATGCTTTGAATTGCTGTATGTCTATTGTATTGCAACCAGATTGGTAATGTTTTTCTTGGTTTATTAAATCTTTTCTGATTTAAAAAAAAAAAAAAAAAAAATTATTTGAAAATATTTGCTTTGCATTTACATCACACATTGTGGGTTTACAAAATACATGACATCTGTTATATAAAGTACTGCATTGACATAGCCTTATATATTTTTTTCTCTGTTTGTAGAGAATATTGGGACAGCAGCAGGAGATAAACAACCTCGTACAGAGAAAGATCGCTGTAGATGAAGAAAATACCTTACTGAAAAATGAGTTGGATGACCTCCAACTAAAATTAAAAGATAAAAGTCATGAGCTTAAGGTAGCATGTCTTGTACATATTTTTCCAGTTGTCTTACTGTGAAGTGCTGAGCTTCAAGCTGTGTCACTCAGTGTGCCACAGAAAGGGACATACGCTGCAAAAGAATTGCCTCAGGCTTCTCTTAGCTTTACAGTTCTTTCTCATACAGCCAACTCTGAGCACTTCTTTAAAGTTGAGAATCTGAGGCTTATAACTTTCAAATAAATACTTAATGATGGATATAGAGCAAGTGAAAGTACTGTGAATATGTGACTTCTTTTTAATTACATACTGATGGGACTAGTATTATTAATTGATAAACCCAAGGTCTGGAATGATGTGTCTGTATGGGTCTCAAAAATAGCTGGGGACATCATCAAAGGCAACTTGATCAATTAAAGGATTCCTCGCATGTATGCATTCATCAGAACTGCCATTCAGTTCGTGAAAAAAAGTCCCTTCCACCTGCATAGCTTAAGAAATGGTAAAATCACAACGGCTGTTACTTGCAGCTTGACGACTGAGGTCACTTAATTAGATATTGTTGATTGATTGTCGACTGAATGTGTAATTATTTCTGGGGCTTTAATGTGCAATTCTGATTTTTGTCAAACAGAACACTAAGCAGAGTTTGGAGAAAAACGAGGAGCAGAGGGCAGCCATTTTAAAAAATTTGGAGCAGGAGAATGAAGATTTAAGCAAGAAATGTGCTGACCTGCTTAGTGACCTGGAGAAAGCAAAGAAGCAAGAGGCACAGTGGAGAGGAGAAAAGTCTGGCATTGATGCCAAAATTAAGGTATGCTGCAGAGCAGCTGGATTCCCTCACATGATTTTTCAAACTACAATGTGGCGTGCACTTATGCTTTGCGTTATTTGCTGTGATAACAACTTATGTATTCAAACATGCCAGTTGGGACCGACATTCATTTAAATTCCTACACTTAAAACCCACAACTCTTTAAAAATTGATGCTGCAAAGCAGGAAACTGACATCAAATAGCTATCCTTAAGTCTAATCATTAAACAGTATAACAGACTTTCATTCTCACAGAAAACTTAAAGAATACATATGTTTGGAACTGAATGGAATTGCAAAGTATTTTCACTGCCTTTTCTGCTGTTTTGAATGCTCTGTTCAAGTTATAGCAGAAAAAATAGTCAATGCCATATACTGTAGTTTGTGGCTTGTGGCACACCTCTAGAATATGTTTGCATACATTGTCCTACATTGGAGTACTGTGTTTGCTTTACCACAGACTTGCAGATAAAAACTACTACTTACTAAAGGGAAGCCCAAAGTGAATTTTATCATAAGAACGTTGTTTTTATATATACTGTGTGCATATGTACCTGTGTGTGTGTGTGTGTGTATATATATATATATATATATACATGCACGCACGCACGCACGCACGCACGCACATACATATGCACTATATTACCAAAAGTATTGGGACACCTGCCTTACACACACATGAACTTTAATGGCATTCCAATCTTAGTCCGTAGGGTTCAATATTGAGTTGGACCACCCTTTGAGCAAAAACAGCTTCAACTTTTCTGGAAAGGCTGTCCACAAGGTTTAAGAGTGTGTCTTTAGGAACCATTCTTCCATAATTGCATTTGTAAGGTCTGGCACTGATGTTTGACAAGAAGGCCTGGCTCATAGACTCTGCCCTAATTTATCCCAAAGGTGTTGAGTCTAGGACTCTGTGCAGGCCTGTCATGTTCCTCACTGCACTGATCACTTTATTGGTGTCACTGGTCCCCAAATAGTGTCACTTGGTGTCCAATTCAACTGCAGTCTCGCTAAAAATCGCTGATCACCGCCATTACTAGAAAAAACAATAAAAAAAGTCACTAAATGTATCCAATAGTTTGTAGAAGCTAAAACTTTTGCGCAAACCAATTAATATACGCTCGTGGGATTTTCTTAACCATTAATATGTAGCAGGATACATATTGGCCTAAATTGATGAAGAAATTAGATTTAAATAAAAATATTGGCAATGTTTTAAAGCAGAAAGTAAAAAATATAGTTGTTTTATTCAAAATTGTTGGTCTTTTTTTGTTGATAGCGCAACAAAATTAAAAACAGAGGTCATCAAATACCACCAAAAGAAAGCTCTATTTGTGGGGGAAAAAGGATATAATTTTTTTTATTTGGCTACAGCATTGCATGACTGTGCAATTGTCAGTTAAAGCAACACAGTGGCGTATCTAAAAAAAAAAAATTCCTAGTCAGGAAGTGGGTAAAACCTTTTGGAGCTGAAGTGGTTAATGTGACCTTTAAACTGTACCACTGAATTGAACAACAAACTGAAATCTTTTAGGTGGAGGGACATAGAAATAAAAAAATAAAATATGGTTGCATAAGTGTGGACATCCTTAAACTAATACTTTGTTGAAGCACCTTACAGCATTAAGTCTTTTCGGGTATGAGTCTATCAGCATGGCACATCTGCCCACTCTTCTTTAAAAAGACACTCCAAATCTGTCAGATTGCGAGAGCATCTCCTGTGCACAGCTCTCTTCAGATAACCCCACACAATTTTAATTGGCTTCAGATCTGGGCTCTAGTTGGGCCATTCCAAAACTTTAATTTTCTGGTGAAGCCATTCCTTTGTTTATTTGGTATGCTTTGGGTCGTTGTCATGCTGAAAGATGAAGTTCCTCTTCATGTTCAGCTTTCTAGCAGAAGCCTGAGGCTTTTGTGCCAATATTGATTGGTATTTGGAACTGTTCATAATTCCCTCTACCTTGACTAAGGCCCATGTTCCAGATGAAGAAAAACAGCCCCAAAGCATGATGCTGCCACCACCATGCTTCAATGTGGGTATGGTGTTCTTTTGGAGATGTGCAGTGTTGTTTTTGCGCCAATTATATCTTTTGGAATTATGGCCAAAAAGTTCAACCTTGGTTTCATCAGCCCATAACACATTTTCCCACATGCATTTGGGAGACTTCAGATGTGTTTTTGCCAAATTTAACCGGGCTTGGATGTTTTTCTTCGAAAGAAAAGGCTTCCGTCTTGCCACGCTACCTAATAGCCCAGACATATGAAGAATACGGGAGATTGTTGTCACATGTACCACACAGCCAGTACTTGTCAGATATTCCTGCAGCTCCTTTGATTGTCGCTTTCGGCCTCTTGGGAGCCTCCCTGACCAGTTTTCTTTTTGTCTTTTTATCAATTTTGGAGGGACGTCCAGTTCTTGGTAAGGTCACTATTGTGCCATATTTTCTCCACCTTATGATTACTGTCTTCACTGTGTTCCATGATATATGTAATGCCTTGGAAATTATATTGTACCCTTCTCTTGACTGATACCTTTTAACAATGAGATCCCTCTGATTCTTTGGAAGCTTTCGGCGGACCATGGCTTTTGCTGTAGGATGCAACTAAGAAAATGTTAGGAAAGCCCTACTAGAACAGCTGAAGTTTTTTTTGGGGTTTATCGGAGGCATTTTAAATGATGGCAGCTGTTTACTGACTTTTATTTAACATGAGTTTGAATATGATTGCTTAATTCTGAACACAGCTACCTCCCCAGTTATAAGAGGGTGTGCACACTTATTCAACCATGCTATTTTAGTTTGTTTTTCAATTGAGTTGTACAGTTTATATGTCACATCAAAGGTGGAAAAAGTTCTGAAATTATTTCTTTGTCTCATTTTCTTACATCACAGAAGCCTGACATTTTAACAGGGTTATGTAGACATTTTATATCCAGTGTGTGTGTATATATGTGTATATATGTGTGTGTGTGTGTGTGTATATATATATATATATATATATATATGTGTGTGTGTGGTGTGTGTGTGTGTATGTGTGTGTATATATATATATATATATATGTGTGTGTGTGTGTGTGTGTGTGTGTGTGTGTGTGTATATATATATATATATATATATATATATATGTGTGTGTATATATATATATATATATATATATATATATATGTGTGTGTGTGTGTGTGTGTGTATATATATATATATGTGTGTGTGTGTGTGTATATATATATATATATATATATATATATATATATATATATATATATATATATATATATATTGACAGGAAGTCAGGTAAATCTGTGGGTGTTGTCACAGACGGGAGATACATGTCTGCCTTGTTTAGACAATTCACCAATTACTATCAGGTTTAAGGACCCTGGATAGCTTCAGCTGTTGAGAATGAAGCAATGAAGGCCTCTACAAGTTATCCAGAGGATCACTATTGATTGCTGCATCCTGAGGCCTTTGAGTTAAGGAGAGCAGTGGGCTGAGAGACTTCTGAAGGTGAAGTCGTATCAGTATTTCTGTGTGATAAATATCAGAGACTTTTTGTTTTCTGCTGTATGACCAGCAGTGTCTGCCCAGCAGTAGGCTGTGCCAGACTCCGTAGGTAGGTTCCTGTGTTGTGAAGGTAGATGCCCCAAGTGGCATGGGTTTATTTTATGTTTTGTTTTGTTAATGCTGTTTTGATGCTTGCACTTGTATTCAGCAATATGGAAGAATAAACCATATCCTTTGTTTTCAACCATCCTCAACTGCCTTTCTGTATAGTTCAGTGTGTAGTGAACAGGGCCGGCGCAACCACCAGGCGGACCAAGCGGCCGCTTGGGGCGGGCAGGTCCGCAGCCTGGGATGGAGCGGAAAAATTACCTTTTTTTTTTTTTTTTTTAATACTTTATTGTCCGGAGTTGCCGCCGCCCTCTGGCGCCCGGTTTCCCGCTCCGGTGTGCTAATGCGCCGCAGCGCCTGTCAGCTGCTGTCACCGGATGTGGCCCGGGCGCAGCCAGTCCCGACTCCCTTACCTAAGTTACTGGTGATGGATGATGCCGGGTCCGGGCCTGTACGGCACGGCACTTTAGTGACGACGTCCTCCTCCACGCAGGAGGACGTCTGACGTCACTGAAGGGGCGGCCCTCCGCTGCTGGTGCCACAGAGGCTGCAGCAGTAGTTGTGACACAGTACCCAGTCCCGCGCCCCGGCGCCGGAAGATTAGAGAAAATCGCACAGGAGGTGAGGGTGGGGAAGAAGAATGGATGGATGATGGAAGAAGGAGCAAGGGGGGTTAATGGAGACTGGGTCGGTGGATAATTAATAAAGCAGTAGGGCATAATGGAACTGGAAGAAGGAGTGGGGGGGGGGAGGAATGGCGGAAGCAGAGCAGGGCCCAGGGGGGATGGATGATGGATCATGGAAGAAGGAGCAAGGGGGGTTAATGGAGACGGGGTCGGGTGGATAATTAATAAAGCAGGAGGGCATAATGGAAGAAGGAGTGGGGGGGGGGAGGAATGGTGGAAGCAGAGCAGGGCCCAGGGCAGGGTGATGGATGATGGAAGAAGGAGCAAGGGGGGTTAATGGAGACTGGGTTGATAATGAAAGCAAGAGGGCATAAAAAGGACTTCTGCCCTCTCTTGCTATATAATTAATTTTTGGGGTACACAGTATGTTTTACATTAAGTAGTATGGTGTATATTATACTAAGAATTTCTGGTGTGGCGTGGTTTTAGGGACTTCAGAATGTGGCAGTATGTGGTATTATTATATTCAGAGGGTTCGGTGTGTAGCTAGAATAATGCATGATGGTCTGGACCAGATTGAAAGGAACAATAAAATAAATTACATAGATGGTGAGTTACTAATATCCTGGTGTATTTTTGCCTGACTATGCAGTGCTTTAGTCACATTTCTGCAGTTATGATTAGTGAAACTACAACTCCATGTATACCCTTACCACTGTTTAGATGAGTGGTGTCCAAACTGCAGCCTTCCAGATGTTGCAAAACTACAACTCTCAGCATGCCCAGACAGCCTTCAGCATGCCCGGACAGCATTAGGCTGCAGACAGCATTGCCAAAATGGAGCTTCGCTTGTGTAGGCAGAAATCCTTGCACCGGCCCTGGTAGTGAACCCATCCAGGGAGTCACACACTGTGCTCAAAAGTTTGCATACTCTGGCAGAAATTGTGAAATGTTGGCATTTATATTGAAAATATGACTAATCATACTAAAACCCTGTCTTTTATTCAGGGATAGTGATCACATAAAACCATTTATTATCACATTTTTTTGGCTTCTTTTAACATCATAATGATAACAGAAATCACCCAAATGGCCTTGATCAAAAGTTTACATACCCTGGCATTTTTGGCTTTGGTACAGACCCAGAATATGAATGATAACACAATGATAACACAAACTTTTCTTTCACTCATGGTTAGTGTTTGGCTGAAGCCATTGATTATCAATCAACTGTGTTTACAATTTTTAAATCATAATGACAACAGCAACTACACAAATAATCAAAAGTTTACATACCCCAGTTCTTAACCACTTCAATACAGGGCTTTTATACACCCCTCCTTCCCAGACCAATTTTTAGCTTTCATCGCTCTCACAATTTGAATGACAATTACTCAGTCATGCTACACTGTACCCAAACCAAATTTTTATCATTTTTTTTCTCACAAGCAGAGCTTTCTTTTGGTGGTATTTAATCACTGCTGGGCTTTATATTTTTTGCAATACAAGCGAAAAAAGAGAATTTTTGGGGGGAAAAAAACTTTTTTTGTTTCTAGTCTAAAATTTTGCAAATAAGTAATTTTTCTTCATAAATTTGGGCCAAAATGTATACTGCTGCATATCTTTAGTAAAAATAATGGCCCAGATTCAGAGAGAATTAGATTATCGTAGAGTATGAGAAATACACTACGCCGCCGTTTTTTACCTGGCTCTACGTGGAATCCAGGTAGATTTTGTCCAGTAAACAACGGCGGCGTAGTGTATTTCTCCCGTCGCAATCCATCTGCGCGAGTAGGGGGCGTGGAGCATTTAAAATAGGCGCGTTCCGCGGCGATCGAACTGCGCATGCTCCGTTCGCAAATTTCCCGCCGTGCATTGCGCGAAATCACGTCGTTACGTCATTTTTCTTGAGTAGCGTCGTTTACGGAGATTCCTATTCCCGAACGAGTTACGTAAAAAATAATTTTTTTTTTTAAATTCGACGCGGGAACGACGGCCATACTTAACCTCCCTGGCGGTATTCCCGAGCGTGACTCGGGGTTAACATTCAGTGCCAGAAGCGGTAACCCCGAGTCACGCTCGGGGTGCATTTTTTTTTCCCCCAAAAATTCCTGGCGATCCGGCGGGGGTTTCCCGCTGGATCGCCGGTCAGACTAGTCCCGCTGGATCGCCGGTCAGATGAGTCAGGGGAAATGCAGAGTGAGCGCAGCGGTGGTGTGGTGACATCCCGGCGATCCAGCGGGGTTTCCCGCTGTGATCGCCGGTGAGAGCCCCGCAGAATGTATTGCAGAGTGAGCGCAGCGGTGTTCTTATCTAATCCCGTGAGAGCCCCGCTGATGTCTTCTCTGATGTCTCCTCTCTCTTCCGTCTCTGTGAACCGCAGCGCCTCACAGTGGCGGAAGTGGGCGGGAGATTCAAAAAAGTTACAATGTTACAATGTAAAAAAGTAAAACACACACATAAAGTTACATGATACAGTGTAATCTGACAGGATTTCACTGTATCACCTCAGATTATTCTACACTGCCCTGGCTGCCCTTTTTGCTGTTTTATCTAACCAAAAAAAATAAAATGGCATCAAAGCGTCACTTTAGCACCTCCAAAGCGGCTTTGGATCAGATAAGTGACAGCGACAGCGACACAGAGTTCCTCGCAGAATTGAGCGACAGCGATAGCGATTCGTGGCAAGATTCGTCATACGACTCCGACTCTGACCAGAGAAGTAGCGACAAGTAGTGTCTGTTTGACAAATTGCATTATTTATTACATTACTGAATAAAATGATATTATTTATTAGATTATAACTCATGATTTTATTTTTTCGAACGTTATTACATCTGAGAGGTCTACTAGAGTCTTCTTTGGTCAGGTTTAAGTAAGTATTTACTAAGAATTGCAGGCCTACAATAAATAACACCAAATTTCCATACAAAAAAATGGTACCGCTTTTGGAACAAAATTCCAGACAGAATCATACCGCTAGGGAGGTTAACATGGGCTACGCACCGTTATACCAGCAAAAAGCTGGTCTAACAGTACGTATAAAAAAATAGACGAAAGCGATTGCGAAGACCGCGCGTATCTTCGTGGATCGCCGTAAAAACTCATTTGCATATCCCGACGCATGAAAACTACGCGAACTCCTCCCAGCGGCCGCAAAAATATCGCAGCGTAGATCCGAAGGCTTACGAAGACGTAAGCCTCTCGGATCGAAGCCCGAAGCCGCTGTATCATGGTTTGAGGATTCAAACTAGTGATACGGCGCGCGAAATTTGAAATTACTCCTGTCTAACACCAGTTAGACAGGTGTAATTGCTCTGTGAATCTGGGCCAATATGTATATTATTTGGTCTCTGTGAAAGTTATAAAGTCTACAAGCTATGGTGCAAATCATTGAACAATGATCACATCTGATCACACCTAAAGTACTGATGGCCTATCTCATTTATTGAGACCCTAAAAAGCTAGGAAAGTACAAATACCCCCCAAATTACCCCCTTTTGGAAAGTAGACATTCCAAGGTATTTAGTAAGAGGCATGGTGAGTTTTTTGAACGTGTAATTTTTTCACAAAATCCTTGGGGAAATGTTGTTTTTTTCTTTTTTTTCACAAAATTGTCCTAACAAGTTATTTCTCACACACAGCACATGCATACTTGCAATGACACCCCAAATACATTATGCTACTCCTCCCAAGTAAGGCGATACTACATGTGTGAGACTTTTACACAGCCTGGCCACATACAAAGGCCCAACATTGAAGTAGCACCGTCAGGCGTTCTACAAGCATAAATTACACCTCATTTCTCAACCAGGTACTGGTTTCTGGCAGGTACTCTGGTGAGGTGGCAGGTACTCTGGTGGTGGGTAATCTGGTGGAAGGTGGTGAGGTGGCAGGTACTCTGGTGGCAGGTACTCTGGTGGTGGGTACTCTGATGGCAGCTAGTGAAGTGGCAGGTACTCTGGTGGCAGGTGGTGAGGTGGCGGGTACTCTGGTGGCAGATGGTGAGGTGGCGGGTATTCTGGTGGCAGGTACTCTGGTGGCGGGTACTCTGGTGGCAGATGGTGAGGTGGCGGGTATTCTGGTGGCAGGTACTCTGGTGGTGGGTACTCTGGTGGCAGGTACTCTGGTGGTGGGTACTTTGGTGGCAGGTACTCTGGTGGTGGGTACTCTGGTGGGGGAAAATCTGTTGAGGTGGCGGGTACTCTGGTGGCGGGTACTCTGGTGAGGTGGTACTTTGGTGTGGTGGTACTTTGGCGTGGTGGCGGGTACTCTGGTGGCGGGTACTAAATGACAGATACTCTTTATTTAGGGGGGCAATCTGGGCACAGTATTAGGTTGCAGATGGTGTGTGTAACTCACTATTAGCTGATCTCCTCACACTGGATCAGCGTGTGAAGAGGAGAACAGCAACAGTAAGTTACACACACACTCAGTGTTGTATTTACATTTAGTGACTGTAACGGTCACCACCGCTTACAACCTTCCATCCAACCACGACAAGCTTATCTGACACACTCCGACAATATTGCATACACGATCCATATCCTTTCCCAGAATAAACGAGACTGCGCTCCGTTCTTGCTTCCAAAGATATGACAATTTATTAGTATTTTCTTAGCTTCTTATATCCAGTACAGCATAATACAGTTCATCACAGGACAATGCAATCTCCATCCCCCTTCACACCATGGGGGGCTTCAATCACACTCTAAAAGGCATTTAGGTAAGCTAACCATGTAGACCGGTCGGCACCGTATCTTCAATAGGGCTCAATTAACCTTGAATAATAACACAGACATCTAGTTGAATACGTTATCTATACAGCTTTATCACACAATGGCAGTGAGAGTGGGTGCAATCCACACCTTCAGATTTCAATAGCCTATTATACAAAAGGTATGACTCACTCTGGTCTTGTAGACCTGAATTAACACCTTTCAAAAGCACGTGTGCCCAGATTGCATAGCTAACAGCTTTTGATATTTGAAGACATCCTGCAAACATGAATTATTATTAATGTCCCATATCATGTAATATATGAATTATGATTCACTATTAGCCACCCTATACCCAAAAGGGCACAGGGTGGATTTCGACCCAAGAGTTTTTGGTGCTGCTGGCACAAGAGTATCGCTCATCCTTCCAACGTCTCTGGGTGTCACGGGCCATTCTGTTACAGTGACCGGCTGTGATTGGACACAGCCGGTCCCGAGGGACACACAGGATCCCCGATCGCTGTGCTGCGCGCCGTCCATGCACGCCGCTGCTCAGCTCTCCACAATGGGTACCGGTAAGCTGCACATTAATCCCCGCCGTCGCTCCGTAACCGCTCCATTACCCCCATCGGGGGACGGCTGTGTCCCGAGGGACACACCGGATCCCCGATCGCCGCTCTGCGGGCCCCCAGGGGCCCGCAGCAGCGGCGAAAAGCCGAGGATGTCAAATGATGTCCACCCAGGATGGGAGATCCCATCTGTGGACGTCATTTGACTATGGCTGGGTATTGAAGTGGTTAACGCCTTGTACACACGATCAGTCCAAACCGATGAAAACGGACTGAAGTTAAGTTTTATCGGTCCAAACCGACCGTGTGTATGCCCCATCACTCTGTTGTCCTTCAGTCCAAAAATGTAGAACTTGCTTTAAAATCGGACTGATGGACGCCTACCAATCGGTCAAAACCGATGATTAGTACGCAAAAGCATCGGTTCAAAACCCGCGCATGCTCAGAATCAAGTCGACGCATGCTTGGAAGCATTGAACTTCATTTTTTTCTGCACGTCGTCGTGTTTTACGTCGCAGCGTTCTGACACGATCGGTTTTTGAACTAATGGTGTGTACTCACATCAGACCATCAGTTTGTGAACTGATGAAACTGAACTTCAGTCCGTTTTCATCAGTTTGGACTGATCGTGTGTACAGGGCCTAACATCAATGGCAGCTTGAAGTCTTTTGTGGTATTTGTGGTTGATGCTCCTTATCTTCTCAGATGGTAAAGCTGCCCATTCCTCTTGGCAAAAAGCCAATCCAGTTCCTATAAATTCTTGGGCTGTCTTGCATGAACTGCACATTTGAGATCTCCCCAGAGTGGCTCAATGATATTTAGGTCAGGAGACTGAGATGGCCACTTCAGAACCTTCACTTTATTCTGCTGTAGCCAATGACAGGTCGACTTAGCCTTGTGTTTTGGATCATTTGTCATGTTGGAATGTTCAAGTACGTCCCATGCGCAGCTTTTTGGCTGATTAATGCAAATGTTTCTCCAGTATGTTTTGATAACGTACTGCATTCATCTTGCCATCCCTTTTGACCAAATTTCCTCTACTTTTGTAGTTCACACATCCCAAAACATCAGCAATCCACCTCTGTGTTTTACAGTAGGAATGGTGTACCTTTCATCATAGGCATTGTTGAGACTCCAAATGAAGCGTTTATGGTTGTGGCCAAAAAGCTAAATTTTGGTCTCATGACTTTGTGCCAAAATATTTGAGACTTGTCTCTGTGGTGTTTGGAAACAGCCACACCACATGTTTTCAGAGAGTCCTGTATTTCACCTGAAGTAATTTGTGGCTTTTTCTTTGCATCCCAAACAATTTTCCTGTCAGTTGTGGCTAACATTTTAGTTGGTTTCAAAAGAACCCAATATTTTCCTCTTCTTGATTAGAGTTTGAACACTGCGGATTGGCTTTCTCAATTCCTTGAAAATCTTTTTATATCCCTTTCCTGTTTTATACAGTTTAACTACATTTTCGCTCAGATTCTTTGACAATTCTTTTGCTTTCTCCATGACTCTGAATCCAGAAACGTCAGTGCAGCACTGGATGGAAGATGCAAGGGTCTGTCAGGAGTCCAGAAACTCATTGACCTTTTATATACACACACACACACTAATTGCAAGCAAACAGATCACAGGTGAGGATGGTTACTTTTTAATAGCCATTCAAACCCCTTTGTGTCAACTTGTGTGCATGTTATCAGGCCAAATTCACCAGGGCATGTAAACTTTTGATCAAACACGGTAAACACGGTTGATTGATAATAAATGGCTTCAGTCAAACACTAATCATGAGTGCAAGAAATGTTTTTTGTCATTCATAGTCTCAGAAAAATGGCCAATAAATCTGTGTATCCCTACTTAATGTCCCCCCCTTCAGCAGTAGGAGCCCCACAAAACTCTGGACTCCGTGGGTGGATCTCTTTGCTGGAGCCCGGTGATCAGAGTTGTGATGTCACAAGACACCTCTACACTCTCTCCTACTCTGCTATTCTTGAGTTTTGAATAACATCCAGTCAAAATTCAGGATCTCACTCTCTCCCCCTCCACATGTCTGTAGCGCTTACCCCCGAAGGAGCTGCTGGTAATTGATTGGGCCTGTACTCTGCTTTAACAACCTCCCAATGATTTGGTCTCGCTCCCATTGACACAGCTGTGGTGCAGTGCTGATATGAAACTTTCACTAAACGGAACAATCCCACCATAACAATGTGTATATAGTGTACCTTTACCGTTATCTGGGCATCCGTTGTTCCACCTGTTAGAATAATGAACAAGCTTCACACCAATTGTGATCAACCAGGATGTAAGTTTACTGGAACTGGTATAAAGACAGTAGTTTTATATTAACTGTATCAACATACAAACTTACTATAATAATGCTAAGAGTGTGCACAAATTATTAACACTGAAAGGTCCCTTGAGCCTCTACTGCGGCACGTCTCCAAGTGGGACTAGTGCTCAGAGTGACAATGCCTTGACACTGACCACCTTCCCACTTCCAGTACAGCCGCACCAAACATACCAATGCAAAGATATCAACACAGCACAATACAATTTCTCAAGAGCTTCCCCTGAGGTATAAGGCAGACTTTTTTCTTACTGCATCCAAAGCACAAACCCTCCCTGTGAAGAAGTGTAGTCTCTGGTCTTCTTTCTTCATCTAGCTATTATACTGCAGTGTTTGTAATCCAATGGTTTAACAAGTAATGAAGCAACACAACTGAAGATTTAATACAGTTCCTGCTGTAAAACACACTTGTAGATCCCTCCGGTGTAGGTATACCTTAACTGTCAGTCAGCCCTCAATGAAGCATAGGCTTTTAGGCCTGATTAAACTCAGTCTATTTGAATGAGACCTCCCTGTAGGACTACAGGTCCCAGCAACTTTGTGAAATGAGTCTAAGTGTGTTAAGGGTGTTAAAGAACTTCTGGGCGACAGCCCTCTCGCCACACCAGGCCTGGAAAGTTGTGAACCTCCGCTCCAGTTGTGTCAATCCTGCTGCCAGTCAGCACTGCCACGCTGCCCCGCTCCTCAAGCAAACTGGACATCCACTTGGCTCCGTCAAGGGTCCTGGAACCTCAGACCCGATCACACTGCTTCTCCAGCACACTGTGGTAAGGCAGAGTCAATGGATGTTCTGCTCTGCACGATGTAGGCCCTCTTCTGAACACTCCTTCACAAATCCTTGCAGGCAGGCCATGCGTCCAGAAAGAGGCAGGAAATGGCTCCACTCTGCCTTTTATATCCACCCAGCATGCAGTTCAGCCACCTAGTGTTCATGGGTAAGTGAGTCTTTTCACAAGATAAACATTTTTCTGCTCTGCATATGTAAGTTAAAACATATCTCGCTCACATTGGTATTTGGCTCCCTCTAGTGGTATGCCATCTTTAGCATTATATGGCAAAAATACCAGTGCTCCATGTCCATCACAGCAGTGGGGGATGTGGCGACTTAAACTTATCTGTCTCTTTTTTTTGTCTTGCTCAGAGCTGGGATCTAGGATTGCTCAGAGCTGGATTAACTCTTTGTGGCATGAGTGGACACAGATGACTTGACATCCTCTACTGTACAAGGTAGAAGTCGTGTTAAAAAATGTTTTTTCAGGCTACGTCTGATCCATCACATTTAGGTCTGGACCTGTTTGGACTTGGAGATAGGTCTGTGTAAATGGACAGAAAACCATTTACATCTGCCTGTCAGTAGAGCTTCATGGAACTTCCAATTGGTTCCACCTGAAAAACTGACGGATAGCGTGGAAAGAGCAAGAGCATCTATCGGGTGTCTCTTGCTGTCTGTCTCCATAGGCATATTCTTTTACTGGTAGCTCCTACCTTGCAAAAGGAGTCTAATTCCGCGTACACGATCAGAAATTCCGACAAGGAAACCGTGGATTTTTTTCTGACAGATTTTTGTCTCAAACTTGTGTTTCATATACACGGTCACACAAAATTCCGACTGTCAAGAAAGCGGTGACGTACAACACTACAACGAGCCGAGAAAAATTAAGTTCAATGATTCCGAGCATGCATGTTTTTTGCGCATCGGAATTGCATACAATCAGAATTCCCAACAATAACTTTTCCCGTCGGAAAATTTGAGAACCAGTTCTCAAATTTTTGCTGTCGGAATTTCCGACAGAAAAAGTCAGATGGGGTCTACACACGGTCGGAATTTCCAACCAAAAGCTCACATCAAGCTTTTTTCGTTGGAAATTCCGATCGTGTGTACGCAGCATTAGAGAATTTCCCCTACATCTTTATAGACTATAAACATGACAGAGGTTCAAGCAAAATGTCTGGGTGGGCTATCTGCTTTCAGTGATATGCGTTAACCTACATCATTGTATTTCTCATAAGACAATATTCTTTACTTTTTAACCCTTTCACTACCACCATCGTAATGATTACAATGCTGGCATGTTTTAGTTTGTGTACCTTTTTTACTCCTGGCCAACTATGTAGTAGAGGTTACCGACACCTGGTCAATTCTACATCGAGGAAATAACCGCTCGCCATGGGGCTGATTAGCCCCATCGTAAAAGCAATAAGCTTAAAATGGTCATAAGGCTTACCTGTAGGTATAAAGAATATCTCCTAAACCTGTACGGTTTAGGAGATATTCCCCTCGCAATGCGCCGCTGATTGCATATTGCATATATATTTTAGTAATTGCAGTTTATAAATAATAAAAAAAGAAAATTAAAATACACCTGCAGAATACACCAGCAAGAACACATAAAAAATGCACCTGTGTTGCATTTTTGGTGCATTTTTTGAGTCGCATGACCTACGAAAAACAGACCATAAGTATAGTAAAATTGCAGGCGTTTTCGTCAGCCATTATCGTCACCTTTTTTTCTTTCGGCACAATGCTAAAAACCTTTTTTTCCGGCCGATCATCTTTGGCCAATCATTTTCAGCGGGCAAAATTTTTGTGCATCACTAGTTATTTTGTCTTTTGAAGCATAACAAAAAAAAAAAGGGGGAGTGGGTTCTATAATGTCTTTTTTTGATTATAACAAATTTGTTGAGAATTTAGCTGGTTAGGATCTTTTGATTTAGACTATATATACATTGTTTTTTTGTTGCGTTTCATTTATTCATATTTTTTTAATATTACCATATTGTGTGACTTTTTTCATATATATTTTTTTTGCATTTGGTTTTTAATTGCAGAGTTGTACTGATCAGTCAGCTTCCATTTGTGTTTAGTTACTGTGTGAGAAAATGTTTTGTGTCGGAGCCTCCAAAGGCTGCCTGTATACTTGTCACCTGGCTTTATTTGAATAAATCTGGAGTCCTGGAGTTCCCAAATGTGTCATTATACACTTTGACAGTTCAACATGTGCGAAATGCAATCAACAAGGTCATACAAGCATGTTAGTGACATAAGAAAGACAAGATACTAATTTGAACAATACGTCACTTGTAATGATGTTTTCCTTACTACATCTCTATTACAGGCTCTAGAATTGAATTTAAAAGAAGCTGGTAACCAGATGGAGGCTATGCACAATAAAATAAACAACCTGTCATCGCAGGTTGCTGTTAAACAGACTGAGCTGGCATACAAAGAAGTTGATCTGACCAGGCTGAGGTGAGTGGATGGAAAGAAAATGGTTAAAAAATTCAGAAAAACCTTGGTTTGAGAGTAACTTGGTTTGAGAACGTTTTGCAAGACAAGCAAAATGTTTTAATATATTTTGTTTTGATATAAGAGTAGCATCATGTCACAACTGAGTATAAAATAGAAGAACTTGGCCTCCAAGAGTGATGAGAAAAGGACGTGAAACCGATATGGGTCAAGAAACAAAAAGATGGAAGGAAAGCTAATGGTAAACCTCTGTGAGCATGAACAAGAGAAGACTAGCCAAGTGATTACCTGCTGGTGATATGGGGGAGCGTATTCCAAATAGCGTGCAGTGTGCACCAAGTGGTGCTGCCATAGGGCTGGCTAGCACAGAATGGGGACGTTAAGTACGTTTGATGTACCCCAGAGGCTCCTCTCAACGTCACACAAGTGCAACAAAGGAGACACTGACCTCTACTCATGTTTTGTTTTATAGATTTTTGTGCACCCGCCCCTGAAGAGTGGCATCATCCACAAAAAAAAAAAATATGAATTAGTGCTTCAAGCGTCAAACCCAGAACAAGTATTTGGATAAAGATGTCTGATTTTTAATCCAACTTACTTGTTCTGGGTTAGTGTCACAGATTCAATTAGCATTTACAGTTCCCCGTCTCTTGCATTGCATTCAGTTTAAGTACACTGCCTTGAAAAGTATTCATACCCTAGAAATGTTCCACATTTTATTACAACCACAAACGTAAATTTATTATATTGGGATTCTATGTGCTAGACCAGGGGTCTCCAAACATTCTAAACAAAGGGCCGGTTTATTGTCCTTCAGACTTTTGGAGGGCCGGACTTTGGCCAGCGGGAGTGGAAATGTTCCTGGCATCAGTGGGAGTAAACATCTGGTATTAGGGGGAGGAATAGTGCCTCATTGCTGGCATCATAGGGAGGAATAGTGCCCCATTAGTGGTGTCAGTGGGAGAAATGGTACTCCATTGCCGGTGTCAGATGGCGGAATAGGGTCTTGTATCAGTGGGAGGGATAATGCCCCAAGGGCCGGATAAAGACAAGCAAAGGGCCGCATCTGGCCCTTAGGCCACAGTTTGGAGACCGCTGTGCCAGACCAACACAAAGTGACACATAATTATGAAGTGAAAGGAAAATAATAAATGGTTTTCAATAAAAAAAAAGTGTGGCATGCATTTGTATTAGGCCTCCCTACTTCTAATTAAAATTTAGTGGAACCAATCACCTTCAGAAGTTCACCTAATTAGTAAATAGAGTCCTCCTGTGTGTAATTTAATCTCAATATAAATACAGCTATTCTATGAAGCCCTCAGATGTATTTTTAGAGAACCTTAGTGAACAAACAGCATCATGAAGGCCAAGGAACACACCAGACAGGTCAGGGATAAAGTTGTGAAGTTTAAGTTCAAGTTTACACTAGTGTGATTTGATATTTCAAATCGCATGTCAAATCAGTGGCAATTGATGGCTCTGTAATAGATGTCTCTGTAATCACGGCTGAAATCGTGACTGACAAGTGGGAGTGGGCTTCATTCCCACAGCCCACTGTGAAACTGGGTTAATAAAGCAGGGTTAGATTCTAAAAAAAATATCCCAAGCGTTAAACTTCTCAGGGAGCACTGTTCAATCCACAATCAAAAAATGGAAAGAGTGGCACAACTGCAAACCTACCAAGACATGG
Source organism: Rana kukunoris (assembly GCA_029574335.1). Taxonomy (NCBI): domain Eukaryota; kingdom Metazoa; phylum Chordata; class Amphibia; order Anura; family Ranidae; genus Rana; species Rana kukunoris. The sequence goes on along the minus strand of CM056049.1, from coordinate 350,613,586 downwards.
CCGTCCACCTAAACTGACAGGCCGGGCAAGGAGAGTATTAAACAGAGAAGCAGCTAAGAGGCCCATGGTAACTCTGGCAGAGCTGCAGAGAGCCACAGCTCAGGTGGGAAAATCTGTCCACAGGACAACTATTAGGCCTCGTACACACGAGGCAATAGATCTGTTCAAAACGGTCTGTCCGACCGATTTGAACAAATCTGTCTCTTTGGATTTTGGTTTGCTCGCGTGTACACACGAGCAAACCAAAATCCCCGCCAGCAGACCGCGCGCTGACGTGTCGGTGACGTGGCGGTGACGTTGACGCCGCCACGTAACCGCACCAGGAAGTAAAACACTTCCGCGCATGCGCCGAATCCATTCGGCGCCGGTGCGAGACGACATGTCTGCTGGTAAGTGTACTAACCAGCAGACCTGTCGGGCGGACGGGTTCCCACCCGATAGATTTCAAAGCATGCTTTGAAATCTGTCGGGTGGCCAAATCCGTCGGCTCGCCCGTACACACGATCGAATCTGTCTGCTGGGACGGTCTAGCAGACCGTTTCCAGCAGACAGATTTGATCGTGTGTACGCGGCCTTAGTCGTGCACTCCACAAATATGGCCTTTATAGAACAGTGGCAAGAAGGAAGCCATTGTTGAAAGAAAGACATAAGAAGTCCTGTTTGCAGTTTGGGAGAAGCCATGTGGGGGACACAGCCAACACGTGGAAGAAGGTGCTCTGGTCATATGAAACCAGAATTTTACTTTATGGCCTAAAAGCAAATGCTATGTATGGCGAAAAGCCCTTCACATTACCCTGAACAAACCATCCCCACCGTGAAATGTGGTGGCAGCATCATGTTGTGGGGATGCTTTTCTTCAGCAGGGACAGTAAATCTGGCCTGAGTTGATGAGAAGATGGATGAAGCAAAAGACAGGGCAGTCTTAGAAGAAAACTGTTTAGGGTCTGCAAAAGACTTGAGACTAGGGCGAAGGTTCATCAGAGCTACAATGGAATGGTTTAGACCAAAGCATATTCATGTGTTAGAATGACCCAGTCAAAGTCAAGACCTAAATTCACTTGAGACTCTGTGGCAGGACTTGAAAATTGCTGTTCAGATGCTCTCCATTGAATCTGATGTGCAAAGCTAGTAAAGACATCCCCAAAAAGACTTGTAGCTGTAATTACAGTGAAAGGTGGTTTCTACAAAGTATTGACTCAGGGGGGCTGAATACAATTGCACGCCACACTTTTCACATACCGTATTTATCAGGGTATCGCACGCTCCGGCGTATAGCGCGCACCCCTAAAGTGGACCCACATTCCTGTGGGAAAATTTTTTGTACTTACAGTTTTGGCGTCCGTCTGCGGCTTCGGGTGTTCTCTTCGTCGGGACCGCAACGTGAGTGCGAGAGGAGCCGAGCCTGCCCGACTATACACGAGTGTACTGCGCTTGGTATATGCCGGCGCAGTATTCAAACTCGGTGCGGGAAAGCGGGTATCGGCGTATATCGTGCACCCACAATTTTGCCCTGATTTTCAGGGCAAAAAAGTGCGCGGTATACGCCGAAAAATACGGTATTTATTTGTAAAAAAATATTTGAAAACTGTTTATCATTTTCCTTACACTTCATGTACCACTTTGTGTTTATCTACCACATAAAATCTTTATAAAATACATTTTTTTTTTGGTCGTATCATGACAAAATGTGGTAAATGACAAGGGGTATAAATACTTTTTCAAGGCACTGTATATGTCAGTAACCTGTAAACTGACACAACTACAAATGCCTGCACTGTACAGTAGTACTTAAATGTCTGACCACTTGCAGCAAAGTCTATAGGCATTCTCTACAGTAAATCAAATGGACTGAATATTCAATGCTCTGCCCTTTTCACGCAGAACGGCAAAGTGAAATCTTAATTTTTTTTTTTAGTGAGCTGATCTTAATTTTGTTTAAATATTTAAAGCAGTATTAAAGCGGAGCTCCACCCAAAAATTGAGCTTCTGCTTTTCGTAAACCTCCCCCCCCTCCGGTGTCACATTTGGCACCTTTTAGGGGGGATGGGAGCACAGATACCTGTCTAAGACACACCTCTACACGCAGCCCCCGCTGTCTTCTGGGAAACGCACTGTTCCCAGGAGAGCAGGGACCAGTGACTCGCGCATCCGCAGTAGGGAACCGGGCTGTGAAGCCGGAACACTTCACTTCTGATTCCCTAACCAAGGATGACGGCGGGTGCAGCCGAGGGACGATCGATTGCTCGTCCTTGGCTGACAACATCACGGGCACGCTGGACAAGTAGGTGTCCATTTCTTAAGTCAGCAGCTGTAGTATTTGTAGCTGCTGGCTTTTTAAAAAAAAATTGGGCGAAACCTCAGCTTTAAACCCAAATACAAAAATGTATTATATTGCAATTTACCAGTCCTTAAACATGGTGGCTGCATTCGTTTTTTTTTTTGGGGGGGTTGTTTTCTTTGTGTCTATCTGTTGATACATCCAGTAACACGCTTCCTGTCCTATGGTGACAACACTGGATGGAAAAGCAACATACATCCTTGGACAGTAGCATTGTCAATCTATGGAGTGGATAGTGTTAGATGCACTAGCACAGTGGTGTCCAAACTGTGGCCCTTTGCTAGCCTTTATCCGGCCCTTGGGGCAGTATTGCTCCTAACGATATGAGGCACTATTCCTCCCAATGACACCAACAATGGGGCTCTATTTCTTTCACTAATAGCAATGATGGAGCACAAATTATCCTCCTACTGCCCACCAACACTGGAGCCATGTTTATTCACACTGATGCTCGGCCCTGGGGCATTTTCTACCCCCATTGTTCAGAATCTGGCCCTCTGAGGTCTCAAAGACAGTAAACTGGCCCTTTGCTTGAAAAGTATGGAGACCTCTGCACTAGCAGATTTATATATATATATATATATATATATATATATATATATATATATATATATATATATATATATATATATATATATATATTATATATATATAATATATATTATATATATATATATATTATATATATATATATATATATTGTATATATTACAAATTAAAGCCAAGCTCTAGCTCAGTGTTTTTCAACTCCAGTCCTCAAGGCACACCAACAGGTCATGTTTTCAGGCTTTCCATTATTTTGAAAAAGGAAAAAGATACGGCGCTGGATAAAAATGAAGACTGGATGGACAAATATGTGCAACTACAGTATATGATAACTGAATATATTGTGACTGAATATCGCCATGGAAAGCCAGCCAAAGTATATGAAAAAAACTTTTAAACAAGGATATTCACACATTGAAATACTAGATATTATAACCAGGATGTGTAGAAAGAAATGTATTGAAAAACAGTCCCACACTGATCATATGCACCAATACTGTGTGAAAAAACTTAACAAAAAGTCTTAACAAAAAAGTCTTATTCCATTTAAATATCCACAAGGAAGATGATGATTGGATAATGGAAAGAGTCCCGAAAGTGAGATTCAGCGGGTCATCAAAGGGGTGGAAAATGGAAAGTATAAGCAGGCTTTAATTCACCAGTAGAGACACCCAAAGTGAAGATGTAGTCTCCTTACCGACTATACTGACCACTATGCTGGTCACTCTGAGCCCGGGGGTTTAAGGTCTCCCTCCTGACCGTCTGTGTAGTGCCTGGATGAATCTCTCGATGATTGAGAAATACAAGAAAAAAGAAGGACCATAGCGTGATACCAGAGAATACAAACCGATTTATTGTATAAAAAACTATGTGCACTCACATTTAAGAGATGGACAGATAGCGGTGTGTAATATAATGAAACCGGCGGCTGCACGTCCCCTCCTGCTCGTGTTCGTTTGGAGTTTCCTCTCGGAGTAGCGTGATTTCGTCAATGCCGCAAGCCACGCCTACGCGTTTCGTCACCACGGACGTCGTCTGGGATTGGCTGCGTGCATCGCGTCATCACGCTTGCCCTTAAATAATGCCGATCCGCCATCTTGAATGAGGGCGTCGTATTAAAGTTAAGGGAAACGAACGAACGACTAAGTGGAAAAAATGACAAACCACTTAGGAGTGAGGGGGATATAGGTGAAAAGTTAATACTGCCATCTTGTGGCCAAAAAGAGAAAATACAACATAATAACTACACGAGCATGGATGAGAGACGGGCCGCTGGTTTATACACTGTCTGTAATCAATTTACAACAAAAATGCCATAATACATTCTAAATACATTACAAATGTATTGAGGGACGTTCGTAATGGAATAAAACAATATAAGTTAACATTGATTAAAATAAATTGACTCCATAGTTATTAACAAAAATTTATATGAAAAATTAATATTAATAAAATAAATTAAAATAAAAAATTTAGTGTGAAAATTATATAATAAAACGTGATCAGGAATTATTTATAAAACAATTGATATCCCAGTCTACGTTTAATCCGTGCGGTATATAGGAACGCATATCAAAGATCCATCGGGTCTCTATTTTTGAGATAGCTCTCACCCTGTTGGTGCCCCTCCAATGAGGGCGGAGCTTCTCAATGGGTACAAATAGAGTCCCTTTAATTTGACGGTTGTGAAATTTATCAAAATGTTTAGATAGATTATGTTTTGAATATCCTCGGCTGATATTACCCACATGTTCCTCTAAACGAACATGTGCAGCTCGCTTGGTACGGCCTACATATTGTTTAGTGCATGGGCACTGAATCATGTATATTACATATTCACTAGAACATGTAATAAAGGAATCTATCTCGTACTCCTTCCCAGTTTGTGTCGACTGAAATTTTTCAAGTCTGCGCCCTTTAAATGAGTTTAGTTCACATATCTTACATTTGCGACATGGAAAAAAACCTTTCAAAGTCTGAAAGAAAGATACAATTTTTTGGGGGGTCGATAATATTAGGGGCAATCTTATGTCGAAGGGAAGGTGCACCTCTAAAGATGACAACTGGTTTTATGGGAATAACAGGGCCAAGTATTTTATCATTTTTCAAAATATTCCAGTGTTTATTGAGAATTTTTTTGACTAGATAATGCTGACTGGAAAAACCAGTTATCATAGAAAATCCAAACTTATTATCAAAGGTATGGTTCACAGTTGGTTTTTTAATGAGCATCAAATTACGATCCATGTCACTAACTGTGCGTATAGTATCATCTATTAGTGTTTCAGAATACCCTTTCTCTATGAATCGTTGCTTCAAAACTTGTGCCTGTAATTGATAGTCAGATAAGGAGGTACAATTCCGCCTTATTCGTTGAAACTGTCCTTTAGGGACTGCTGCGAGCCAGCTAGGGTGGTGACAGCTACTCAAGGGAATGAAAGCATTCCGATCGGTCACCTTGAAGTGGGTAGTGGTGGTCAGAGCCCCTTCATTTACCTGAATGTTGAGATCCAGAAAATGTATTTGAGATTGACTCGCTTCATACTTCAAACAGATACCTCTGTCATTAGAGTTAAGTCGTATGAAAAAATGTTCTAATGAGGATAAATCCCCTTCCCATACAATTAAAACATCATCAATGTAGCGTTTCCATAGACGCAGTTCTTTGGGTGGATTTTTATCTATGACGTCCCTCTCCCAATATGCCATAAAAAGGTTGGCGAGGCTAGGGGCAAATTTAGCCCCCATCGCAACGCCGCAGTTCTGTAGGAAAAATAAACCGCCAAACCAAAAAATAATTATGACTGGTTGCAAATATTAAAAGATTGATGATAAAATCTTTTTGAATGAGTGATAAAGATTTATCATTTTGCAAATAGAATTTCACCGCCTCTAGACCATGGTTGTGTGATATAATGGTGTAGAGGGAGGTGACGTCTGCCGTTGCCATAATGAAGCCATCTTTCCAATTTACATTCGTCAGAAGGTTGATCACTTGAGTTGTATCTCGTAAATATGAGGGTGTAATTGTAACAAGTGGTTGCAAGAATTCGTCAATATATTTACCGATTCTTGCAGTGACAGAATCTAAACCACTAATAATCGGCCGGCCGGGAGGTTTAACTATACTTTTATGTACCTTGGGTAAATAATATATAACCGGCACTCGAGGTGCTGAAGGTATTAGGTGTGATTTCTCTTTCTTATTCAGAATGCCCAAGGAGTATCCCTCATTAATCAGTGCCGTCAATGCTTTTTTATACTTAACCGTAGGATTACATACTAACTGTGTGTATGTTGTAGCATCAGACAACAGTCTGTGCATCTCTTCTAAATAATCGGTTTTATTTAAAATGACCACACCGCCACCTTTATCGGCAGGTCTGATTATGATGTCATTACGTGCACAGATTTGTTTCAGATTACTCTGAAGTGTATAATTACCCCTATTCCTGGAGATTGTTAAAGCCGTGATGTCTTTAAGAACCATCTCCTTGAATGTTTGAATAGAGGGGGCTGTGAAGCCAGGTGGGTTAAAGAGAGAAGCATTAGCTAGTTTGGTATGTTGAATTGGAGCATTCACTGAGGAGTTGCCCGCAGTGATTTCAGCTGTGAGTTTGGATATCTGGATAGAAGTGCTTATAGAGGAAGCAATTTGACTCGAGTTGCCCAAAGGGTTAAGCAAAAAGTGTCTTTTAATGTTTATCTTCCGGATAAACTTATGGGCGTCTATGAATGTTTCAAACTTATTCAGTGTGTGTGGTGGTGCAAATTTAAGCCCCTGATTAAGTATCAGCTGTTCACCTTTGGATAATTGTACTGAGCTGAGGTTGAAAACACCGTTGATAGCTATTTCTTCCTTCTTTTTGGACCTGACCCTCCGGCCCCCTCTAGTTCCCCTCTGTCTTCGTGGCCCCTTTTGGGTCTGATATTGGCCAATTGAAAAAAACGGCGAGAGTCTTCAAGTCTGCCCGTTGTAGGGGGCGTTTCGTACCTAATTTGTCTGGTGACAGCATTTCCCGTATACTGATTAGGGTGATCAGAAATGATAGGTTCATCCTCAAAATCATCATGATAATGTTGTGAGAGAGGGGCGAACCTATTATATATTGGAGTAGAGTTATTTCGGTATGAAGTTTGAGGCCGACGGTTACGAAATACATCCCTAGGATCATCATTGAATTTTTCATGTGTATAATACCTATTGAATGGAGAATTATGGGATCTACCCTGATCTCGATTTCCCTCATAGGTAGAATGGTGAGGGTATGAGACTCGGTTGTGAGGTGATCCTGCCCCTCTCATAGGTACATTTCTATCATTGAGAGGTCTGGATGGGATCTGCCCAGATTGCGTATTATGCCTCCTTGTTTTACTTTTATTATTCTTAGGTCTCACAGGAGTATGTCTCTGTTGGATGTGTGGTGGATTGTGATTATCTTGCGCCACTATTCCTGCATAACTCAAACGTGTAGAGACTGGAAGGGAGGAGGTACTGGGAGGGTGTATGTGGTTAGAAATGGATACAAGGGGAGGGGGATTGGCGGTGTGATCAATACCCTCATTGATGTTAACCTGCCATTTAAAAACCACTTTATTGAAATAATCTGAAAAGTCACGATTGTATTTCTTCTTTTTCTTTGTTTTCTGCTCGTGATCCTCTTTTTCTAAAAAGAGTTTAAGTTGATCAGACTTCTGCTTATAAACATCTTGTTCTTTTAGTGGAACAAGTTTGTCTTTCAGGAGAGAGATTTCATCATTTAATGATCTCAATTTCAAATGCTTCTTTTCCAGAAGGAACTGTAAGAATTTGACTCCTGTGTCATTAAAATAAACGTACCACCCATCAAGATCGGTCTCACCCTTTTGTGGGCTGACCTCCCACCTAAGGCTGCGAGGAACCATTTTTTGGGCAACATATTGTTCCAAATAGGCAATATCCCAACTGGTGTGTAACTCAGAGACTAATAAGTTTTTCAGTCTAAGGAAAATGCCTGTTATTTCATCTGACGGTTCAGTTTTACCATCAAAAACACCATCTACATTGATCGTATGTTGAGACCTATATTCGAAAATATCCATGATGGTATAAAATTTATCAGCAGCAATGTTGTTGTATCGAAATAAACACAAAAAGAAAAACCACAAGGGAAACACTGCGCTTAATAAAAAATAATAATAAAAAATTGAAATAAAATAATAAATTGACCTGTGCAGGTATGAAACTGTATAAAAGCAGCCAGTATCAAAAATTTGTGATACAAAAATTATAACATAGAAAAAGGAAAAAGATACGGCGCTGGATAAAAATGAAGACTGGATGGACAAATATGTGCAACTACAGTATATGATAACTGAATATATTGTGACTGAATATCGCCATGGAAAGCCAGCCAAAGTATATGAAAAAAACTTTTAAACAAGGATATTCACACATTGAAATACTAGATATTATAACCAGGATGTGTAGAAAGAAATGTATTGAAAAACAGTCCCACACTGATCATATGCACCAATACTGTGTGAAAAAACTTAACAAAAAGTCTTAACAAAAAAGTCTTATTCCATTTAAATATCCACAAGGAAGATGATGATTGGATAATGGAAAGAGTCCCGAAAGTGAGATTCAGCGGGTCATCAAAGGGGTGGAAAATGGAAAGTATAAGCAGGCTTTAATTCACCAGTAGAGACACCCAAAGTGAAGATGTAGTCTCCTTACCGACTATACTGACCACTATGCTGGTCACTCTGAGCCCGGGGGTTTAAGGTCTCCCTCCTGACCGTCTGTGTAGTGCCTGGATGAATCTCTCGATGATTGAGAAATACAAGAAAAAAGAAGGACCATAGCGTGATACCAGAGAATACAAACCGATTTATTGTATAAAAAACTATGTGCACTCACATTTAAGAGATGGACAGATAGCGGTGTGTAATATAATGAAACCGGCGGCTGCACGTCCCCTCCTGCTCGTGTTCGTTTGGAGTTTCCTCTCGGAGTAGCGTGATTTCGTCAATGCCGCAAGCCACGCCTACGCGTTTCGTCACCACGGACGTCGTCTGGGATTGGCTGCGTGCATCGCGTCATCACGCTTGCCCTTAAATAATGCCGATCCGCCATCTTGAATGAGGGCGTCGTATTAAAGTTAAGGGAAACGAACGAACGACTAAGTGGAAAAAATGACAAACCACTTAGGAGTGAGGGGGATATAGGTGAAAAGTTAATACTGCCATCTTGTGGCCAAAAAGAGAAAATACAACATAATAACTACACGAGCATGGATGAGAGACGGGCCGCTGGTTTATACACTGTCTGTAATCAATTTACAACAAAAATGCCATAATACATTCTAAATACATTACAAATGTATTGAGGGACGTTCGTAATGGAATAAAACAATATAAGTTAACATTGATTAAAATAAATTGACTCCATAGTTATTAACAAAAATTTATATGAAAAATTAATATTAATAAAATAAATTAAAATAAAAAATTTAGTGTGAAAATTATATAATAAAACGTGATCAGGAATTATTTATAAAACAATTGATATCCCAGTCTACGTTTAATCCGTGCGGTATATAGGAACGCATATCAAAGATCCATCGGGTCTCTATTTTTGAGATAGCTCTCACCCTGTTGGTGCCCCTCCAATGAGGGCGGAGCTTCTCAATGGGTACAAATAGAGTCCCTTTAATTTGACGGTTGTGAAATTTATCAAAATGTTTAGATAGATTATGTTTTGAATATCCTCGGCTGATATTACCCACATGTTCCTCTAAACGAACATGTGCAGCTCGCTTGGTACGGCCTACATATTGTTTAGTGCATGGGCACTGAATCATGTATATTACATATTCACTAGAACATGTAATAAAGGAATCTATCTCGTACTCCTTCCCAGTTTGTGTCGACTGAAATTTTTCAAGTCTGCGCCCTTTAAATGAGTTTAGTTCACATATCTTACATTTGCGACATGGAAAAAAACCTTTCAAAGTCTGAAAGAAAGATACAATTTTTGGGGGGTCGATAATATTAGGGGCAATCTTATGTCGAAGGGAAGGTGCACCTCTAAAGATGACAACTGGTTTTATGGGAATAACAGGGCCAAGTATTTTATCATTTTTCAAAATATTCCAGTGTTTATTGAGAATTTTTTTGACTAGATAATGCTGACTGGAAAAACCAGTTATCATAGAAAATCCAAACTTATTATCAAAGGTATGGTTCACAGTTGGTTTTTTAATGAGCATCAAATTACGATCCATGTCACTAACTGTGCGTATAGTATCATCTATTAGTGTTTCAGAATACCCTTTCTCTATGAATCGTTGCTTCAAAACTTGTGCCTGTAATTGATAGTCAGATAAGGAGGTACAATTCCGCCTTATTCGTTGAAACTGTCCTTTAGGGACTGCTGCGAGCCAGCTAGGGTGGTGACAGCTACTCAAGGGAATGAAAGCATTCCGATCGGTCACCTTGAAGTGGGTAGTGGTGGTCAGAGCCCCTTCATTTACCTGAATGTTGAGATCCAGAAAATGTATTTGAGATTGACTCGCTTCATACTTCAAACAGATACCTCTGTCATTAGAGTTAAGTCGTATGAAAAAATGTTCTAATGAGGATAAATCCCCTTCCCATACAATTAAAACATCATCAATGTAGCGTTTCCATAGACGCAGTTCTTTGGGTGGATTTTTATCTATGACGTCCCTCTCCCAATATGCCATAAAAAGGTTGGCGAGGCTAGGGGCAAATTTAGCCCCCATCGCAACGCCGCAGTTCTGTAGGAAAAATAAACCGCCAAACCAAAAATAATTATGACTGGTTGCAAATATTAAAAGATTGATGATAAAATCTTTTTGAATGAGTGATAAAGATTTATCATTTTGCAAATAGAATTTCACCGCCTCTAGACCATGGTTGTGTGATATAATGGTGTAGAGGGAGGTGACGTCTGCCGTTGCCATAATGAAGCCATCTTTCCAATTTACATTCGTCAGAAGGTTGATCACTTGAGTTGTATCTCGTAAATATGAGGGTGTAATTGTAACAAGTGGTTGCAAGAATTCGTCAATATATTTACCGATTCTTGCAGTGACAGAATCTAAACCACTAATAATCGGCCGGCCGGGAGGTTTAACTATACTTTTATGTACCTTGGGTAAATAATATATAACCGTTATTATTTTGCACAGGGGATTTGATCAGTTTCACTGCCTTAGAAATTACCACAGCCATTTCATCTGAGGGAAATCCTGAAAACTTGACCTGTTGGTGTGCCTTGAGGACTGGAGTTGAAAAACACTGCTCTAGCTAACACATGTTAAAGGGTCACTAAATGATTTTTTTTATTTATTTTTTGCTAAATAGCTACCTTTACCTTACTGCAGTGCTGTTTTCATGTCCTCTTTGTTCGTTTTTTGCTTTGATGTTGCTGTAATTCTGCTCTGATCTCCACACTTCCTGGTTGTCTGTTTCCTTATAACCACAGTGCTGGGAGCTTTCTCACTGTGGTCACTAATAAAGGAGGTGTGATTACTGTGTGTAAACTGAAACTGGGTTGGTGCTCAGGGGTTTTAGACAAAACATCACTGCCCTCTATTGGCTCTCTGGCTCTGTACATCAGAGAGACAGGAAATAACAGCAAAAACAAAACTAGAACTGTAGGTTGATTATATGATTGATTTTTTTCTATTTTTAATCATTTTTAAAAGGAATCGGTTAACTTGTATGTCTCTCTACCCTGTACACAGTCATTTCAGCCCCTTTTTTTTTTTTCCTTTAGTGACCCTTTAACCACTTAGAGATTGGAAGATTTTCCTGCTTAATGAGCAGCCTATTTTTTTGCGATACAGCATTGCGTCGCTTTAACTGACAATTGTGTGGTCGTGCGATGCTGTACCCAAACAAAATTGACATCCTTTTGTCCCCACAAATAGAGCTTTATTGTGGTGGTATTTGATCACCTCCTGCGGTTTTTATTTTTGCGCTATAAACAAAAAAAAGACCGTTGATTTAAAAAAAAAAATCTCCAAAAATGTTTTTAAAAAACAAATTTCTTCAGTTTAGGCCAATATATATATATTCTTGTACATATTTTGCAATAAGCGTATACGCAAAATATGGTTTACGCAAAAGTTATAGCATCTACAAACTATGGAAAAGATTTATGGCATTTTTAGGTCTGTGTTTTTTTTTTTTTTTACTAGTAATGGCAGTGATTTGCGTTTTTTAGCGGTACTGCACTTTTGACACATTTTTGGGACCATTGATCTTTATACAGCGTTCAGTGCTATAAAAATGCAAATGTGTAAATGTCACTGTTATGGAAGGGGTTAACACTAGTGGGCGATCAAGGGGTTAAATGTCTTCCCTCCCTTCTTCTTACTGTGGGGGATGGGACTGACTGGGGGAGGAGACATATCACTGTTTCTACTTACTAGGAACAAACAATCTGTCTCCTCTCCCCTGACCGACCAGAGATTTGTGTGTCGCACAAATCCCTATTTTGGCTCTCGTGCCCGCGATTGAGGATGGCTGGTGGCGTACTCATACTTCGTTTTGCGAGAACGTGTCACTTTGGCAAGTGGTCCGCTTACCGCTGGAAATATTAAAAGCCAGAAGCTGCACATTGCAGCTGTTGACTTTTTATATTCTAAAAACTTGCATGTCCTGGAGTCCAGCAATGTCGGCAGCTAATGTTTCCATCAACTGTCGGGTGCATGCTGCCTCCATTGCAAATAAGGGAGCCCGGCAGTGTAGCCTTATGGCTTTATGCCGGGAACCCTACTGCGCATGTACGTGGCTCCACTCCTCTCTCCTACTGTCCCAACGGCTAGAGGAGGAGGGAGCCCCAGCGATGATGCAAATACCCGCGGCTGAGGCTCCCAGAAGTGGGGACAGGATACCTGTGAAAGACAGGTATCCTGTCCCTCCTCCCCCCGAAAGGTGCAACATGTGGCACCGGAGAGAGGGAAGGAGTACAGTGAGTGGAAGTTCCACTTTTGGGTGGAACTCCGCTTTAAGCTGTTAGAGCAATTGCTTTTTTTTTTCTTTTGGGATAAAAGTCTTTCATACAGTGAATGAATACAAGCTGATCAGTGTAAGCACTCTTGTCTGTAATTAATGGGGTTTGTCTCATCTCTTGGGCAAATTTTGCTGGATAGCTTGGTTTCTTAAAAGAATGTATAGAAATAGTAGACATATTGACTAGATCACTAGGTGAAAATAAAGAAAAAAATACTACAACTCATGGTTAGTGTTTGGCTGAAACCATTTATTATCAATCAACTCTGTTTACACTTTTTAATTCGTAATGACAACAGAAACTGCCCAAATGACCCTGATTTAAAAGTTTACATACCTTGGCGATTTTGGCCTGATAACATGCACACAAGTTGGCACAAAGGTTTAAATGGCTAATAAATGTAAACATCCTCACCCTTGATAAGTTTGCTCATAATTAGTGTGTGTGTGTGTGTATAAATGGTCAATGAGTTTCTGGACTCCTGACATACCCCTTGCATCTTTCATCCAGTGCTTCACTGAGGTTTCTGGATTCTGAGTCCTGGGGAAAGCAAAATAATTATCAAAGGATCTGTGGGAAAAGGTAGTTGGACTGTATAAAACAGGAAAGGGATATAAAAAGATATCCAAGGAATTGATAATGCCATTTAGCAGTTTTCAAACTCTAATCAAGAAGTGCAAAATGAGGGGTTCTGTTGAAACCAATCCACAGTCGGGTAGACCAACTAAAATTTCAGCCACAACTGCCAGTAAAATATCTCCGGATGCAAAAGAAAGAGAACGTGGTGTGGCTGTTTCAAGATGCACAATAAGGACGCACTTGGTGAAAGATGGGCTGTATGGTCACCAGAAGAAAGCCATTACTACGCAAATGCCACAAAGTATCCTGCTTACGATACGCCAAACAGACAAGCCTCAAACCTTCTGGCACAAAGTCATTTAGAGTGATGAGACCAAAATTTCGTTTTTTGGCTACAAACATAAATGCTTCATTTGGAGAGGCGTCAACAAGGCCTATGATGAAAAGTACACCATTCCTACTGTGAAACACGGAGGTGGATCACTGATGTTTTGGGGATATGTGAACTACAAAGAAACAGGAAATTTGGTCAAAATTGATGGCAGGATGAATGCAGTATGTTATCAAAAAATACTGAAGGAACATTGGTATTCATCAACCAGGAAGCTGCACATGGGACGTACTTGGACATTCCAACATGACAATGATCCAAAACACAAGGCCAAGTCGACCTCTCATTGGCTACAGTAGAATAAATTGAAGGTTTTGGAGTGGCCATCTCAGTCTCCTGACCTCAATATCATTGAGCCACTCTGGGGAGATCGCAAACATGCAGTTCATGCAAAACAGCCCAAGAATTTACAGGAACTGGAGGCTTTTGGCCAAGAGGAATGGGCAGCTTTACCATCTGAGAAGATAAAGAGCCTCATCCACAAATACCACAAAAGACTTCAAGCTGTCATTGTTGTTAAAGGGGCAATACACGGTATTAAGAACTGGGGAATGTAAACTTTTGATCAGGGTCATTTGGGTAGTTGCTGTTGTCATTATGATTTAAAGTAAACAGTTGATTCATAATAAATGGCTTCAGCCAAACACTAACCACGAGTGAAAAAAGTTTTTGTGTTATTCATATTCTCTGAAAAAATGGCCAAGAAATCATAAATTCTGCTAGGGTATGTAAACTTATAAGCACAACTGTAAGGCCGCGTACACACGAGGAGACATGTCCGATGAAAACGGTCCACGGACCGTTTTCATCGGACATGTCTCCTGCAGGATTTTGGTCCGGCGGTGTGTACACACCATCGGACGAAAATCCCCTCGGACAGAGAATGCGGTGACGTGGCGGTGACGTTGACGCCGCCACGTCACCAAACCAGAAAGTAAAATGCGTAAGTGCATGGTAACCTTAGCTAAGTTTGTGTATTATATTTCTCTGTCACCTCTTATCTACAAACTTACTTTCAGCTACTGTGGCATTTTTATGTTCCATGTTTTAAAATACACGAGAATCTTCATGAACTGATTACAATTACAGAAAATGTAGAAATTGCATATGAGGCTTACTAGGGATCAGTTCTAAGCAATCTCTATTCCCTGTGTCTAAAAATGGGCAGTGTGAACTTCTGTTAGCCTCCTGCCAAGTGTGTAGGGAGATGGTCTAAAGAAAGATTATGGTTTCAGGTATATAATCTTTCACCTTTTAATATTCCATGCAGTTTGATTTTAAGCTCTTTGCTCCTTTAACTATTCCCAGCTCATTGTACTGCCTTTTTTTCCCCTTTCTTTTTTATTTTTTGTAAAATACTTAACCTAATGTCCTTCTATTGGTCTAAAGTTTGTGAGACTTATTAATAATTTGAATTTGGTAAATTTTTTCTGTTCAGATTTTATTTTGCTGCAATTGGTATTGAATTGCTAGACTCATTCAAAAAGTTGTTCTAAATGCATTCTTGTTCAACTATAAATAGTCATTGTAAACAAAATGATCTGGTAATCTGCCGTTGTTTATGGAAAAAAGGAATTCAGTCATGCAAGTTCCACAATCTTAAATGCCATTCTACTTCTCCACAACCCCTCCACCCCCCTTTTGGGACTTTGGAGCTTCTATTCATGCAAACTGATCCATGGGCATGTTCTGAGAAATCTGATAGATCTAGAGCTAGAGAAAGGGACTTATGTTTAAGGATCGATCAGCATGGTTACCCATCAGATGATGAAAGAATGATCACATGCAAGGTGTCGGGTTAATTTACAAACAAACAGCTTAAAAGACTAAAAATGGCAATGTTCCTCTGTTTAATACTATAGTAGTAATAGTACGAACAAGTATTAGAAAACAAAAATCGCTTTGCCTTTTTAAAATGGTATAAATTTTGCGACAGGTGTGTATGATGGAAAGAACGATTCTTTAGTATGCTGTAGTGGTAAAACATATACACTATATTGCCAAAAGTATTGGGACACATGCCTTTACACGCACATGAACTTTAATGGCATCCCAGTTTTATGCTGCGTACACACGATCAGATTTTGACGGCATTGTGCTCAAGCTTGGCTTGCATACACACGGGCACACAAAAGTTCTCGGAACTTTCGACTGTCAAGAACGCGGTGACGTATAACACTACGACTGCTACAGACAATCTGATTTTCTGATAAGAATTGTTTCCGTTTGGAAAATTTGAGAACCAGCTCTGAATCTTTTGCTGGCGGAAATTCCAACAGCACAAGTCTGATGGTTCAAAAGCTCACATCAGACTTTTGCTGTCAGAATTTTTCTATTGTGTGTACACGGGCATTAGGGTTCAATATTGACTTGGCCCACCCTTTGCAGCTATAGCGGCTTTAACGGTTCTGGGAAGGCTGTCCATAAGGTTTAGGAGTGTGTCTATGGGAATGTTTGACCATTCTTCCAGAAGCGAATTTGTGAGGTCAGGCACTGATGTTGGACGAGAAAGTCTGACTCCCAGTCTCTGCTCCAATTCATCCCAAAGGTGTTCTATTGGGTTAAGGTCAGTCAAGTTCCTCCACCCCAAACTCGTCCTGACCTCAACCCAAAGTTTTTCAGTCATCAGTTCATATTGCCTGCATTTTTTCATGCACTCTAGTCGTTGGTGAATTATGGCTTTGTTTCCACCCTGAATTTCTTTAGTTGTAAAAGGAAGTATTAATGCATTTCCCATCTGTTGAGCGTTGGCCTGCTGACTTTTTTGATGATTTGAGATCTGGAAGCTAACCCTTAACATCTACCCCAACCTCTTTTAATTATTAGTGTTTCTTGCTCAGTTTTATTCCCCGTACACGGCTTTTTTTTGTTTCAGTTATACATTTTGGGTCAATTAACACCAATGTGACAAATATCACCCTAGTCAGAAGGGACAATTGCCATATTTTCTCTAATAAGTGTAGTTCCTTTATTATCAGTGCCATTTATTTGCCATAATGTATTTTTTTTCCCCTGAAATTCCTCCATCAGGAAAATAAATGCATTATGAACACTAGATGGCACTGATGATATAAAAAATACACTTATTAGAAAAAATATGGGGAATGTTCATTCTGACTTTGCGGAAGATAACCATATTTGTACGGTAAACGTTTTATACGTAGACTCCTTTGTGTCATTGATTAGCCTCTTTGATTATATTTGCTTAATTAAGCATGGAGTCATATGCCTACAAAACATTTTTGACTGCAAAAAAAAAAGTATTTTTGTGGTTATTTTTTTAAATTATGTTTTGGCTACTTGAAAAAAAATATATAGAATATAAGGCTAGGTCTACAGATGACATTTTCAGATCTTGTGAGATCAATCTTTGTTTGTATCACATTTCTTAAGATCAATCTCAGTCTATTGTATAATGCTGCAGTTTAATTGTGAAGCCGAAACCATTAGCGATTAATCTCTTTCTTTTTCTCCAAAGACTTGAATGGGAGTAGGGGAATAATCTGTTAATATTGCTAATTTAGGAGATTCTTTTCATTCAAGTATAACCAGTAAGGTTGATCTCATGAGATTAATCTCCTAACAATTTCCCAACAATTTCCTGCAGTAGCGCAAAAGAACAATTTTGCACTGTCTGTGGGATTAAAAATTGCTTGTAAAGCCCTAATTTTAGACTTTGTACGCCTTTTAGGTTTTTATGCATCTGTTATGTATTTCTCTGGTTTAAATTAAAAGTGTAGTTGAGTTTTGATTTGACATTAAGGGAAATTTAACAATTTAGAATCTATGCACAGAACAACTTAAAGGCTAAATTCACCTTTTAAACATGTTACATGTTCCAACCGTTTTTCGGTTCTTGTCCCTGAACCCGCTGTCCTGTTATAAAAACATTGGTACTAATGTGTCCTCCAGGCAGGGAAAGCTGGAGGACATGTGTGCATTTGCCTACATTGCACCCACGATCTACTGATCGTGGGTGCAATGCTTTTCGGGCTCCCACAGGAGAAACGATTGAATGCACATTTTTTTTCCTGCAAAAATATGTACATTTAAAAAAAATTCTGTAAAGGTGATTGTATCCTTTTAAAGTGTATGTAAACCCTAACAATAAACCTCCCTTGTTTAGGCTCAATAAGTGCAAAATTATACCAGTTCATAAAATCAGAAATTTTGCATTGTTCAGTATCTTGTGCACTCAGATTTTTTATCTCTAAAAGTCTAGTTAGCTTTTCTAGCTCTTTTCTTAGAACCATAGAATCATTGTCTTGTTGAGGCAATAGGAGAGTGGCGTGGGTTTGCAAAAGAATTTGGGCAGTGTTGATCTCAATTGTGGCACAATAAGGATGAGCTATGGTTTAAGCAATTAGCTTGTCTAAGCTAAATACTGCAGATAACATTAAATGCCCAATAATCATGTTAGTATATCAACCACTTGGAAAGTGGGGAAGATCTTCAGACAATACAACATTCCCAGAAAAGGGGGTCCACAGAATACAGGCACCAATATATATTTAGAATGCGGGTGACATCATTGACCTAATATGACCTCAGTGTCTTTATGGCAGTATGTCGCAAGCAATCCATACTGCAGGCCTATAGACATACTTAACTTGAATCCAAAAGCATCTCTGTGTAATTTACTTACACATAGTTCTAATTATCTTATCATTTTACATGTGAAATACATGATATGCATTTAAAGGGGTTGTAAAGGTTCATTTTTTATTTTCTAAATGGGTTACTTTAAGTTAGTGCATTGTTGGTTCACTTACATTTTCCTTCAATTTCCCTTCTAAATTTTTGTATTCTTTGTCTGAATTTCTGACTTCCTGTTCCTCCTTAATAAGCTGTTCAGTAAGCTGTTCTAAATGACTTTCCACTGCTCGGATGATGGTGGAAAGCTTACTGAGGAGAAACTGGAAGTGAGAAATTCAAACAAAGAAAATAAACATTTAGAACGGAAATCAAAGGAAGAGGTAAGTGAACCAACAATGCACTAGCTTAAAGGAACCAATTTAGAAAATAAAAAGCAAACCTTTACAACGCCTTCAAATAGATAGTACATGAGGTTAAATCTCCCTAATAAGGGCGAGGACAGTAATAAAAAAAAAAAAAAAAAACTTTCTACATATTCTTACTCTTCTCTGTGCAGCCTCAGATGCAAATGTCTATGGGAGAACATAGGCGTCGGAGGTCCAAATGGCTTGTATGGCTGCACTGCACATGTGCAGAAGAGCAGACGCACAGTGGGTTACACATTATGTATTTGGTGCCTCAGCTCTAGTGCACATGCACAGAACATGACATACAGAAATACATGGGAAGACTGTCTACCAAATGTTGATAATTGTCCTTTTATTAAGTTCTTTGAGCTTGGTGCTTCACCTGTGCATTAAAAAAAATTGTCTGGAACAAGGTAAAAATGAAATGCTGCCTACCATTGTTTCAACTGCCCAGTGCAATGGGTTGCACAATCTACATTTGAGTTCTGTCTGTCTGTATAATTTTTTGATGGGGTCGAAGTCTTTACAGTATTTTTGCTGCATCGTTTGATTACTCTTTAGCCACTTCAGCCCCAGGAGGTTTACCTTCCTTCATGACCAGGCCATTTTTTGCGATTTTTGCTGCATCGTTTGATTACTCTTTAGCCACTTACTGAGAATTTAGTGGTTTACCTTCCTTCATGACCAGGCCATTTTTTCACCTGCAGCACTGCGGTTTTTAATTTTTATGTTAAAACGTCAATTTACTTTCTGTTATAAAACATATTCAGCAAAAAAAATGTAAAAAATTGAATTTCTTCTTCTATTTAGGCCAATATGTATTCTACTGCATATTTTTGTTAAATAATCCCAATAAGCGTATATTGATTGGTTTGTGCAGAAGTTATAGCGTCTACAATGTATGGGATATTTTTATAGAATTTTTATTTATTTTTATTCTAGTAATGGTGGCGATCAGCGACTTATAGCGGAACTGCAACATTGGGGCAGACAAATCGGACACTAAGTGACACTTTTTTGGGGACCAGTGACACCAATATAGTATCCGGTGCTAAATAATATGCACTGTAACTATACTACTGGCAGGAAAGGGGTTAACAAGGACAATCAAAGGGTTAAATGTGTCCCTAGAGGGTGCTTCCTAACTGTGAGGGGGGTGGGGTGCTTGTACTGTAAGTTACATTCTGCCATTCTGTCTGGCTCCAGAATGATCGGCGGACACCGCGCCCCAGACCAGGAAGAGTAAAATCACAGGTACGTGATTTCATGTAGAGAGGCCAGCCTGCTGGAGTAAATGTATGTGTGGCGGTCCAGAAGCAGTTGAAGAATCACTGTTCTCTTGTCCATGCAGAGCAATATACTGTAAGTGTTTCTGCAAATGGGCATCCACCAACCCCAATATGCTTAGCAGCACTTTCTATCGGCAACTTGCTCTTCTGCATCCAGCTCTTCTGCATCCAGCACTGAGCTCAGCTGTGACAGTGCTCGAGCCTAGCAATTGGCTGATAAGCATTGACATGATCAAATGGTAACCGGTCACATGCTTTTCCATACCCAGAAGTGCCAGATATTCTGTCCAGCTGCCCTAGGAGCAAGGGGCCGCAGGGGAGTGCAAATGAGGTGAGTATACATAAAGGTCGGACATTGACCTTTCCAGAGAAATTATCTTGTTCTCCCCCATGGGCAACAGTGACAGTGTCTCTTTTAACATGCCTAAGCAATTCAGCAAAACATGTAACTGGTTGAGGGCTGCCTGAACTATTGTAAACAACTGTACTGTATAATGTCAGCATGTAATTCAGCTCACAGCATTTACTCTCATCTGAAATGTATTCATTTTAAAGAACATGTCTCTAGCTATACACATGATTTTCAGAAACAGTTTGATTATGCATCTGGTAAAGTTTTGGGTCTACCTAAGTTTATCAAAGGCTCTTTTTTTTCCCATATTTAAGAAACAAGTCTTTTTTTATTTATTTTTTTCATCCACGGCTCACTTTCAACCATTTATCAGCTAGTAAGGTACCAGGACTCAGGACATATCCATTTGTCTCTAATGGTATTTAATGATTTCACAGATACGGTTTCCCCACTGAGTATTGACGTTTGGTGACATTTTTTGCAGGTCAATGGACCTGGTAAAAGAAGAGTGAAAATCAAGCTCTAAGTGTAATGTGTCAAATGCCTTACTCTTTTAACCTTTCCTGAGAAGATTTGTCTCTTAAGTGCACTTTTTGCGGACATCATGTAAAGATTAGGAGATTGTTAAAAGTGCTATATATATATATATATATATATATATATATATATATATATATATATATATATATATATATATATATATATATATATATATATATATGCTAAATATTTGACTTACTGCCTGGTAACACGCAGGTATTTTTTTTAATGTTCTCGTATTTAAATAAAACAAATTTACTGCAGAATGTGGTAAGTGTATATTATCTTAAATGGCAAGTTCAGTTGGCATTTAGCAAACATCAACAGGAGTTTAGTAAGGGTTAAAAGGGCTTAGTATAGTAGCTTGATAAAATGATGCGGATGCTTGCTAAATGCCTGCTTGGGCTATGACCAGTGCTTTTATTGAAATTTGTATTCAGCATGCCAAAACAGGAGCTAAAGGGTGTTCAGAGAGCTTGAAGAAAGCTTCCTAATGCTTCAGCAACTTGTAAATGGTGGTTTAATTGGATGCTTAATATATTACTATCTACTTAGTAAAATTCTAATTATCTTTATGTTTGGCATTTAATGGGTAAATCCATTTTTGTAGGAAAAAAATAGCAAATAAAAAAATAATAATAAAGCATTTACAATTGCTACACAAGTCCTATTGTAACTGACTGTTATTAACCACTTGATACCCGTCAACCGTCATATGATGTCCAAAACGGGGACCTGTTATCCCGGGTGGACGTCATATGACGTCCTAGGCTTTGCGGGGGGATATCTCAATGATGCCTGCACTCAGAGGCATCATTGAGATATAATTTTTTAGCGGCGGCGATCCTGCGCACCGTAAGAACGATCATAGCGGCGGTTCCGCCGCTAGAACGTTCTTACAGGCGGCAGGAGGGGACATACCCCTCATCTCTTCTTAAAGAGGACCCGTCTCACACATTTCCTATTTGGAAGGGATGTTTACAAAAAATAAATGTAAAAGAAAGTGTAAAAATGTAATAATTAGTAAAATAAAATAAAAAATAATAATAATAAAACAATTTAAATGCCCCTGTCCCCGGTAGCTCGTGCTCAGAAGCGTACGCACACGTAAGTCCCGCCCACATATGTAAACGTCGTTCAAACCACACATGTGAGGTGTCGCCGCGTGCATAGAGCGTGTGCAACAATTCTAGCACTAGACCTCCTCTGTAACTCTAAACTGGTAACCTGTAAAAATGTTAAAGTGTCGCCTATGGAGATTTTTAAGTAACAATGTTTGGCGCCATTCCATGAGTGTACGCAATTTTAAAGCATGACATGTTAGGTATCTATTTACTCAGCGTAACATCATCTTTCATATTTTACCAAAAAATTCGGCTAACGTTACTGTTTTGTTATTTTTTAATTTATGAAACAATTTTTTTTACAAAAAAAAGCCGTTTGAAAAATTATTGCGCAAATACGGTGCAAGATAAAAAGTTGCAATGACCGCCATTTTATTCCCTAGGGTGTCTGCTAAAAAAAAAATATAATGTTTTTGGGGTTCTGAGTAATAGCAAAAGAATGATGATTTGTACATGTAGAAGAGAAGTGCCAGAATAGGCCCGGGAAGGAGGTGGGTTTTAAAGCCCTCCATTGAAGTGGTTAAAACTTACCTTTCCTTTTCAATCTGAAGTGCTGTAATTTTCTGTAAAAGGCAATTCAATTTGGCAACCCGGAGGCGATGGTGTACGAAATGCCCCCACAAATTTAAATATCTGCTTGCATGATTGACTTTCTGATTTTCCCAGAGGTCTGCCCTAAGAAATTTATATTTTAGGCATCCTCTGCATCAAAAATTTCAATTTTGGTGAGATACTCCCAATGCGAAATTACGTCTAAAGGTATTCAGACCCTGACACTTTTCTCATTAGAACGTGAAAAGTGCAGCAGCTGATTGATAGTTATAACGTCACTACTGTTCACATTCACCTTGCACATGGACACAAACAAACAGCCATTTCTTCAGAATAATAAAAGGAAAGAATCTGCAGCAGTTTGCTAAAATCCTTGTGATGTGCATAGGTCATCCAGAGGGGATGGAGTTACTCTGTAAGCTGGTCATATACAATAACCTTTTTCTTGCTCAGTCCCACAGGCTGAACTAGAGAAATCCCTATATTCATCCATCCAATCGCCAAATAAGTGGTTGGTGATTGGACATCACCATTGTCGTTCGATGGCATTGCCACGTTATTTGCATGCGTGTAATCAGATTGCTTGGAGGAAATGTTGGGTGTGGAAAGATTTTACACAAGACCTTGGATGTCAATTAGAGGCTCCTCTGGAACCACTTCTTCAGTGTTTTCTCCTTCCACAGGGGCATCCCCAGCTGCTTTCCGTTCTGTAAATAGAAACATTTGTGTTTAGATCATACCAATTTCATTAAGCCGTATTTCTTTAAAAAATACATAATTGTAGATGATGGCTGACTCCCTCGCATTTAAAATTGATCAAAATAAGTCAATTTCTTTTGCATGTAAATATACAGATGGGGCAGAGGCTGCTGATGCACTGTATTTTTTTTAAAGTTAATTCTTAAGATAAAAATTTCCTAGTAAACGTATTGTCCATTGTCAAGTGTGTTGGCCCTAACAATATGGTACTGTGGCAGCTGTGCACATCTGCAGAGGGCAGTGTGTTTCCTTGTAGTGCAGGAAAATGCCTGCTGTTGCATGCATTCTTGCACCACAAGTGGTGTAAACTAACTCTAAAGGTTATTTTGGGTAGGGAAAGGGCACAAACCTGAAATTGTGAATGCAACTGGACTAGCAGTGAAATTTAATTAGGATTCACTCTAGAAAAAAAAAAGACTAAAAGTGAGCAGCAACAAATACTGTAGCTTGCTGAATTTCAATAATAAAAGGGCACTTACCTGTTCAGGCATCCAGCACTGTCCTCACCTGGACTAGTTCTTCATTCGTCTCCGGGTTCCTGGCGTCGGCATCCTAACTGTGGGTAGCTGGCTGTGCTGCTTTCCGCTTCACAGCCGCTTGCCCACTGTGTAATGCGCAACCCAAGCTGCTCTATTTAAATGGTCCTGAAGTCTTCTCGGACCTATGATGTGTCCCAGAAGGCTGCTGACAGGGAGGAAGGAGAACTTTTGCTCGGATCGCCTAGGCAATCTGAGTGGGAGTGGGTACAAGGAGAAAACAGGGAAGATCTATATAGGCTAGACAGAAGATAGGAAAGATCATACAGATCAGAGGAGTGAAGGGCTGCAGGGAGAAACCAAATCACAATTAGAGATATCAGGGAGAAGGATCAGAGCTTGATTGCAGGGAAAGGGGATGGGGTGCACATCTGAGAAGCAGAGTGAGTATAAATAGCAAGAATATGGAAGAAGGAAGGGACACATAGTTACAATCAAAGGTCAACAGAAGGGAACATGTGGGCGGGAGTGCAGCTGTCATGTAGAGCACCGAGCCGCTCTGTAAAAGAATGACAGAAAAAGGTGAAATGGAATGTAACTTAGCGGCTGCAGATGGACTTGTTAGCTGCCTGTCCCCCCTTCTGGAACTTACAAGGCCCAGGCCCCATACAGCAGAGCTGGTGGTACCCCCTTATCAGCGGCAATGTCCCAGAGTCTCCACTTAAATGAATACAGTTTATATCTGTAGTGGCTCTCTCCTGCATTCACAGGACAGAGTCAACAGTGGGAGCCGTTGGCTCCTGCTGCTGTCAATCAAATCCTTGGAGCAAGCCTGCATGTCTGCCTCCATAGAAAGCGACTTGTTATGGTGGCAGACACAGAAGAGAAGGTTTGGGGTTGCTGTATGTCAACTTTCACTCTGGCAGTGAATCCTTCACAATCCTGTAAAAGTTTGGCTGGCAATATGTTCCCATACCCTCCACTTGCTTGCTCTGTTCTTGTACTGAGGATCCTGTGGATCGTAAATGCAGGGTTTCTCCTTCACCATCCTGATGAATGGCTCAGGTTCAACCAGTGATGCTGACTCTTCCATCTTGCCAGGAATTAGTCTAAAAAAACAATGCCTATTTTGGAATTTCCTGTGAAAATTATGTAATTTCCTATTGTACATATCCGCTTCTAAACATGCATTAAAGTGCACAGAAGCGTTCCCATCGCCCACAACAAGGCCCAGTTCACACCTGAGTGATTTTCTGCTTCAAGCTTGTAGCTCTAAAACACAAAACAAGCCAAATCCCATTCATTTCAATGGCTCCTGTTTACATATGTGTGTTCTGTTGCCTGAAGCAAAACGCCTGAAGCATAGTACTTCTTTTTGACAGACTACAAGCAGTTTTGGCCCCATAGACGTCAATAGAAACGCTTGACTTGAGTGTTTTACAAGCGTTTTCTGCTCAAAAGGCAGCGCTTCACCCCTAATTTCCTCTCCCTCTTCTCCCCCTAGTGCTTTCTATTGGCTAAGCAAAAACACCTGAAGCTGTAAGACACTTATAAAAATGCTTAAAAAAAGCCTGGAAAATGCTGCAAAAAATCTTTAATAAAAGGCAGCAAATTGATATGCTTAAGTGTGAATGGAGCCTAATGCAATTCTGATGCACAAAACTCGCCAAAAATGCTGCAATCTGCCTGATTTTAGATAAGAAAAAACACTATAAACAAAAAGAGCGGCAATTATTTATTTTTTTACTTTCTGCTATAATACACATCCAAAGAAAAATTAAATAAAAATGTCTTCATTAGTTTAGGTTAATATGTATTCTGTTACATATTTTTGGTAAAAAAAAAATCCCAACAAGCGTATATTGGTTTGTGCAAACGTTATAGCGTCTACAAAATAGGGGATAGATTTAGGGACTTTTCATTTTTTTTTTTTTATTGTTTTTACTGGTAATGGCGGCCATCTGTAATTTTTAGTTTGCAGCCGACAAATCCGACCCTAAGCGACACTTTTTGGAGCCTAGTGACACCAATACAGTGATCAAAAATGCACTGATCAATGTATAAATGACACCGGCAGTGAAGGGGTTAAGGTGCGATCAAGGGGTTAACTGTGTTCCCTGGGTGTGTTTTAACTGTGTGGAGGATGGGACATCACAGAGATCACTGTTCCAGATCACTAGGAACAATGTCAGGCAAGCCCTTTTAGCTTTCAGCTTGTACCTGCATATGGCCCTTGCAATTCATTCAGAACTACAAGCCATGGTGGCTGATGGTACTTTTAGTTCATTAATTCATAAGAACTGTGAATTTATTTTTTTTGAATTGTAAAAGTTGGTGCAGGGAGAAGATCCTCCACCCCCTGTCACACTGAGGGTAGGGGGAGAGGTGGCAGGAGCCGGAATGTGTTACAGGTGCTAAAAGGTGAACTCATCCTTTAAAGCTGGATTCACACCTATGCGTTTTTTGTGCTTTTTTGCATTTTGCAGATTTGAGCTACATTCCATTTAACATGGTTTCCTATGGAACAAGTTCTGTAGTGCAAATCTGCAAAATACAAAAGGCACTAAAAATGCATAGGTGTGAATCCAGGCTTACAATTTATTACTGAATGTGGCAAAAGTATTTGCAGTTCCCAGACACAGATTAATGCTGAGAACCCCTAATGCCTTGTGCACACGATCAGAATTTCCGCTGAAAAAAAGTCAGACGGAATTTTTTCATCAGATATTCTGACCGTGTGTGGGCCCCATATGACTTTTTTTCCGTGAGTTTAGAAATAGAACATGATTTTTTTTTTTTCGATGGGAAAATTCCGATCATCTATGTGGAACGCCGACGGAGAAAAAAAACATGCATGCTCAGAATCAAGTCGACGCATCCTCGGAAGCATTGAACTTTTTCTCAGCTTGTCGTAGTGCTTTACGTCACCGCGTTTTGGACAGCCAGGCTTTGGTCTGACAGTGTGTATGCAAGACAGCTTGAACGGAATTACGACGGAAAATTCCATCGGATTTTACCCCATCGGAAATTCCGATCGTGTGTACAAGGCATTACTCTTTATTTTAGCATTTTGACAGTAAATAGGGTATAAGGTAAACTGTTGCTTTTGAGGCTCTAGGGGTGGTATTTTATAATTTGTGTTTTAAGGAAGTGTTATCAAGCCAATTAAAATGGCAGGATGGTGAGGATCTTGGTGACTTCCTAGCAGAACTGGAATTTACTGTTGCGTTGTCTTGCAATTTCAATTACATAGACTAGCATAAATCTACATTTCATGAAAGTCCACGTGTTTTAACTTCTGTTATGTTTTTGTTTGTTGGTGACAGGAAAGAATTACAGGAACTTCAGAAACTTTACAAACAAAGCAATGAGCACGCAGCACAACAAGCTGAGCTTATACAGCAACTTCAGACACTCAATGTGGACACACAGAAAGTACTAAGAAGCCAAGAAGATGCTCACACTACTGAGACCATCTCGTATCAGAAAGTATGTTTTACATTAACAGACTTTTGTTTGCTGAAATGTTGAACACTTTAGTACAGTATGTCCTTGCATTTCATAACAAATATGATAAATACAAACTAAATGGTGCCAAATAGTGCCTAGCAAACTTAAAATATTTAAAAAAAGAGAGTAATCTCCACATACACCTCAACTCCAGTGTGTGACGTTAGAGCCGAGTAAACAGGAGAGACGGCTCGTGAATTCCGGCGGCACTCGGCAGCGCTCGTTCCCCTCCGAGCCCAAGGTACACTATCTGCATATAACACGCACCCGTGATTTCCCCCCTATTTTCAGGGGAAAAAAGTGCGCGGTATACGCTGATAAATACGGTACATTTTATTCATCATCATTCTATAAAACACTGATAAAATGCTAAAGACCCTTACACATGATCAAATTTTTCCGATGGGAATTGTGTGATGGCAGGCTGTTGTCGGAAAATCTGGCCATTTGTATGCTCCATCGGACAATTGTCAGAATTTCCACCAACAAATGTGGGATAGAATGCTATATAGTTTTCCGACAACAATGTCATATGTCATAAAGCCTGTTCATACATTCTTTACAACCAATCAGACTTTGACCGATATGTTACCAATTGAGTCCACTGCGTTTTCAGTTTAAAATTATATTTATCAGGGAAAGATGGGTGTTAAATCTTTAATTGCATATATCAAGAAACATTCAGTGACCCCCATCAATTAGAAGAAGCACCAAGAATTCCTCCTTGACATACGAAAATATATACAGTATGTAAATAAATATTTATAGAATTATCAGGTTATTCAGTAAATATTAATCTGAATATAAAGATGCTGAGGGTCTTACCCAACTATTAAAATGGAGGGGAGAAAAAGGAAATGGATGGCTGGAACTGTCCCCGGTATATCAGTCCATATATCAGCAAAATGTCAAACATTAGGTCTACAAGGAGCAGGCACTCACAGCAAGCACAGTTAGATCAGGCACCCTACTTTGCTTTCTTTTTGTGCCATTTGAAGATTTCCCAAGAACTTTGACTATGCTCTCCTATGATATTTGTGACCGTTTCTCATGAAACATAACCTGGCAGGTATGCCAATGTGACCAAACTAACAATACTACAAATGTGAGTGCACACCTGGGTTCTAGCTGCATAGAAATTAAATACATTAGTACCAAAGGTACTTGCAGATAAAGAAAGGTGCCTGAACATGGGCTACATTATTAGCTTAGGCACATTGTTTCTACAGATTTGCTGTCTATTGTTAGCTCATGGACCTTGCATGTGAACATTGTTTAATCATAGCTTGTAGACACAAGTTTGAAGAGCATTAAATTAGTATATACATAGCTGTTAATGAGTTTGTTTTTCTTGACAAATCAACAGTTGCTATCCGGGACTGCTTAAACTGGGTGTAAAGGCTGAAGGTTTTTAACCACTTGAGGCCCGCGCTACCGTCGGATGACGGCAACAGCGCGGGCCTGAAAATCCAACATGCCGTCATTTGACGGCATGTCATTCTGGCTTTCCCAGCGCGCGCTGTACAGCGCGCTGCGGGGAAGCCCTGTGTTGTCCGTGTCCCTTGGACACGGCCAATCACAGATCGCGGCAAACGGCCAATCAGAGCGGCCGTTTGTGATGCGATCTGTGGGCGAATGAGAGATGATCTCTCATAGATCATCTCTCATTGCCGGCTCACACAGAGACAATGTCCTGTCTCTGGAAGGGAGGAGCCCGATCTGTGTTCCTTCCTACATAGGGACACAGATCGGTCACCCCCCCCTCCTCCCACAGTTAGAACACACCTAGCATACACATTTAACCCCTTCCTCACCCCCTAGTGTTAACCCCTTCAATGCCAGTCACATTTATACTGTAATTAGTGCATATTTATAGCACTGATCGCAGAATAAATGTGAATGGCGCCAAAAATGTGTCAAAAGTGTCCGATGTGTCCGCCATAACGTCGCAGTACCAATAAAAATCGCAGATCGCTGCCATTTCTAGTAAAAAAAAAATAATAAAAAATAATAATTCTCTCCCCTATTTTGTAAGCGCTATAACTTTTGCGCAAACCAGTCGCTTATTGCGATTTTTTTTAACCAAAAATATGTAGAAGAATACGTATCGCCCTAAGCTGAGAAAAAAAATGTGTTTTTTTTTTAATTGGGATATTTATTATAGCAACAAGTAAAAAATATTGTATTTTTCTTCAAAATTGTCGTTCTTTTTTGTTTATAGCGCAAAAAATCGCACAGGCGATCAAATACCACCAAAAGAAAGCTCTACTTGTGGGGAAAAAAGGACGTCAATTTTGTTTGGGAGCCACGTCGCACGACCGCGCAATTGTCAGTTAAAGCGACGCAGTGCCGGAAGCTGAAATTTTACCTGGGCAGGAGGGGGGTGTAAGTGCCCAGTAAGCAAGTGGTTAAACTCATGCATTCTACCTTTTATACCTTCAGGCCCCTCCTCCTTCGCCCCCAGAGCCAACTGCTTTCCCCCTGCGCGCTCCTGACAGTTATCGTAAGCCGGCGATTGGGAGCTTTCCGATGATGTGATCGTCATGACAGCCAATCACAGCAGTCACATGACCATAAGCCCCGCCTTACCTCTCAGGATTCTAAACCCCTTAAAGGGGCGGCAGGCACTGGCTCTAAGGGGTTAAAGCAAAAAAAAAAATGCAAGGCTTTAGAACCACTGTAAAAAGACATTTTGCAGGGCAAAATGGCAGTGTCTCTGCAAAGGGCATTCCAGACCCTCTTATACTTGCTTTACCTGCACGTCCCCACAGCTCCTTGTACCTCTGCAGCTGTTGAGAATACCTGGCATTTTTGGGCATGGGGGAGCATGTGACCTGCTTCTCTATGATGATGTCCAGGAATAGCAACCAATCACTAGGTTTGGGCACAGTCATATGAACTGGAGAGGGATGTTACTGATCCTCTGATTTCTATGTCAACTGTGGTGGAGCAAGGAGGTGCGTTGGAGTGCAGGTAAGCGGGTCAGGGGTTGCCCTTTTGCAGAAACAAGTGAGATATGGTCACTTTGTCCTACATGGGCAGGTTGACGGTGTATTTTTAGAACATTTCTGAATAGTAGTGTTCGCTGCAGTATTGAACAAGCTTTTAGTGTTAAGTAATACGGAAACCCACTGAAAACTACTTTTTACTTTTTTTCATAGATGTTAAAAGGACCCCATAAATACTTGCCTGTCTTGCAGAAAACCCTGAAATTGGTTCTTTCAGCAACTGGCAACTCAACAAAATGTCTTGACGTTGCACACATGAAATCATTTGAAGGGGATTGTATATGGATCATGTAGATTTATCTCTGCCTAAACTCTAATTCTCTGATTCAAGAGAGATTAAATGACCACCGCCTATACTGTACATTTGATCCCATAATAGAATTTCAAAGGTACTATGAGATTTTTTTCATGGGCTCAAATGTATAGTATAGGCAGGGGTAATTTAATCTCTCTTGAATTGGAGAATTAGAGTTTAGGCAGAGCTAATTCTACATGATCCATAAACAATCCCCTTCAAATGATTTCATGTGGACAACGTCAAGACATTTGGTTGAGTCACCAGTTGCTGAGAGAACCAATTTCAGTGGTTTCTGCAGCACAGGTTTTTATTTAAAAGGGTAACAAATTTTAAAAGGTGAGCATGGCCTGACACATGCATCAAGGTGATTGTGAAAAATGACCATAGCAGTCATTAAAGCATATTCTTAGGGTGCAGCTCCTCAGCATCACCATGGTGTGTGCACTGCATGCAGAATTTAGCCAGACAGAGCAGAGATAATTTCCAAGCAAGAATTCTTCTTATACTGCTATATTGTAAAGTAGGCTAAGAAGTGAGGACCCACTGTAATATCCTAAGCAGGTTGGGCAGAGTTGGAAATACGGACATACATGCAGTCTCCAGGTTACAAACATGATAGGGACTATAGGCTTGTTCTTAAGTAGAATCTGTTTGTAATTTGGAACAGGTACATTTTTTAAGTGTAGCTCCAGACAAAAAATATTTTTGTTAGCTTTTTGGAAAACATAGGGAAGGGTTATCACCCCTGTAACATTTGTTTTGCTGCCTGTGCACCTGTTCTGAAGATTTCACTTCACTTTCTGTCCCGATGACGATTTTGAACATTTTGGGTTATTAGGGAAACAAGGATTGGTTATAAAGCATCAGTGGAGACATCTTTTTCCCATATTAACTCTTTTAAACCCCATACACACTATCAGTTTTCCTGCAGGTTTTTCTCTTCAGGTTTACCAAAACCATGTAGTGCAAGGACCTGTCTGATTGCATACAAATTGAAACTCTTAAGGTTTGACCTCATATTAGATGGTTTTGGTAAACCTGAAGAGAAAAACCTGCATGAAAACTGATAGTGTGTATGGGGCTTCACAGGAGAGAATTTCCCTTCCTAGGGGGTAGATTTCCTTTCACTTCCTGTTGTCTCCCTCCATTTTGTAAGTAGGAGTCGTTTGTAAGTCGGATGTCTGAAAGTAGGGGACCACCTGTACACTTAATCTGGAGAGCATATTAGAATTTTGTATATATTTTAATGATCTTTCAGTGTCAAATACAATGTGGTATTGTGTGCAAAATAAGGCAATAGTTCAATAATAAATGTACTGTTTTTTTTTTTTTTTATCTCATTGTTAGCTTTATAATGACTTGAATGCATGTCATGAAATGACTAAGTCCAGTGAGACTCAACTGCGGCAAAGTAATATTGCTCTCACTGAGCAGTTACAACAAAAGGAGCAACATATTAGTCAGCTAGAAATGAAACTGCAAGAAACCATCACTGCATTACTCAAGCCACCTCAAGAACCTCAGGTACAGCATTAGGAACTATAACCTATTTATATTTTATGAGTGGTTCACCAGGCCAGCATTATTGCTAGATATGTGTGCAGGCCATTCTATAGTAGCTATTGACATTTTCTTTTAACCTCTTGACTGAGCAAGCAGCATACACATTTCAGAGTCCTCTGTGCAATGAAAGTAAACGCCATTAGCTGTTCACTTCACAACAGTGACATTATAGAGTGCACTTTAGTTATTACTCTTTTACTCTTCTATGTTTATTTTCAAGTGTGATGAGCAATGTAAAACATATTTTCCAAACCCAATTTATTTTTTCAAACCCTGTTGCCCAATATTTGCTTTTTTTTTTTTTTTACAGATGCTTTTTATCCATGACAAGTTTCCAGCAACTTGTAAATTACCTTAAAGCGGAGTTCCCCCCTGAAAAAAATCTTTCCACCCAAAAAAAAAGTTAATTTTATTTTTTTACTTACCCTAAATAGCTGTTGCTATGCGGAAGTGCCGAATCTGCCTCTTCATCTTCTGCGGTCGATTCTTTTCCTCCTCCTACACTCTGTTTCTTCTTGTGAATGGGGAGCGCTGCATTCTGGGAACTGTGTGTATCCCAGAAAGCAGCCGGCCCATTCACATAGCGCCGCGCTGCTCGCGAATGCGCAGTAGGAAACGGGCAGTGAAGCCGCACGGCTTCAGTGCCGGTTTCCCTTACTGTGGATGGCGGTGCCTGGAGCTGCCAGGATCAAGGATCGGCCTCGGCGGGGGCCGACATCTCTGGCGACTAGGACGGGTAAGTGTCCTTATTAAAAGTCAGCAGCTACAGTGTTAGTAGCTGCTGACTTTAAGTTTTTTATTTTTTTTTGAACGGACCTCCGCTTTAAGCTGGCTTTATGCAGTTCAGTCATTGGCGAACTTTGGTTGCCATATCTATTAGTGCATATATGTTTTCCTTGTCAATATATCTTTATTGAGGTGATAAAGAAATGTACAATTCAACAAAATAAAATAAGTTAATTACAGACACAGAATAATTTCTTGGTACAGTGGTTGACCGCGATATTGTGTCAATCTCGCTCCCTTTCTCGGCGAGATTGAGCACTTGCGAGCCCCATCGCGGGAGCCAGCGCTGAGCTGGCTTGCCGCGATGGAGACAAAGCCCGTCATAGAAGCGACGGGGATCCGACGCGGATTCCCGCCAATTCTACACGTTGGCGGAGTTTGTTATGAATCCTGAGAAGGCAGTCCCCGCCGGATTTTAAATAAAAATCCGGCATTAGGTCCCCCCTCAGGAGCATAACGGGCCCTTAGGTCTGGTATGGGTTGTAAGGAGACCCCCCCTACGCCAAAAAAACGGCGTGGGGGTCCCCCCACAATCCATACCAGACCCGTATCCAAAGCACGCCAGCCGGCCGGTCAGGAAGGGAGTGGGAGGCGAGTGAGCGCCCCCCCCCCTCCTGAGCCGTACCGGGCAGCATGCCCTCAACATGGGGGGGTCAGGTGCTCTGGGGCAGGGGGCGCACTGCGGCCCCCCACCCCAGAGCACCCTGTCCCCATGTTGATGAGGACAGGGCCCCTTCCAGACAACCCTGGCCGTTGGTTGTCGGGGTATGCGGGCGGGAGGCTTATCGGAATCTGGAAGCCCCCTTTAATAAGGGGGCCCCCAGATACCGGCCCCCCACCCTAAGTGAATGAGTATGGGGTACATTGTACCCCTTCCCATTCACCTGCAAGGGCTTCTGCGGGGGGTGGGTGCCGCTGTTCTTCACCGCAGTCTGGTTCTCTTCCGCCGCCGGGGGGGGCACTTTGATAAAAGCGCCCTCCACCCGGCGGGCTTCCTTCGACATCTTCGCGGCGGGGGGGGGGGTCTTCTCCCACTCCCCAGAGCACCTGACCCCCCATGTTGAGGGCATGCTGCCCGGTACGGCTCAGGAGGGGGGGGGGCGCTCGTCGCTTTTATGACGCACTCGCTGGAATGTGCTTTTACTATTCCAGCAAGTGCGAGATGTCGGCAGCCTGTCGCTGAGAATCAGCGCGATGCTGTCGTGCTATAAACACATTCTCGGCGGCAGGCACTGTAAGTTCACAACAGGTGAGTCTGGTGGCTTCAATGGACATATTAATAGTACAGATAAGGTTATAACTAAGAGACCAATTTTCTGGAGTTTATTTAAAGATGCTTTGTTTCTTCCAACCAGCCCAGATGGTTTTAGGGCTGTGGTTTAGGCAAGAGTCCTGATGCGTCAACGTAAGTGTTTCAACCAAAATCAACCTTATAACAATGCTAAGAACATGTATAATAACGAGGTTCATAGTCAGAGCCCAAGGCGGGGGGAGGAGGGTGGGGAGGAAAGCGGGGAGGGGAGAAAAGGGTGTCTGCAGGAGTGGTCCGGAATTGGCTGTCAATATCAAATATACGCTAAGCGGTAGACTGTTAAACAGGCTGGGCTACCATGGTAATAATACAATATCATTGATTTCATTGGGTATTGCATATTCATACCACGGTTTCCAGGTTCTTTCGAATCCAGCGGTCTCGTCCATGTCGATAGCCATCATTTTGGCGTGAGTCATAGCTAGTTTCATTCTGTTCGTTACTTTGATAGATTAGGGGTTTTCCATGCTTTTGCCAATGTTTGTTTCGCAGCTGTAAAGAGCTATGTTAATAGTTTAAATTGTTTATGTGAGACATTTTTGGGTTTGAGGTTTAATAATGCGCTTTTGGGGTCCAATGGGATCCCCTTACCCGATAGTTGACTGATTATTGTGAAAATTTCTGACCAGAATTACTGTGCTTTAGGGCACGGCCACCAGATATGAAAGAATGTTCCTGGAGATGAGCAGCCCCTGAAACAATGTTCAGGGTAGTTTGGCACAAATTTCGCAATCCTAGTAGGAACTAGGTACCATCTAGTAAGAACTTTATAGTTAGTTTCACAAGCTAGTACATTTATTGAAGCAGATTTGGTGTTGGTCCATATTTGATTCCAGTCTTCTGGATCTAGTTCAATATCCAGGTCTAGTTCCCATTTGTTTACATAGGGGAGTTTCCCCGTAATATAGTTAGTCAACAACTGGGAGTATATTGATGAGATCAAACCTCTAGAGGGAGGGGTGCTTTTGCAGAGCTTTTCAAAGGCAGATAGTCGGGGAGGGCTGGGGATGGAGTCTGCATAAGGTTTGAAAAAGTTTTTAATTTGGAGGTATCTAAATATTTCAGATTGTGGTATGTTATAGATTTCGCATATATCCGGAAAGGACCTAAATGTAGAGGAATCCAAGAATTTATACAGACATGTACAGTCCTTTTTCACCCATTCTTTAAAGGTGTTGGGGTAGATCCAAGCAGGGTAGAACGATGGATTTTAATAGAATGATAAGAGTGGAACATGGGAGGATAAAATGGAGTTCTTTATCTTTAAATTGTCCCATAGGGAAAGAGAGTGCTTAAGAATGGGGTTATGGATATGTTTGCGTGATTTGGATGGGATCCACATAATGTTGGAAATCGGGATGGGGTCGCATTCCACCGCTTCAATCGAAACCCAGAAGGGAGGTTCCTTTGTTGTGTGGTACTTTACTAACGTGGCTAATTGTGCAGCTCTATAATAGTTCAAAAAGTTGGGTAGCCCCAGTCCTCCTTTAACTTTGGGGAGATGCAAGATTTGATGTTTTAATCTTGGTTTGGAGGAGCCCCACACAAAGTTGGAAACTCTTTTTTGTACAATCCTTAAGTAGTATGATGGGATTGGGGCTGGGAGAACTCTAAAGAGGTAAAGGAGTTTAGGCAGAATTGACATCTTGATTGCGTTAATTCTTCCAAGCCAAGATAAAGGTAAATGAGACCAGGATTTTAAAAGATTCGATATCTCTTTTAGAAGGGTGGGGTAGTTGGCTGTAAATATCTCTGTGAAAGAAGCTGTAAGGCGGATTCCTAGGTATGGAATGTTTTTATCTGACCATTGAAAGGGAAGACCAGATTTAGCTGCATTAAGGTCTGAAGCTGAGAGTGATATATTGAGAGCCAAGCTCTTTTTGGGGTTTATAACTAGTCCTGAGAAAGACGCATAATGTTTTAGTAGGGACATTAGGTTTGGGCCTGTTACCTGAGGGGTCGCGAGAAAAAGGAGGATGTCATCGGCGAACATACATAGTTTATGCTTATGGCCCCCTACCTCTATACCTAAGATCTTGGGGTCTGACCTAATCTTATGCGCAAGTGGTTCTATGAGGAGGGCGAACAAAAGAGGGGAAAGCGGGCATCCCTGTCTTGTGCCTCTGCCAATGGAAAATTGGTCTGACTTGTAGCCTGCGTATTTGACGCATGCCTTCGGATTATTGTATAATTCCATTATCCATGTCATGAAGTTTGGTCCAAAGCCCCATTTTTGTAATGCATATTTTAGGTAAGACCAGGATATAGAGTCGAAAGCTTGTTTTATATCCAGTGACAGAAAGCACGTTGGGATGCCCCTTTTCTTAGCTATATGAGCTAGCAAGTACGCCCTTCTAATATTGTCACCTGCTTGTCGGTTCGGTATAAAGCCAACCTGGTCACGATGGACCAGTGAGCCTATTATTCTGTTTAGGCGCACCGCCAAGATCTTACCAAGAAGTTTAATGTCCGTATTCAGCATTGAAATGGGACGAAAGTTTTCGCATGCGGTGTTATCGGTTTGTGGTTTTGGTATCATGCAGATTGTGGCCATGAGTGATTCCTGTCGGAAGGATTTTCGGTTTAGCAAGTCATTAAAGGCCTCAGCTAGCCTTGGTGAGAGGAGTTCAGTGAATGTTTTGTAATATTTAGCAGTGAATCCGTCGGGTCCAGGTCTTTTATTTAGTTTAAGGTCCTTTATCGCGTTGCTTAATTCATTATGTGATACAGGTGATTCTAATTGCAATCTTTGGGAGTCCGACATTTGGGGTAGATGGAGTTGCGAATAAAAGGAGTCCGCCTCCTTTTCATTGATTACATTTGTATCCGAGTACAGTTTTTTCAGGTGGGAGCTAAATTTTTGTACGATTTTAAGGGGGTTGCTAGAAATGATGTTGTTAGCCAATTTCAGTTTAATGGGGGTATAGGATTTCTTAAAGAAATTTAATGATCTTGCTAAATAAGCCCCCGGCTTGTTTGTATAAGGTGTGTTTGGACCTGTTTAAACTTTTATTGGCTGATTCTGTAAGGAATAGGTCGTACTCTAAGCAAGCTTTGTCTAGGCGGTCCTTAGTTCTGGGTGAATAATTGTCTTGGAAGTCTAAAAATGCTAGATTAAATTATTTTTCCAATTTCATCGCCATTTGTTTCCTTTGTTTTTGAGGATCCCTAATTGTCTCTGAATAGTCCCTCTTAGAACTGGCTTGTGGGCTTCCCAGAGTGTGAGGGCGGATATTTCAGGGCTCTCATTGTGGGTTAGATAGTCTCTTAAAGATTGTTCTATTTCTAGACAGTGAGTGGGGTGATTAAGTAATAGCTCAGGCATATACCAAGACCGGTCGTGCTTTTTTGGAATGGTTGAGGCAATAGTTGTAAGAACTGCGTTGTGGTCTGACCACGGGACTATATTGGAGTGGAGGACTTCTGGCATCATTCCGGTTGTTAGGAATATGTGATCTATTCTACTAAATGATTGGTGCGGATTTGAAAAATAGGTGAAGTTGCGTTTTGTTGGGTTCATCTCCCTCCATGAGTCCACCAGGTTGTATTTTGAGAGGAGATTGGGAAGATTCCATTTAGGATGGTGTTTGTGTTGAATATAGGGGGACTTGTCTAAGAAAGGGAGAAGAACTTGGTTTGAGTCTCCACAAATCAGAAGGGAGCCAAGTTTATGAGCATTTATGGTTTGAAGAAGGTGAGACATGAATGGCATAGGATTGAGGTTAGGGGCATAGTATGAGACAATCGTAATTGCCGTGTCTAAAATATAGCCTGTTAAGATCAGGTATCTCCCCTCTGGGTCTCTGATTTCTGTGTTCAATGTGAAAGGAGTCGAGCGGTGGAAGGCTATAAGGGTGCCTCTTTTCTTTACTGTGGCGGATGCATTGTAAACTTGTGGATAAGCTGTGTGAAAGTACTTAGGGGTTGTGCTTGGGGTGAAATGAGTTTCCTGAAGGCAGACTATGTGGGCCTTTTTTGACTGGAAAAGCCTGAAAGCTTTTGATCGCTTCTGTGGTATGTTTAAGCCTTGAACATTGAGTGACAATAAGTTCAATGGTGCCATGGTAGCCAAACCGACAACTCAATCTTACCGTGCTTCCGCGTGTAGCAATTACCCGGACCACTCCGTGCAGACTGGATGGGGAGAAGGGCAGGAAAGGAGGTTTCAGGGGAAAAATAAGACAACAAAGGTTAGTGCAACAACAGTTAACAAATTGTAACAAACATATTTAGCATAAGTCCGTGGTTGGGGAAAAGGATCCCCACCAGGGAAAAGGGGGTCTCCGTCAGATCCCCACATATTAAGTTGGGGGTCTGAGTTAGACCAAATGGGGCACATGTTTTTCCAAGGGTCAGAGTGCCACGTTCCGTAGTGTACAAAAAGGGGAGAGAAGAGCAATTGTAAGAGATGGGAGGATGCGCTTGGCTATGTAGAATATTAGAATATTAGCTGAGCAAGGGAGGAGGAACCCTATCGTCCCTGAGGTAAATGGTACTGCCTAATGGGGTATAGGGGTCTTGGGACAGGCGGGATCACCCAGGAGATATACCGGGAGGTTAGTTTGGGAGTGGGAGTAGAGTGGAGTCTGGATTATTAGGGATAGATTAGAACAATAGGATTAAATCCATATTGCTGTCATCTATTGCGATAGCCAGAATGACTTGAGGGAGAGGGGGTGCAGTAGGCAACCGTTCGCTTAAAGAGAGTGGATTTAACAATTAAAGGAAGGTGGTCATGAATTTGTGCTGGGTAGGAGGGATTGGCGTGATAAACTATTCTTGCTTTCTCTGGATTTTACCAAAGTTTCAGAGTACAGAGCCATGGATGTGGTTCCAGAAAAGGAGGGAAGGGTATAGTTGGGTAGGCTACTATGGGGAATGTGTGATAAAAGGGTAGGGTGGTGGTTACAATATTATTACCTAGTGAATGGATTTGGGGTCGTTACCAGAAGAGGGGGGGGTCACCCTAAGGGTGGTACAAGCAGCTCAGATGTAAGTGACCAGAGTTCCAACCTAGAGAGAAAGGGAAAAATGGTTAATAATGTAAGATGATCAGTCCATTGAGTCTTCTCGTTCAGGAGGATGTGACACGAATCTGCCTCGTTTGCTTGACTGATGGAAGTCTTCATTTTGGTCCTGCTGCGTAGCATGGTTGTTGGCTGAGGATGATGGCGATCTTCTGCGTGTGGATGATGTGGCAGAGGGTTGCTCAATTAATTTGAAGTCCACAAGGGCTTGGTGTAACTGGTCAGGTGACCTGCAGACTATCTTTGTCCCTTGCAGTGTAAAACGGAGGGAAAAAGGGAAACCCCATTGGTATTTAATGTTGCGTTGCTGTAACTCAATCAGGAGGGGCTTCATGGCTCTTCTCTTGTTAATTGTCTGTTGTGAGATCTCCGCAAAAATTTGGTAGTTGTAGTTTTGAAAAGTCAAGATGTTTTTTTTCTCTTGCTGCCTGCAGTATTTGCTCTTTGGACCTATAGTAATGAAATTTGGTTATTATGTCCCTGGGGGGACCGTCAGCCTTTTTAGGGGTGAGAGCCCTATGAATCCTGTCCATTTCTAGGCGCTCTACAGGGATGCCTGGGAGCAGTTCTTGGCATAGGGCAAGAATGGTGGATTGAAGGTCTACTACAGACTCTGGTATGCCCCTGAATCTCAGGTTTGACCTTTTTGCCCGATTCTCAAAATCCTCCAGTCTATTTTGCAGGGTTAAGTTTTCTTCCTTGAGGGTATCTACAGTATATCAGACATGCATTCCTGAGTAAAGATTTCTATTTCATCTACCTTGGTTTCCAGGGCATCTGTGCGGTTCTCTATCTCCCTTATTTCTCTTGTGAGACTTGAGGTGATTTGTTCAGATGTCTGTTTAAGTGCTCTGTGAAGCATCTTTTCAAATTGTTTGAGCAATCCTGAGGGGATTTCCTTGTCACCTTTATCCAACTGTGGTGACACATTTGAGTCCTCTCCCTCACTATCTGAGGTAATATTGGACAGAGATGCCATAAGATTAGTTGTTTTGTCAGTTTTAGCTGCCGTTTGCTTTCTCTGTTTCCCTGAGGGGAGCTGTTCTGAGGCGAGCGGTGCTGTCTTAGTGGTGCCTTTGCTCAGCTGAGGGCTGCTTGGAGGATTTGTTTTTGTCCTGTTTCTGGCACCTCCTAGCACCATTCTTTCACCCAAATGTCCCCCTCACCTTCCTACAGCTTGTGGTCCGTTTATGGGATGGTTTGACCGGATCAAATACCGGGTTATCCACGGCTTTCTTCCCCGAGTAGCGGAGCTCTAGGCAGGCATGTCTGCTCCTCTAGAGCCCGCCCATGTGACCAGTGCATATATGTTTTAAGAGAAAAAAAATTGTCCAACTGATTGTTAGCCACCTTTACTGTTCAGGCTGAATTGAAAATGTGACCACATGACCACATCTGTTTATTCCATTTTTTCCATTCCTATTTGCTACTATTTTCAAACCAGTTTGGTACTATATGTATGATGCCAGTTAATTGAATTATAGTTTAAGTTTTACTTTTATCTAAATTAC
The DNA here is from genome assembly GCA_029574335.1 of Rana kukunoris. Classification (NCBI taxonomy): domain Eukaryota; kingdom Metazoa; phylum Chordata; class Amphibia; order Anura; family Ranidae; genus Rana; species Rana kukunoris. Next base: position 350,572,592 of record CM056049.1, on the reverse strand, counting down.
TTCAAATATATATTTTCTGTAGTTCATATTTAGTAACCGAACACTGCCTCAATATTTTTTTTCAATTCCCTCTGTGGAGTCTGGCACTATCAGTTGGTGCATCCACCTGTTAAAATAGGATTTACCTTGTCATGTGAATGGGGACTTGTGTATTTAGCGTAAGATTTCTGACAAGTATTAGTTGTGTTTATTTGCTTCTTGGCAGTGCCAAGGAGCTGCAGTTTGGAAAGCTTTTACAATGGCAGTGCCTGTGTAAACTGGTGACTTGGGATTAAAAAGAGGAAAAAGAGTGAAACTGACTTCATAATATACAAATACAGCTGTACTGGAACGATGCTTCAGCAAATCACAGAACCCAGGAGCTCTACAAAGAATGTCAGCAAGGATTACCACACAATCTTTAGTCGCTCTGTGCTACAAGATGTTGTTAGCAGGTTTAGGAGTTTTATTAATGTAGTCAAATCACGTACCGTGAAAAAAATTGGATCATATAACAGTCTATGCTTGTGTGGTCAGTGAAATACCAGTTTGCATATACATACAGTTCTTCCCTAGGTACTTTATCATTGTCCAAAACCCAGGTGATTTATTGTTCTTAATTTTTTTATTTTTTTTTTCCTATCCCCTTTAAACATTCACAACCCACAATGAGAAATTGATTAATCAGTATTGATAATAGCAGATTATATTAATTTGGGGATTACACAGAATGTCTTTTTCTTGAATATAAGGGGTTATAGTTTGTAATGTTTCATTCTAGAAGTGCTGCATTTTTGGAAGTGCTGCATCTCCAAGTGAAAAATAGACTAATGCTGGCCATACACAAAAAATCGTCTGAACGAACTTTCGAAAAATGAACGTCCGGTCGTGAGCGCAAACGATAGTGCTATCATGTAATGACTGATAAATCATTCAGTGGACATAAATAAATAAAAAATGGGTCGTTTTTTTTACATATACCTAGTGCAGAAAGTTCGGACGGGAAACACATTAACCTTCCGATTTATCGTTTGTTCGGCAGAAAAATTCCAAACTTGTCCTTCATTTTTTCGGCTCATAAACGTCCCAACGTTTATCGATTTTGTGCCCATTAACTGTTCGAAAAACAAACAAACTGTCTGAACATCCGATTTTCGCCCGATTTTTCATATAGTGTATGGCCAGCATTAACCATAATGCCGCGTACACGGTCGTTTTTTGTGATGAAATAAAACGACGTTTTAAAAAACGTCATTTAAATTGATCGTGTGTGGGCAAAACGTCGTTTTTTGTCTTAAAAAAAACGACCAAAAAAAAATTCCAACATGCTTGAATTTTTTGTGTCGTTTTTCAAAACGTCGTTTTTTGTTTCACAAAAAGTCACCATGTGTAGCAAAAACGTCGTTTAAAACGACGTTTTTCAACCCGCGCATGCCCAGAAGCTAGTTATGAAGCGAGCTTCATTGGAAAAGAGTGGTGAACGTAACCTCGCTTTTTGTGAAAAAAACGATGGTGTGTATGCAACATCGTCTTTGAAAAGTGACGTTTTAAATACGTTGTTTTTTACTTCACAGAAAACGTCGTTTTTTTTCATCACAAAAAATGATCGTGTGTACGCGGCATAAGGCTTTGGGGGATATTTGCTAAAACTGGTTTCCACTAGTTTCCACTAGCAGTTGCTGCATGATATTTGACTAGGGGTGGTAGTAGGCCTAAGCCTGTTTGACTATTATGGTCTTCCTTTACAGATTAAAAAAAAGGTTTTTACATCACTACGCCATAAAACTTTAATTTTGAAATGTATTCTCTTTTGAATATAACTTTTACCAGTGTGATTAATAAATATTTAATTGTGTTTACTGAACAAATGCAGCTAGTGTCTAGCTGTCTTGTATTTTAACTTTCTACATGTACCTGCTGACATCAAAGCCAGGTTTAGTAGCCCAGGCATCCACGGAAGCGCCATAATTAACTTGAAATGAATATTTTTATTTGTAATGCAAGATCTGACAGGTGCACATTTTCTACTGATATATAATTCTGTTGCAACTGTTAAAACATTCTTTTAAATTCTCCTCTGTAGAAAAATTGCTACTGAAATGTTCAAAGAGTTGATTAGTAGGAAACACGGGGAGCCAAAACTCAAGAAATATGTTTCTATAGTACAGGCATAGTAGTATCGTAATCCATTTTTTTTACACTTTTTTTTAGATGCAAGGCTCTTTTGACACCAAATGTGAATATGCCAGAAGACATTAACCACTAGCCGACCAGCCGCCGCCGTTCTACGGCGGCAGGTCGGCTCTCCTGGGCGAGAGCCCGTCATACTACGTTGGCTCTTTTGCGGCCACTAGGGGGCGCGTGCGCGCCGCCGGCGGCCCGCGCGCGCCCCCTGCTCGCCCCCGAGTCCCGCGCGCGAGCCCGGCGGGTACGATCGCCGCCGGGCACCCATGATTGTAAACACATAGCTCTCGTTCCTGTCAGCTGGGGAAACGCTGATTTTCTGTTCATACAATGTATGAACAGAAGATCAGTGATTTCCCCTAGTGAGGCCACCCCCCCATACAGTTAGAACACAAACAGGAACACACTTAACCCCTTCCCTGCCCCCTAGTGTTAACCCCTTCATTGCCAATGGCATTTTTATAGTAATACAATGCATTTTTATAGCATTGATCGCTATAAAAATGCCAATGGTCCCAAAAATATGTCAGAAGTGTCCGTCATAAGGTCGCAGTACTGAAAAAAAAACGCTGATCGCCGCCATTACTAGTAAAAAAAATTAAAATAATAAAAAAAGCCATAAAACTACCCCCTATTTTGTAAACGCTATAACTTTTGCGCAAACCAATCAATAAATGCTAATTGCGATTTTTTTTTTTTTACGAAAAATATGTAAAAAAATACGTATCGGCCTAAACTGAGGAAAAAAACTTTTTTTATATATATTTTTGGGGGATATTTATGACAGAAAAAAGTAAAAAATATTGCATTTTTTTCAAAATAGTCGCTCTATTTTTGTTTATAGCGCAAAAAATAAAAACCGCAGAGATGATCAAATACCACCAAAAGAAAGCTCTATTTGTGGAAAAAAAAGGACGTCAATTTTGTTTGGGAGCCACATCGCACGACCGCGCAATTGTCAGTTAAAGCGACGCAGTGCCGAATCACAAAAAGTGCTCTGGTCTTTGGACAGCAATATGGTCCGGGGCTAAAGTGGTTAAATTGTGTTGTTTTAAAGGCAGATTGCAGCACTCTCCCACTTTAATGGCTAAATATACCTTGTAATACTGTATAGTAATTCAATAAAAAGGGTGTAGTGTACAAACAGGTATTTTTTTTGTATTCCATTGAAGAAGTGGTACACGACAACAGTCTTTTACTAGGTCATCATAACATTAATACAAATTCCAGTAAGGATGCTTGGGTAATTTTTGTTACATGCAAATTCTTATCTTGCTTGCGATCGTCTACCTTAGATGCTTTACTTAATTGCTAATTTTTTGGATGGCTGTTTTTCACATCAGAAAGATGGATAGTTTTAGCATTTTTACATGTGCAGCCCTGAGCAGATCCCAAGTATTACACTGCAGACTAAAAGTCCTATGAGAACAGAACTGTGATTCTTAAAAAAGAAACTTTAATATGGAACCACAAAAAAAGTTTTTTTGGTGTAATGGCTGTCTGTATTGCTGCCGCATCCAGTCATTCATTATTATGTACAGATGTACACAGCAGCTGTCTTTTCAGGTGGGCTCATACACCAGAATCTTATGCCGCGTACACACGATCACTTTTTGTGATGAAAAAAAACGACGTTTTATGTGACGAAACAAAACAACGTTTTTCAAACTTCATTTTCCAAAACGACATTGCATACACACCATCGTTTTTTCCAAAATGCTCTAGCAAAGCGTGGTGACGTACACCACGTTCGACGACACTCTGTTCCATTGAAGCTCCGTCTCATAACTTGCTTCTGAGCATGCACGGGTTTAAAAACGTCATTTTGCCCACACACGATCACTTTTTATGACACAAAAAATTACATTTTGAAAAACGACACAAAAAATTCAAGCATGTTCGAATTTTTTTTTTGGTTGTTTTTTTTTTTAAGACATAAAACAACGTTTTGCCCACACACGATCATTTTAAATGACGTTTTTGAAAACGTCGTTTTTTTCATCACAAAAAGTGATCGTGTGTACGCGGCATTATATGATATGGCCCCAAGCCCAGGCATTGCTTTGTATTCAAATAATAATTTAATTGCAATTTTAAACAGAAAAAGTTGTCTAAGTTAGTAACAATGATTTTGTTTTAAACTAACACTGTTATAAGTAGAAAAAAGTGCTTTTTTTAAAATCTATTGATTTTATAAGACAAATCATTTTTACAGGACCATATTACCAAAAGAAGGCCTTGTTGTAAAAAAAATATATATATATATTTTTTTTAAAGTATTAACAAAGATATTGCTGAAAAACTGGTCCATAAAAGAAATGTAAACATTTATTAGTGTACAGAGAATGTATAGGTGTGAGAGCTCAACTGGTTAATGTGGAACATTAGTCAGAAAATTAAGTCCTGCTAGATCACTGCAGGCTGGCCCCTTTTTGCAGATATAGCTAGCTATGTACAACCTAAAAAATAAGTGCCTTTACTGTTTAACCACTTCAATACAGGGCACTTCCCCCCTACCTGCCCAGGCCAATTTTCAGCTTTCAGCTCTGTCGCATTTTGAATGACAATTGCACAGTCATGCAACACTGTACCTAAACATTTTTTTTATATTTTTTTCCCAACAAATAGAGCTTTACTTTGGTGGTATTTGATCACCACTGTTTTTTTTTTTTTTGCACTACAAATAAAAAAAAGACCCCAAATTTTGAAAATATCCAGTAATGCACCGTCTCACCCTGCTCTGTACATGCTCAGCTGCTTTATATTTTTAGGCACTGTGCCAAATTTGTAGAGGTGGATTTGCTGATGGCCTTAAACCAGAATTAAACTCTCTTATCCTTTACAATCAAGGAAGCTGCTTATGTTTGATCTGCAACTGCCATGGTGCTGCACATGTGATCGGTTATCACACCGGACATTTGATGGTTTGACCATTCGGATGGGTTTCGATGGGTTTAGTTCCTCTTTATATTTGACTGCTGTATTTGTGACTGTAGCTTTCCTTCATTTTTTTTTAAGAGGGTGGCAAGTAGTATGTTTAGAGACCTGGGATTACTGATTAGCAATGCAGTAGAAGCATATTCTCTTTTGCAGGTTTAAAATCGGGGTGCTTAATAATTAACTGGCTAATGCACTTACACATAGATTTACAAGTCATAATATAGGGATAGTATACACAGGCTTTGGGATGAACTTAAGGTGCATTTACTATGCCTTTATTGTGCTGTATTGAGAAGAAAAGGTAAAGCACACTTATCACTGGCACAGAGAATGCAACTGGTCAGGTAAGGGTGCATTTTTTAAAATGTTATATTCTACCTAGATGACAGTATGAATATATGTTATATACAGGACTTTTGGTTTTTCTATTATTGAGACTGAATGCTTTTATTTTTCATAGCTCAATTTTATTATTATTATTTTATTTTTATTATTTTTTTTTTTATCTATTTTTAAACATTCCATTGTGTGTTTTTGCTCATGCAAGGCAGATTGAAAAATAATGGACAGTCCATTCACTTCAGTTGTTTTCAGTAGCATCATTGTAACCTGTATGGGCAATGCAGGCTAAAACCTAAGGTGGTTATCTGGAAGTTTCCCCCATGTTCTTTGTAGTGCTTCTGCTTTGTTTCAGTAATGAAATTCAAAACATTTTGTCTGCAATTATTCAAAATGTTATTACCCATACTGAACACTCAATGACTTAAGGTGGATTAATTAAACTGTAGCTGCTTTGCCATCTGGGTGCAGCATATTTAGCTGATTTTCTATAAGAAAGATTTTTCATTGAATAAAGTGTTTTTGAAAAGGTGGTTGCCAGGTTGTGTTTTCTAAAAGATAAATGGTAGCCTTAGCTTCAATTAATGCCATAATAACTCCAATAAAAAGGGAAGAACAGCTGCTTTCTATACCTTTTTTCACCTGCCTGCTGTTTGCACACACATGCGCGCACACACACACAAAAATAATAATTCTAATACATTATTTAGAAGATGTTACAGCTTTTTGCAAAAGCCCAGGCAAGTACATTTAAGTTCAGTGCTCTCAATTTACAACATCGCAGAGGGGGAACAAGAGATGACAGGCATAAACATAATCTGATTTTTATGGCTCAAGCGGATTCATTAAATTAGAGCGCTTGGTGTTAGTGTTCATTAATGAACTGCCGCCATATGCTTTAACTACCCTGGTCAATAGCTGATAAAGAAAAGCTCTTGTTCCGAAAGACAAAATAAAAAAAAAAAGGAGGTAGAAACAGCTGGAAAAAAATATCCTTGTTTTGGACTTGTATCAGAGGAGTTGCTTTGATTTCAGTAAACTACAACTGAGGCAATATGGCTCACAATTTGTGACCCAAAGGTAGTCATACATTACTGGAATACAGCCTACTGCGTCTCACATTACACAGATGTGAAGGCCTGATTATAGCTGCTACATAATTAACAGTGATCCGATTTGTTTTGTGGCATAAATGGTGCATGTGTAGAACATTAGCCATGGCACTCTCATTCAAATTCAACTCAAGGGCTCAGCGGCAGGCGGGTCACGAGCTTCAGGGAGTTGAAGCACAAGCTCCTCCATATGTTCTTGCTGCATCTTACTATGGCTACGAGTGCAAGTTAAGTTCCCCAAAGAACCTAATCGTGTTCTGTAATTACAGCGCGGCTTTCTGCTGGCTAGAAATAAGGGAAAAGCTAAAACACTCCCTCATCAGATAATTTGTAAATTACTTTACATGGCGGATGCCTAACTCAGTTGGTTTTCAACTGCTGAAATTATAAATAATTGTAACAGATGTGGCAATATGGCTGGTCTCCAATAAACGAGGCCCTTGGTAATTTGGCCGACCCTTTGACAGGCCAATTTAATAAAATGTGAACAAAATCTTCTTGCTAATAATTTATCATCCTTTTTCCCAACAGAATAAACTTAATTACCCTAGCAGTTAACAAGGTCACACCCAGATGCCAAACTCTGCTACAGTTTTGATAATGCAATCAGGAATTGAGAGGTGATGACAGTGTTGTTGTTTTTTCATTACCTGGCTTCACATAAACACAGGTGGCATAGCTTCCTTGTCAGTTTTTAATAATTACAAGCTATTATGGAATGCATAGTTAGCAGATTGAAAACCACACTTTAGTGAATTTGTCTGAGCATGATTGAGATTTTACTGTATGGAGATTATAATGCTGGGGAAGGCTCCCTAGCTACTTGTACTAATGGATAGCTTTTATGTCTTTACAGGTGACATCGGAGGTTTGCACGTAGGAATAATTTTAACTTTAAAACCCAGCATTGTGCAAAATGATCAGTGAATCCTGACATTTTAGTTAGCCTTTGTGATGTAACCTTACAATTTAAAGCTTGCATCCCTGTTTAATTGGTTCTAAGAGTGACATTTTTAAAGACAGAGAATAGGTCTTCTAAGGTTAAAGGTTGTGGCTGTCTGATGGCAGTGCATATTCTTTACCTATGTTACATTGTGCAGTGCTGCCTGTGAGCTTATTTATAAGCCTAAAGATGTACAGAACACTATAATTATTAAATATTTATGGGAACACTTTTTCAGATACAGTTAGAAGTGAGATAAGGATATGTTTGTGTCCATGTATCTGTAGGATCGAGACTTTAAGGTCCTCTTCATCCTCCCCTGTTGCTGACTTTTGTAAATCTGTAGATAGCTCCAATACCTACCTATAATCAGGGTTATGTCCCCCATAGTCTTTCTTGACAGTTACAAAGATGATGCGGATCTGTATGAAGTAGAGGCACTGATTGGCTGCTTAGGCTCTCAAGTAAGAGTTTTCCAGTGGTCATTGAGGTCACTTTTATTGTATAGGGTGTAGGCAGGTTGCAGAAGGTTTATCCCACATCTCAGAGTTTTCCCAAAGTCAGTTTATCCCAAAGTCAGGTTTTCTAGTAAAGTAAAAACCAAGTCAGAGAGGAACACAGTAAAGCCTTTTTATGACATGTTAACCACTTAAGGACCGCCTCCTGCAGATTTACGTCGGCAGAATGGCACGGCTGGGCACATCAACGTATATATACCTTGGTTTTAGTACCCAGCCGTGGGTCGCGGGGGCGCGCGCCCGCGACCCGGTCCGAAGCTCCGGGACCGCGGGATTCGCGGACCCGATCGCCGCTGCAGTGCGGCGATCCGTCCCTGGAGCGGAAGAACGGGGAGAGCCGTGTGTACACACGGCTTCCCCGTGCTTCTCTGTGGCCGGAGCATCGATCGCGTCATCCCTGTAATAGGGGGACGCGATCGATGACGTCACACCTACAGCCACACCCCCCTACAGTAGTAAACACACACATTAGGTACACATTCCCTACAGCGCCACCTGTGGTTAACTCCCAAACTGCAACTGTCATTTCCACAGTAAACAATGCAATTTAAATGCATTTTTTGCTGTGAAAATGACAATTGTCCCAAAAATGTGTAAAAATTGTCCGAAGTGTCCGCCATATTGTCGCAGTCACGAAAAAAATCGCTGATCGCCGCTATTAGTAGTAAAAAAAAAAATAATTAACAAAAATGCAATAAAACTATCCCTTATTTTGTAAACGCTATAAATTTTGCGAAAACCAACCGATAAACGCTTATTGCGATTTTTTTTACCAAAAATATGTAGAAGAATACGTATCGGCCTAAACTGAGGAAAAAAAATGTTTTTTTATATATTTTTGGGGGATATTTATTATAGCAAAAAGTAAAAAATATTGCATTTTTTTTTAAATTGTCGCTCTATTTTTGTTTATAGCGCAAAAAATAAAAACCGCAGAGGTGATCAAATACCACCAAAAGAAAGCTCTATTTGTGGGAAAAAAAGGACGCAAATTTTGTTTGGGAGCCACGTCGCACGACCGCGCAATTGTCTGTTAAAGCGACGCAGTGCCGAATCGCAAAAACCCCTTGGGTCATTTGCCAGCGTATTGGTCCGGGTCTTAAGTGGTTAAAATCTTTTCAGCAGGACTAATTTTTTAAATGGAAGAAAATACGTATATTGGAAGCTTATGATGGGAAGTTTGTCACGTCTCTAAACTATATACTAATTCATCTATTTATGAATGCTGGCCACCATTCAGACATATATTACATATAGTTTACCTGGCTAAACTATTTGTAATATTTCTAGAACTATTTTTCAGCCTCTTTCAGTGATAAATTATACAGCCAAACAAAAAAAAAAGTTGTTGGTGCCTTGCTTTTATACCTGTTCTTGGGGTTCTTTGGGGCACTGATTTAGAAAATTACATGGCTAGACTGCATTATCTCTAGTTTCTTAGCTATGGTCAAAGTATTTATATAATTTTTTAGTTCGCTTTTTAAAAGATCGTGCTGATTAACTTGTTCTGTTACCTAGTTTGTTTTAGTTAGCAGATATAGGGGGTAATTTTCTAAGATTCCCGGGAAGTACTGGGTGCTCTACATGTAATAGAACCCATTTCAGGCAATTAGTTCAACATGTGAATGAAAAATCGCATTGAGAACACGCCTTAGTAAATTTGGAATCGGCGATAATCTGCGATTCTGCTGATCTGCAAGTGGCAATTGCTACCAAGTTGTTATATAGCACTGCACTGCAACCACGATCCATGTATGGGAAGAAAACATATTTTTTTGTGAGATGTGCTCTACTTCATGTGCATCTATTGCAATAATTATTTCTATTTTTTTTTCTTTTTTTAATGAATGCAGTCATGAATGATTATTGCAGAGTAATGTCTGCTACTCTGTAAAGTTACATGTATTGAACATTATGAGTCACATAGCTGTTAATTTTTTTTTATTTAGGTGACTATAAAGCAGTAATTATTTTTGTTCAAATCCCAGCCATCCTACCACCCACCAGCTGTGTTTTATTTTTCCAGTGCACAAACAAATTAAAATAAACAAACAAAATATATTTAAACTGTCCATTAACTAGTGTGTTATGTTTGGCATTCCACACCATAATATTATTGAATACTTACATACCGGCATGCATTTGAGGAGTTAAATGGGTTGTAAAGGTACAATTTTTCCCCCTAAATAGCTTCCTTTACCCTAGCGCAGGCCTCCTTCACTTACCTCATCCTTCGATTTTGCATTTAAATGTCCTTATTTCTTCTCAGAAATCCTCACTTCCTGTTCTTCTGTCTGTGACTCCACACAGTAATGAAAGGCTTTCTTCCTGGTGTGGAGTGTTGTGCTCGCCCCCTCCCTTGGATACCAGGAGAGTCCGTACACTCTCTATGTTGCAGATAGAGAAAGGAGCTGTGTGTTAGTGGGGCGTCCTGACTCTCCTAGAGTCCTGTAGTCCAAGGGAGGGGGCGAGCACGCCACTCCACACCAGGGAGAAAGCCTTGCATTACTGTGTGGAGTTACAGACAGAAGAACAGGAAGTGAGGATTTCTCAGAAGAAATAAGGACATTTAAAACAAAATTGAAGGATGAGGTAAGTGAAGGAGGTAAAGGAAGCTATTTAGGAAAAAAAATTGTATCTTTACAACCCCTTTAATATAATAGAATCAACCAAACTAAAGTGCATTGGCTAATGGGTCTTTGCCTATTTTCAGCATATGCTGCTGAGTCCAATTCAATATTTAAGTTTTATATATTTAACTATTATTTGAGTCCTTCAAAGCTTTAGACTTTCAAGGTAGAAGCGCTGACCCCTAGCCTATTGGGCTGAGCACAATCATACATAGAAAATACTTTTACTACTGTTTGATGTTTTTACTTCTATACAATTGTTACTTTTTAATACTATATTTAAAGCGGAGCTCCACCCTAAAATGAAGTTCCGCTGATCGGAACGCTCCTCCCCTCCGGTGTCACATTTGACACCTTTCAGGGGGAGGGGGGTGCAGATACCTGTCTAAAGACAGGTATTTGCACCCACTTCCAGCCCAGCATTCACGGGCAAATGACAGGTTTTCCTTCACTTCCCGTCGCCCTCCCCGTTGTGTGCTGAGAACACTCGGCTCCCAGCACACAGCGGGAGCTAATTGGCCGGAGCGCTTCACTTCCTGGTTTCCTCACCGTGGATGGAGGGGGGAGCAGCAGAGCGACGAGCGACCTCTGCTGCGGACGCCTCTGAACTCCAGGACAGGTAAGTATCCTAATATTAAAAGTCAGCAGCTGCAGTATTTGTAGCTGCTGCCTTTTAATATTTTTTTTGATGGGTCATCCGCTTTAAGATTTAATATCTCACATATATGATATATGGTTTAATAAAGGGTTTCGTGACCAGAGTGAAAGCTTTAACATAACACACATTTATTAGAGAAAAGATATTAGCTATCTAATATACTGCATACATTTACAGTCCTTAAAGGGAGTACAAGTTAGTTTACAAATACAGAGTAAGTACATCACACTAAAAATATCAAACATAACAGCTTATGACAAAGTATATGGTAATTCCTTTTGGAGGTGGTTCCTTGATGATTTACCTTGAAAACTGCACGTCCCGGGCCGGGGTCCTAGTCTAATTGGGATGCCTGGTAATACCAGTAGGTGTTAGGTAATTTTAAGCTGCCTTGAGTGCGGGGGCAAAAGAGCACCACTCTAGATAATCGGTGCCCCTCGATCCCCGGACAAATTTGACGATTTATGCCTGTAGGCTTCTAAGATGTTCGCTAGATATTGGGATAGGGAGATACCTAAAGAAATATAAGATTTGAGGAAGGAGGATGGTCAAAGGCTGTGTTTGAGTCTCCACCATAAATTATTACACCTTCTAATAGAGGGTGTCCGCGATTTGGTCATCAATGTTCAAATGTTCAAAACCCTTTAGCAAAAACAAATCGCCCCTCTGGGTGTTTATGTTCAGTTAAGAGCAAAAATTTACAATTTCGTGAAATTGGGATAGCCACCCCCTTGGTTTTATTATCTTAATTTGCTACGAAAAATGTAGGGAATTTCGCATGAATGAATTATGGGGAATATTGTTTAGGAAAGTGGGTGTCCTGGAGTAACACAATATTTGTTTGAGTTTGAAAAGATTGTAAGATCTTCTTCCATTTGGTTGGAGAATTCAAACCTTAAGCATTTTGGGACACTACACGGAACGTAGGCATAGGGTGTGTAAAGTTACCCATGGAGCCTAAAGGGGGTAGCAATCTGTCACTTACTGACCTCCAATCCATGCTGGGCTCAGTGGGAAGATACATTCCACTAGTCTGACCTCTAGAAACGAAGCATAGCTAGAAAGATTGGAAAAGAGTAGAGAAATCGAGACTAAAAGATAAGAACATTCCGTAGAATGTTTACACTGGGGGAGGAAAGGTGGAGCTCTTCTACCACCCTCATGACTAAGAGCAAAAATCTCCTCTACTTTAGTGGGGGCATTCCTGTAGTGGAAAAGCAGAAAACCAGAGTTTTCAAAACAGGAGATGGGGCACGAGTACCGCCAAAGCGACTGGGCTCCCCTATAAAATGATAAAAAGGTCAAAAGCCTACTATTATTCCAATGAGCGCCAGTAAAAATATGAGTGACATCAAAACTTTAAATAATTTGTATATAGCAATAACAGAAACTCATGGGGATTGACTAGACTCGTTACTCAGTTGTAGGTGGAGTCCCACTGGATCATGTTAACGGTCCTAGGCAATTGACCAGTAGTCATATATTCCACTGGTATTTTATCTCTTATTGTGTGAGGGCAGTTAAAAGTGGTTTAAAGGATTTTCTTTTTTGGATGCTAGCAGGGGATAGGTCGATAAAGATCTGGATGGGTTTGCCTTAAACGGATAGATGAAGTGTAGAGTGGCCCTCTTCATTATCTCCTCTTTGATTGTATAAAAATTGATTTAAGTGAAGGAGTTCCTTTTATGAATGAACAAACTGCATCAAGAACATTTTTGATCGACTCGGAGAGACATCTAATTCTGAAGTTATATCTTCTGCATCTGTTTTCAAGGTCATCAATTTTTAGAAGGGCAGATTCAAGTTGATTTTGGAGGAATTTTGGTTTGTTCTAGCCACAGTATGGTCGAGTTTTTGTTTAATAGCTTCCATTCTTGAACCTAAATTTTGGAGGTCTGCTTTAATATTGGTTGTGATCTTGGAGGCTGTGCAGTCTTGTAGGTCAGCTCATTTTGAGAACATTTCAGAGACCTGATCTGAGTGATCAGGCAGTTGTCCAGAGGTTTGGGCAAGAACAGGAAAGATCCTCCATTGTGTGTCCGATAAGTGACTCAGTGGAGGCTTGGGATGCAGGGTCCATGAAGGGTGTACTCGCGTACTGTCTGTTGGCTGGGCTCAGCATTGGGGACATTAGTTGTGGGGGCTGTGAGAGTGCAATTCTGACAGCGCCGTCCGCCATCTCGAGGCCTGTGGCCTGGCCCTCACAAAGTTCCCGGCGCGATGTCACCTTTGTGATGGGGGATCATTTATTATAGGGGATAACAGTGGATGCACCCCTTGCTCCATATGCAAGGAGCTGTGAAATCACTAGATTGGATTGCCTGTTTTGCCGTCCCCTATACCAAAGGGGGTAATACTCTCGTGCTTCGGTTGTCAGGAGCAGTGTGACCTTTGAACCTTCCGTCCAATACAGGGGATAGTAATGAATGTCCCCTGTGCTCTGAATGTCAGGAACGATGTGCCTGTGTTTTGTCTCAGTCAGCCTGAGAGGGACAGTGCTCCCACCTCAGGCTGCCGAGTCCGACACCATCTTAGAATTTACAGCCCACAGCACTCAGGGGAGGAGAGGCTTGAGAGGGTCTCAAGCCGCTACTTCTGTGGGGGGTCCGCGCAGATTCCTAGTGCCGTTGGTGCTTTGTTTTGCTGGTCTATTGCACCAGTCAGCCTGAGAGGGACAACGATCATCCCTCAGGCTGCTGAGTCCGGAGCCATCTTGGGATGCACAATCCACCACACTTGGGAGAGGAGAGTCTCCAGACGGTCTCACCCAGCTTCATCCATGGTGGCCCGGGGTGACATTCACTGAGCTATTGCGCCCACAGAGAGCCTCTGTCTGTAGGGGCAGGACGGAGCTACCGAGTCAAGCGTCCATGAAGGGAGCCCCTGCGCATGCGCCTATACTCTAGATTCTTAACCCCATAACTGGATCCAACACCTTGGTAAACACTATGGGAGCAGGGGAGAGGTCGAATGGAAACTATAAATTATTGGTGCTGATCATCCAAAACAGAATCCATTGGTGGGGCTTGGCAATTAAGATCTGCATATATGTATTTTTGATTACCACTGACACCAGGTTGTCTACCTGGTTGTGAAGCAATCACCATCAAAGGCCATATTTCTAAATTGTTGGTTTGAGAACCGTAAAGAGGAATATAAGCCATGCAACCTCTCACCTTCTGGCATGGGTACAATGACCCCCTGAGACAGCAGCCTTTCCAGTGCTGCAAAGAAGATTGCTCATTTTTGTGGCATCAATGAGACCTTTGAGTGCATAAAGCATGGAGGGAGATGTGAACCATAGTGCTGATTCTTACTATTCAATCCCTGGTGCTCGATTCCTCCCTGAGCAGTGTGCTTCTTCTCTTCTCTTTAGCTTCATCTAAGTCTCACCCTTTTCTTTTTTCTCTCTCATTCTTTCTATAAGTTCATATTTTTTCACATTTAGTTGTAGTCATGTGCACTGCTCTTTATACACTACTACCGTCCCATAACCCTTAGTCCACCTCGGGAGCCAGCAAAAGGAGGTGGCTACATTTCTACATCTAGTGGGGCCATGTAGAATAAACACATACACCCTCAAACAGGATATCAGATCACAATAGCAAAAAGAAGAATTTGAAGGAGGCTGACAGCAATAGAAGGTACTCCTGTGCAGACAGACCCATTTTTTTGTAATGTGATACAGTGATTGCACGAACAGAGCTGCTGCTTCTGATTTGACAGCCATGTGGGTGCATGGTCCTGATTGCATACTGTCTGCTTACTAGGGTCCTGCACCTGCATTCTCATGGCTGTCAAATTGGGAGCAGCAGCTGTGTCCATGCAGCAAGTGTTCCAACGGACATAAATGGGACTGCCTGTATGCTAATGAACCTTTTGCCTCCCCTTGAGGGCAAACCAAGCCCTTGCATAGACGTATTGCCTGTTTGCAATGTTTTTGTTCCACTTTAAAGGGCAATCTTTTGATGAGGAAAAAAAGCATTTCCCTCTGGGTAATGAATGCTCATTTCAGGGATTTTAACAAACTCAGTTGCAGATCCCTACCTTTTATTATTTAGAAGCTATAGCTCTTTGTCTGTGTCCATGTGCAAAATTAATCTAATGTGAGTGACTTTATAATTATCATTCAACTGCTGCCCTTGCAGGGTCAGCATCCTTTAAATGTCATGTGAAAGGCAAGTTTAAAAAAACAAAACAAAAAAAGCAAACATGATATACGTAGAGCAGCCCCGATCCTCTTTTTTTTTTTAAGTTCCCCGCTGGTACTCTTGGCTCCTTCGTCCTGCCAAGTGCCCCCAGAGCAAATGGGGGCACACAAGCAGGCTCACTGCTGAGCCGCTGATCTGCATGTCCATTCACACACAGCTGTGGCTTGGCTCTACCCACTCTCCTCATTGGCTTACTGGTTGTGATTGACAACATTGGGAGCCAATGGCTCCCGCTGTTGTCTCAGTCCATGATGAGGGAGAGTCTCCAGAGAGCCGAGGCTCTTATGCACACAGAAGTTTTTGTTATTTTCATGCATGTTTATGTATGAAGTTAAAAAAAACCTTGAGCCTTTAGAACCACTTAATCTGTGGTTTCCACCTGATGCCTCGTACACACAACCAGTTTTCCAGTTGGGAAAACTGCCATGACAGCTTTTGGCTGCGAAAACTGGCCGTGTGTATGCTCCATGGCAGTTTTCCCGACAGGAAAACCGCTAGGAATCCCTGCGGGAAAAATGAGAACATAGTTTATTTTTTCCCGCAGGGATTCCCGGCGTTTTTTTAGCTGGCAGCTTTTCTATGTGGAAAGCCTGTGGTGGAGCATACACACGGCCGGGTTTCCCGACCAAAGCTCTCATGGCAGTTTCCCTGCCAGGAAAGCCGTTCGTGTGTAGGGGGAAAAAGCTACCGAGCAGGTTCTTGGTTTTCCCGGCAGACCTTTTACCTCCGGGAAAACCGATCGTGTGTACAAGGCATAAGAGTATCTTGCCATAAAATGCATATTTTATTTTGCAGGAGATGCCCAAAATCCAATTTGTATCTTAGACCAGACTTCTGGGAAAATCATTAAGCCCATCACACAAGCAAAACATAATTTTTCTGTGGGACAATCTGTAAACCATCGGTATGCAGAACTTGTCCATGTTGCCATATTACATTGTTTCTTTTTGTGTTCTTCAAGTTCTTCAAATAATTTTGAAACCTGTTTTAAAGCGTAGTGTGGTCCCCATCAATTTTTTTTTCTGTAAACGGCACTGTAAAAATGAATGCTATACATTGTGTTTATAAATACCAGCACTTGGCCAAATTTGTTTTTTTGAGTTTATCCAAAACTTTAGATATTACATTTCTGTGTATGGTGCGTGCTTACCATTGCATTCTTAAATTTTACCACAATGTTTTGCAAGCTAGGGATATCGCTATTTCTTTAAACTATTACTGTTAATATTAACTAATCTGCCATTTTTCTTTGTCATTTGGCCACGGGTACATTGCTCAATTGAGTCCATAGATCAGAGATTTTCATCCTGTGTGTCAGGACACATTTGTGCTTAATGCTTCATAACAGACTAGATGTGTCACAGGAATTTTTGAAAAGCATCCTAAAAGATGATGAAACTATACAATAAGTTAACTGTTTTACACTGGGAAGTGTTTTGGAACTTTATTTCTTTAGCTGTGGATAGTTGGCTTTGCTAGAGGCTTTAAGAATATCTAGAGATGATTATGATATAAATATACAGTTAAAAGACTGAGGACTACAGATTTTCTCAATGTGTATGTAAACCTTAAATATATTTTATTAGTAAAGTTTTCATTGTATATACAGTAGTTTTCACAAGCAAACATTTTCTGTTTAAATTTTAATATCCTGCCGGTAACACTTCGTGTTGCAGGCTGATATGCTGGTGAAGGCCCATTTATTTTGAAATGTAATGCATAATAAAATGTATTGGCCCTTTTTAATTTAGAGCACAGTACATCTGTTCTTTTCTTTGTGTGCTGAAATGCACATTTGTTGAGGTCTGCTGAAAAGTTGTGTTAGTGAGCCATTGAAAATAAAGCCTAGAAAATGCATGTTGCGCTTGTCACCAGCACATAAGCGGGGGCTGCAAAGTCGATCTGGGTTTAAAATATTTTACTGTGAAGTAGACTTTCACACAGCAAGATAACTTTGCAACCGCAACCGCAACTCTCTGCAATGTAAAAAATAATTGTGTATGTGCAAGTTCCTGGTCCACCTCGCCCCCATTCACCATTCTCGCCTAGGAACGAGTATTGTGTACCCTGCTTCTAAGCCTCTTGGAACATGCCTGTCACATATTACAGGAGGCTTAAAGTTGTTGTAACCTCAGACATGAAATATTAAAGGGGTGTTCCAGCCAAAATTGTGTTTATTAAAAGTCAGCAGCTACAAAAAGTGTAGCTGCTGGCTTTTAATAAACACTCACTTACCTGCTCCTGCGTTCCAGCGACGCGCCGACCGGGGCTCCGCTCCTCTCCCCCCCTCCCCAGCCGGCGTCTCCATCTCGACTGTGGGCACCCAGCCGTGACAACCTTCGGCTTTACGGTCGGGCACCCACTGCGCATGCGCACACGGCGCGGCTCGCCGCTGATTGGAGAGGCGATCGCATGGGACCTGTCAGTGTCCCATGTGATCGCCTACAGGGAGGGTCTGGTGTAGGCGATTAAGGCTTAATCGCCTAACCAGCCCCTCGGCGGAAGCAGGAAGTGGGACAGGAAGTCCCACTCTTACTGAAGCCCCCACTCCCCCCCCAAAAAAATTACATGCCAAATGTGGCATGTATGGGGGTGAGGAGTGGAACAAGAGGAAGTTCCAAATTTGGGTGGAACTCCTCTTTAACAAAGCATAAACCTCTATAGTGTGTACTTGTCTCAATTAAGAGCACAAAGCATAATTTCTGTCTGCTGCTTTGTTTCTTTGCTATCAGCATGAATCACTTGTGACAAGTTTTCCCGACACCGAGAGAAAAAGGGTGAGGATGGGGAGCTCCAGCTAATTGGCAGCATCAGTTCTGTTTCTGTGTGCTGTGTGAATGGGGGGGCACATTTTTGTCTGAATTCGACCCTGAAGTGGAGCCAAAGACGCACAGGACTCCTTTGCAATCCACACTGCGGCCACCCGGAGATATGTAAACCGGCTCTATAGAGAGCTGGTTACAGTCTCCTGCCATTCAAATTGGATGCAGTAAAACCTGCATCCAATTTGCACTAGTATAGACACGATACACACGATTGGTCAAAACCGATCATGTGTGGGCCCCATCGGTCAGTTATCCTTCCGTCAAAAAAAATAAAACTTGCTTTAAAATGTAACCGATGGATGCCTAACCGATAGGTTAAAACCGATCGTTAGTATGCAAAAGCATCGGTTAAAAAGCCGCGCATGCTCAGAATCAAGTCGACGCATGCTTGGAAGCATTGAACAGCACGTCGTTGTGTTTTACGTCACTGCGTTCTGACACTATCGTTTTTTTAACCGATGGTGTGTAGGCACATTAGACTATCAGTCAGCTTCATCGGTTAACCGATGAAAATGGTCCTTCGGATCGTTCTCATCGGATGGACTGATCGTGTGTACGTGGCCTGAGAAGTACTATTGTACTATACTATACTCTTCCTTTACCAAAAGGACCTGCTCTGTGTTGAAAACCTACTGTTTTTGGGGCCCATATGGCTTTGTCATTACGAAATATAGTGATCAACCTTTTCATGACCTGAGTTTTTGAATTTAGACACTCTAACTTTAGCAATGTTCACATGTGTCAGGTAACTTTGACAGTAACTATTTTTCCCCCCATTGTCAGTGGATTTGAGCTAGGAACATACGCAAGTGTACTTGCGTACCTAGTTAATTTTGCATTTGTGCTTATAATGTGGTATTGTGGTCATTAAGGGGTTTAAAATCCAGATTTCTTGTTTTTCTCCACTGCATGTTTTTGAAGGCAAGCCTGAGTCATACAAAACTTTATGAACATAGCATTCCTTACTTCAGCCATTTAAAGGGGTTGTAAAGCTAAAACATTTTTTTGCTAAATAACTTCCTTTACCTTAGTGCAGGCCTCCTTCACTTACCCCATCCTTCGATTTGGCTTTTATATGTCCTTATTTCTTTTGAGAAATCCTCACTTCCTGTTCTTCTGTCTATAACTCCACACAGTAATACAAGGCTTTCTCCCTAGTGTGGAGTGTCGTGCTCGACCCTTCCCTTGGACTACAGGAGAGTCAGGATGCCCACTAACACACAGCTCCTTTCTCTATCTGCAACATAGAGAGCGTCCTGACTCTCTTGTATTCCAAGGGAGGGGTCGAGCACGATACTCCACACCAGGAAGAAAGCCTTGCATTACTGCGTGTAGTTACAGACAGAAGAACAGAAAGTGAGAATTTCTCAGAAGAAATAAGCACATTTAAAGCAAAATCGAAGGATGAGGTAAGTGAAGGAGGCCTGCGCTAGGGTAAAGGAAGCTATTTAGAGAAAAAAAGGTTACCTTTACAACCCCTTTAATGGTGCTGTGCATATAGAATATGATCAGCACAAAGCACCCAGGTAGAAAACCTTGTAATAGAGATGTTGAGATACCAGAGTTTACATAATCACATTGGTTGCTCTCACACAGGTTTGCAGGGAATACTATTTTATCAACTAATCCTGGAGACTGTTAAATTTATGTGATGAGCTAATTTAAGTATACAGGACTTGGTTAGGTCACAGCAGGTGCATCACAATATTATTTTAACATATTTACTGCACGGTCATGCAAATACTTATTAAACTTTTGGTTGAAATCCTTTCAGTTTACATTGATCATAGCATTGCAAAGTTTATATACCCTCTTTAGAACACATATGAACTGGCTCAAGGGATAGTTTTACTCTGTGTAGGGTTAGGACAAGTTTGTGTACTTTATATGGCTTTTAGTAGGGGGAAATAAAACAATCCTTCAATTTCAGCAGCATGGTGGTAAAGTGGTAATTCTTATTTGTAGTAACCCATAGCAGCCAATCAGAATCCATCCTATACTGGTCTGACCGTAAATTCTAATTTTTAGTTATTGCAATTAAAAGCCGCTCCTGAATAAGACCATTTGTGTTTAATTATTGATTAATCAATGTGTGCTACTGTGCTATGCGTACAGCAAATTTTGAAAAAAAACTACAGTGTTCTTCATTGTTCTGTTATAATAAATTATTTAGAATGTTGAAATATGTGAGCATATTCTTGGAAACAGCCGCAAAATAGTTTTAAGTAATAATCAAATCCTCTTCAAATATAGTTCATTGTTATTTAAAGCCAAGCACAGCCACTTGCTGAAAACATCATTCTTGCTTGCAGGTTGTGAAGTACATTGGGAATAATGACTCTTTCCAGAAATGTGTGTGATCTATTAATTCTGTAATATAATTTCCTATTTAATTTTGATTTTAATTACTGTAGGAGCTGGAACATCCATCCCTGGTAGAGCTGGAACTCATAATCGCTTCACAGAAATCAGAAATAAAATTTCTACAGGACAGACTTAAAGCAGCTGATCTCCAGTTAACTCAAGTAAATAATTGTAGAAGCACTGCGCTTGAGAACAGCATCCTGAGGGCTGGGAGAATGCGTGAGGTAAGAAAGCCTTTTATTGTCTGGTGCATTTGTGTCAAATCGAGGTTTTTTCGAATCAAAATGCTTTTCCCACAAGGTCTGCAGGAACTAACTTTTTTTAATAAGTCTGCTTTGCTCATAATTTTTGCAACTGCTTGAAAGAATGATTAAACCATTTGCCAAAGGCTTGTTATCTTTGGTACACACCATGATCATAACCTTCTCAGCCCTACTGTTTAGCTGCTAATTTGTTCTTATAAGCATTGCTGCCCTTTAACCCTCTGTTTGATCTTTTGCTTCTCTGGGCCTTATGGTAGTGCCAAAGCTTTGTGAAGGTTTGAAGAATATTATAAACACAGCTTCAAGTTTAATCAGGTGTGGTATTTGAGAATGTTGGATAATACCCTTGGTTACTGTGGTGTGCTGTAACTCAAAAGCCTTTTTGTGCAGCAGCTCCCCTAATACTTACCTGAGCCCCATGTCTGTCCAGCACTGTCCACGAGTCCCTCGGCCATCTGGGACTTTCCCTCCTGATTGGCTCCCGCTGTTGTCAATCAAACTTAGTCAGCCAATCAAGAGAGAGAAGGGGCAGGGCCAAACCCCAGCTCCTGGTCTAAAAGGTCACACTGAGCTGAAGCTGGGCTTGGGTGCCCCCATAGCAAGCTGCTTTCTTTGGGGGCACGCAACAGAAGGAAGGGGCTTGGAGAAGCAAAAAGGGATCAGAGAAGAGGATCTGGGCTGTCCTGTGCAAAACTAATTTACAGAGCAGGTAAGTATAAGGCCCCTTTCACACTACCATGACTTTGTGTCCACAATTTTGATGCGATTTTAGAGAATGCCTGTGTAAACTTGAGGTCTATGGACCTCAGCTCGCATCAAAGTCAGACCA
The DNA here is from genome assembly GCA_029574335.1 of Rana kukunoris. NCBI lineage: Eukaryota > Metazoa > Chordata > Amphibia > Anura > Ranidae > Rana > Rana kukunoris. The sequence goes on along the minus strand of CM056049.1, from coordinate 350,550,797 downwards.
AAGTAGTACAGGAACTACATTGAAGTTGAAGTTGCACAGATATGAATGGTACTCATTTGAAATCATGGGGTATGACTTGTTATGGGACTTTGAAGTCCCAAGTCGCAGGACGAGTCAAGGGGGCCTAACATCTTTGTCATTATTTTATTAAAAAATTCTTAAATGAGACTTTACAATCACTTTAAAAACTTTAAGACCAAGCCTGACACTTTCTGACACTTTGCTAGAAAATAACTTGCTTAAAAGCAGATGTTATTAATTTTAGTGCACACAGACACAAAGTAATAAGTGTGAGAGATGGGGTGGTGGCGCTACCTATAAACGCTTATGGTGCCATATGTGCTCAAACAATAAAACAGAAAAATGTGTGTCGAGTACCATATGGTGCGTGAGTGAGGTGTATAACTCAATATGCCTCAATTGGGCTATATATAAGTATAATGTAGTCTACTATACACAATGGGGAAGGACAATAAGACTAGTGATTGAACAGACAAAAGACTGGATATCTAGTCTTTATAGCCTATTAACCCATTAAGTGTACACAATGGATAAGTGGATTACAGGTGTGCAGCCAGACATAAATGGATTGATGTCAGAGCCCAATATAATAGGCGGCTACCATACAATAGTGCCACACTTGGTATGCATAAATACAATATCACAACTCAGATGTTAATAGTCCGATCGGATGGTTGTAATAATGAAGCAAATAACCAGGGGACTACAATTATGAAGTCTCTCAAAAACAAGTCCTAAACAATGATGGTATAGGTACAGGAAGAGGGTAAATGGATCTTGCTGTGAAGGGAGTGCTTCTAAGTGCCAGACTTCCAACGGTGTGGTCCCGGTGCTCCCCTCAGGGTTCCCCACTCACCAGATAGCCATCCCCACCAGGGGTCACAGGCATGAATCACAGAATCCTCCGATCTCAGCTAGCTCCTCACAGGGCTGTACTCCTCCGGTGTGGGTCCGACCGGTTCACTCCTTGTGTGTGGATGTGGAAAAATTCCTCCGTTTCCTCAGAGGGAAAGATAACAAAAGGCTCCGATGGTGCAGTAGGTTTAAATAAAAACACCTAATTTATTAAGGCCTGTGTGCCACAATGCCAGACATTGACAGAGGGCAGCTGCACGCCAAGATACACAAGAGCTACAGTGCTCTCTAATGTACATAAACAAATAAAAGTATCATAAAAGATAAGGATAAAAATGAAAATAAAACAAAAGGAAAAAGGCACAATCAGCCAATCTATCAGCCCGGTTCGAGTAACACACTCTATGGGCTCTACGAGTGCAAGCGTGTGTGTGTGATGGTGTTCAGCGTGCGTTTCAGCTGCGCTCCACCAAACGCTGACCCGGAAGTGACGTATGTGCGTCTATGCCTGACGTACGTTTCGAATGGATTCGTCTTCTGAGGCATAACTGCACATCCGTCCAGTATCGGTATAAGTGCGTCTCGCCGTGCTACGTCACGTATCCTCCCCCGGGGGAAACAACTAATCTTGATGCAGATAGCCCATACGCATCAGCGAGGGGAGGTATTAGCAGGAGCGCCCCTGGAATGATTGCTAACACAGCACGGTGTGACTCACCCTACTGGGTGGCAGATATATTGCATCCTTAAGCTGGGATATAGCACCAAGCCAGGATGTTTACAACAAAGGCTACTGGAAACTATTAGGGGAGACATTTTTCCGCAGGGCATGCATGTCCACCAATTTAAGGAAATGCTGCCCGCAAATGTAATAGGGGACACAAGGATAAAATTAGGATAAAAATACAATAACCAGTAGTGAACAGTAATCAGCAATGTTCTTGACCCTATATTGTGGGGATCAGGTGACCCCACGTGACTAAGTGTCTCAGGGGCTAGATGAATTAAGGGTTAGGATTCCCTAACGGTAAACTCAAAGGAAACGGACATATATAGAGCAGCTACTCATATGGTAGTGGCCGGATATAGTGAGTACCATACTGCACATCGTGAATGGTGTGTAAGGTAGTGGTCCAGCTTAGGGCCACTAGTGAGACACGTGATAATGTAAAGATGGGTATGCGTACCAGCAATATGTGAAATAATATATTGTGAACCAAAAATAAAATAAGTATATGTATATATAGGTACATACAGAAGTGATGATCTCTAAGTGTGTGCAGATAAAAGAGGACTAGTGGGATAACGATCCAAGTGACGTGAGTCAATATGACATCTATGTTGGGTCAGTGTGTCCCAATAACCGAAACTATATATAGAGCATGTGAGTAGGCGGTGGGTAGGTGTGGGCTCTAAAGTCCTCCCTTATTTAAGGGTTGGAGAGGAAGCAGTTGAGGTCAATGTCCACATTCAAGCCGTGTGGTACCCGTGTGGTACCCGGCCGATGGCAAGTAAGACCAGCCTACAGCAATCCTGGATGGAGAGGGATGAATGGCAACCGAGGGGGTACCCGTGGAAACATCCGAAGAGCAAACGAATATCCAGGACAAAGGGGACAACAACAAACGGAGGAACAAGACTCAACCAGGAGCAACAGACATCCCAATCAGGGCACAGGGCCCCCTCAGAGGCATATCCAAAGAGAAAACGTGCCAGAGGATGCAGGGGAGGGAAGAAGAAAAAGAGCAAGACAGTACTAGGTAAAGGAATCTTCAACCTTAGTGGCACAGAGTTGTCAACGGAGGAAATGAGGATATTAGACCTAGGCCTTAAATATGCCCCCGAAAAACCCCTGGATCAATTCGAAGTCTTTATAGATTTCCAAAAATTCCTCAGGAAAATTAATTTAAAGAAATATTTTATTACAAACTCAGACCAGCAGGACATAAGTCAATCGCCTTTTATCCACACCAGTTTGAAGAATAATTCCACATTTAACCCTACCAACTCTGGAAATCAATGTGTCATAGCATTCAAGAAGATGGTAGAGGGAGACCTTAGGAAACTCAATAGGAAAATAAACACCAAGAGTAAAAATATGTGGGAAACGATTAAAGAAATAGGGAAAAAGAATGAAGTGGTCATACGCCCTGCAGACAAGGGGGGAGGACTGGTCATCCTCAGCAAACACGACTACGAAGAGGAGATGAGCAACCTACTCGCTGTAGAGAACACATATCAAAAACTGAAGGGAAATCCTAAACAAAAATATCTGAAACGGCTAGAGAAATATGTGAAAAATGGATACCAGAGAGGAATACTGAAGAAGGAGGAAGCCGAATACTTAATATCTAATTCTACTAAAACCCCAGTGATGTACTATACCCCAAAAATCCACAAGAGAATGATTAAACCACCAGGTAGACCTATCATCATTGGTATTAATTCTATCTTCTCGCGACTTGGGGAATACCTCGACACCTTTCTCCAACCCCTGGTGAAACAAGGACAGTCATACCTAAGGGACAGCCTACAACTCATTCAAGATCTCAAAAACATTAGGGGGGTCGAACAACTCCTATTGGTCACTATAGATGTAAACTCCCTCTACACCAGTATTGAGCAGGAAGATGGCCTCATGGGGGTAAGGACAGCACTGTTTGACAAAACTGACCTTAGGCAAGAACAAATACAATACATCTTAGAGGGACTTAAAATGGCCATGGAATGCAACTACTTTTGGTACGACAAAACGTACTACGTGCAAACAAAGGGGGTTGCGATGGGGGCGCGTTATGCCCCTAGTGTAGCCAACCTCCTTATGAATCTTTGGGAAGATGAATATATCTATGGCCAGACCTATCCCGAGATTAGGATGTATAGGAGATATATCGATGACCTGCTCATCCTTTGGGATGGCACTATAGAAACCCTCCAGGCATTCCTATCAGGGCTTGACCATAACAGATTCCATCTGACCTTTACTGGCAAATATAGCAGGGAAAGTATAGAATACCTCGACCTAGAGATCTATAAAAATGGAACCTCTTTACACACCAAAACCTTTTTCAAAGGAACCGACCGCAATGGGTACATACCTATATCAAGCTGCCATCACCCAAAATGGAAGGCCAATATTCCTAAGGGACAGCTGTTGAGGCTTAGGAGAAACTGTGACTCAAAAGAGGACTTTCTAAAACAAGCCCACACGTTAGTGGAAAGATTTAAAGAAAAGGGATACCCACAAGGCAACCTTGAAAAATTGAGAACAGAGGTGGAGCACATAGATCGTAACAAACTGCTAACACAGAACCGCGAAAGGATCACGAACCAACGGAATCTGTCTTTCATCACAGGATTCAACACCCAGTATAAGGAATTTGAAACTATATTAAAGAGATACTGGCCTATCCTAAAAGAGGATCCTATACTCGCGAAGGCCCTCCCAATGAAACCCTCCTTCATATATCGTAGAGCACCCTCTCTGAGGCACCATCTGGTACATAACATCATAAACCCACCCAAGAAAATAGAGATCTGCCCAGAACTAAAAGGGTTTTATAAATGCCAAAGATGCCTAGCCTGCAGGGTGAGCAAGAAACAGCCACGTAGGAAGACTGAGTTCAAATCCAAAACAGATCAGAAAGTGTACAAAATCAGAGACCTCATCACCTGTAATACCACCCATGTCACATATATCATCGAATGCCCCTGTCATCTTCAGTATGTGGGCAGAACAACCAGACCACTGCGTGTACGGATACGTGAACATATTAAGAACATCCGCAAAGCATTCCCCAAACATAATCTATCCCGTCACTTTGAAGAGTTCCACAATAAAGACCCGTCTGGCCTTATTTTCTATGGAATAGATATGGTCAAGGATAACTGGAGGGGGGGTAATAAAACCACGGCTATATCCCAAAATGAGACCAGTTGGATATACCGATTAGGCAGCCTGGTACCACACGGCTTGAATGTGGACATTGACCTCAACTGCTTCCTCTCCAACCCTTAAATAAGGGAGGACTTTAGAGCCCACACCTACCCACCGCCTACTCACATGCTCTATATATAGTTTCGGTTATTGGGACACACTGACCCAACATAGATGTCATATTGACTCACGTCACTTGGATCGTTATCCCACTAGTCCTCTTTTATCTGCACACACTTAGAGATCATCACTTCTGTATGTACCTATATATACATATACTTATTTTATTTTTGGTTCACAATATATTATTTCACATATTGCTGGTACGCATACCCATCTTTACATTATCACGTGTCTCACTAGTGGCCCTAAGCTGGACCACTACCTTACACACCATTCACGATGTGCAGTATGGTACTCACTATATCCGGCCACTACCATATGAGTAGCTGCTCTATATATGTCCGTTTCCTTTGAGTTTACCGTTAGGGAATCCTAACCCTTAATTCATCTAGCCCCTGAGACACTTAGTCACGTGGGGTCACCTGATCCCCACAATATAGGGTCAAGAACATTGCTGATTACTGTTCACTACTGGTTATTGTATTTTTATCCTAATTTTATCCTTGTGTCCCCTATTACATTTGCGGGCAGCATTTCCTTAAATTGGTGGACATGCATGCCCTGCGGAAAAATGTCTCCCCTAATAGTTTCCAGTAGCCTTTGTTGTAAACATCCTGGCTTGGTGCTATATCCCAGCTTAAGGATGCAATATATCTGCCACCCAGTAGGGTGAGTCACGCCGTGCTGTGTTAGCAATTATCCCAGGGGCGCTCCTGCTAATACCTCCCCTCGCTGATGCGTATGGGCTATCTGCATCAAGATTAGTTGTTTCCCCCGGGGGAGGATACGTGACGTAGCACGGCGAGACGCACTTATACCGATATTGGACGGATGCGCAGTTATGCCTCAGAAGACGAATCCATTCGAAACGTACGTCAGGCATAGACGCACATACGTCACTTCCGGGTCAGCGTTTGGTGGAGCGCAGCTGAAACGCACGCTGAACACCGTACACACACACGCTTGCACCCGTAGAGCCCATAGAGTGTGTTACTCGAACCGGGCTGACAGATTGGCTGACTGTGCCTTTTTTCTTCTTTTTCTTTTTGTTTTATTTTCATTCATTTTTTATCCTTATCTTTTATGATACTTTTATCTGTTTATGTACATTAGAGAGCACTGTAGCTCTTGTGTATTTTGGTGTGCAGTTGCCCTCTGTCAATGTCTGGCATTGTGGCATATAGGCCTTAATAAATTAGGTGTTTTTACTTAAACCTACTGCACCATCGGAGCCTTTTGTTATCTCTCCCTCTGAGGAACGGAGGAATTTTTCCACATCCACACACAAGGAGTGAACCGGTCGGACCTACACCGGAGGAGTACAGCCCTGTGAGGAGCCAGCTGAGATCGGAGGATTCTGTGATTCATGCCTGTGACCCCTGGCGGGGATGGCTATCTGGTGAGTGGGGAACCCTGAGGGGAGCACCGGGACCACACCGTTGGAAGTCTGGCACTTAGAAGCACTCCCTCCACAGCAAGATCCATTTACCCTCTTCCTGTATCTATACCATCATTGTTTAGGACTTGTTTTTGAGAGACTTCATAATTGTAGTCCCCCGGTTATTTGCTTCATTATTACAACCATCCGATCGGACTAATACCACCTATATTAACATCTGAGTTGTGATATTGTATTTATGCATACTAAGTGTGGCACTATTGTATAGTAGCCGCCTATTACCTTGGGCTCTGACATCAATCCATTTATGTCTGGCTGCACACCTGTAACCCACTTTTCCATTGTGCACACTTAATGTGTTAATAGGCTACAAAGACTGGATATCCAGCCTTTTGTCTGTTCCATCACTAGTCTTACTGTCCTCCCCCATTGTGTATAGTAGACTACATTATACTTATACATAGCCCAATTGAGGCATATTGAGTTATACACCTCACTCACGCACCATATGGTACTCGACACACATTTTTCTGTTTTATTGTTTGAGCACATATGGCACCATAAGCGTTTATAGGTAGCGCCACCACCCCATCTCTCACACTTTCTACTTATACCTACCCCCTCATTGAGGGGTTAGGATTTAGGGGGGCAGCAACCTATTCTCATTTTCAGTCCTAGCGCAGGTTCTCAATCTACACTACTCCAGACACAAAGTAATACCCAATACATTTTAAAATTGTGCATGCCCATGGAAAAGCAACAATCTACAGTACATTAAATTATCCATAGTCAGCGCTTTAAAAGCCTTTACAGGTTACCACTTTAGATTTACTCGCTCATCTATTTCTTTATGGACCTTGTTTGTGCACTGGTGAGCAGTCATGTTGGAACAAGGAGGGGCCACCTGCAAAATGTTCCTACAAAGTTGGGAGCATGAAATTGTCCAAAATATCTTGGTATGCTGATGCCTTAGCATCACTGTTCCCTTCACTGGAAATAAGGGGCCTAGCTCAACCCGTGTAAAACAACCCCACACCATAATCCAATATCCACAAAATTATTTGCACCAGTGCACAAAGCAAGATCGATAAAGACATGGATGAGCGGGTTATGGGTGGAGAAACTTGACTGGCCTGCCTAGAGTCTGACCTCAACCCGATAGAACACCTTTGGAAGGAATCAGAGCAGAGACTGCGAGCCAGTGCCTGACCTCACAAATCCGCTTCTGGAAGAATGGTCAAACATTCCCATAGACACACTCCTAAATCTAGTGCACAGCTTTCCCACAAGAGTTGAAGCTGGTATAGTTTCAAAGGGTGGACCAACTAATATTGAAAATTACGCAGTAAGACTGGGATGCCATTAACGTTCATGTGTATGTATGTGTGTGTAAAGGCAGGCATCCCAATACTTTTGACAATATAGGGCCAGATTCAGGTAGAGTTAGGCTGGCGGATCAATGGATCCGCCAGCCTAACTGTCACTTTAAGCCGGCGTTTTTGTTTTCTGTAACCAGAAAACAAGAAACGCAGGGTTGGAGTTCCGATGCGATCGGCGCAATTGAATTTCGCCATCGCATCGTTACTTCAACTTAAAAATCGCGCCGGGGGCGTTCCCGCCGATTTACGCTCAAAAAATATGTTAATGAGCGTGAATCGGCAATTCACGATCTTTTTTGGGCGTGACGCAGTGACTTTACGACGTTTCCGGAAGCGATACGCGGCGTATAGATAAAGCAGCCCCCTAGTGGAGTATCCTATGTTAAGTATAGGCGTTGTCATCGCGTCGGAAAAAAAAAATATTGCGTCGTTTGCGTAAAACTTTCATGAATGGGGATGTGACGTCATTGACGTTCACTCACAGAATTTGGAGCATGCGCACTGGGATGCATTGACACTCGACGCATGCGCAGTACGTTCGCCGCGGGATCGCGCTTAGTTTTAATAATACACGCCCCGTACCCGCCCAATTTGAATTCCGCCGGCTCATTTGCGATGCGCTGCCGCAACTTTAGGAGCAAGTGCTTCATGAATAACAGCACTTGCTCCTAAAATTTCGGCAGAGTAACGTAAATGAGAAGCGTTACTCCAGAGCAAAGATGCTCTGATCTACCTGAATCTGGCCCATAGTGTATGTGTGCAGGACATATGGGCTTTTTCACATTTGAGTGCTTTAAATATATATATCATTTTATTTATTTTTTTACACTGTGGTTTTACTGATTAAACTGAGATCAGCTCAAATGATGTACAAGCTAGTAACTGCTTGTAAATAAATAAAACCAGACTGAAATCAGAGTGGTCACATTGGTATTGCGCTCCCCGATGGGATGGGGGAGACTGCTAAAGGCGGTGGTCGGGGGGACTCCTTTCCACCACTTGTAAAAGTGATTGAGTGGTTCTATAATGGCTGTAAAAGTAACTGAGTGGAGTGGTTCAGTTTTACAAGGTAGGAAATATATGAAAAAAAAATAACATTACCAGGATCATGTTTGTAGCTACAACTACTTCAAGCCAAGGTCATGAATATATGTTGTATACAGCCTATTGGAAAGTGGTTAAATCTTTCAGTTGATTGATGTAGGATGGGCAGAGACCTACAGAACCCCACCCAACCCTGCTAAGTGAATTTTAGGCAGTTTAACAGAAACTAGCCCAAATTTGACATGCATGACCAGCTTTACAACAGCCCTCAGAAATACCTTTTTGCAGTTTTGTTGTCTGATGATATCTGATTTGTTGTTGTAGGTGGTTGAAATACATTGCTTTTATTAAATAATTTTTTTCTATCTGTTAAGTTTAAAGGGGTTGTAAACACAAAAATATTTTCCTCTTAAATTAAAGTCTGACAGTAGCTGATAAAGTAAAAAGTAATGTTTTGCATTATAACTAGTTTGATACCTGTTGAAATCGAGCTGTTTTATTCACCTCCGTCACTCCTGAATTGTTGTCGTCACTGACTTCCTGGTTTCCGATGCGCATTCATTCTTGCTACATCACGGCCTAATCGGAACTACAGTTCCCATTAGGCTTAGCCTTCATGCCTGTGAGGGATAAGAGAGCATCTTCACGCAGGGCTGTAGTCATAGAGAGGGGATGAGCACATTCTGCTTTCCACCATGCCAAACAGCTCAGGTGCTGGTGGAAAGCAAGAAGAGGAGAGACAGGAAATGGCATATTCAAACCTGGATTACTGCATTTTGGAGGTCAAAAGGAAAAACAAGGTAAGTGATATTTAAATGCTCTAGCTTACAGCAATCAATTGATCTAATAAAAAACGAACCTTTAGTGTTCATTTAAACTGACATTGAAATACAACAAGATGTGTGTTAGGGTGGAGTCTTTCTGCAGTAATGTCTGCTAAATTGTTCAAAAAGATAATGAAGGAATTTTATATTTCAGTCCAAGAATGCAAAAATCATGAATTAGATTTTTTTTTAACTCTAGATAAAATGTTGGAGATTTATATAAAAATTTAACAAAATATGTATTTACTTTTTATTTGTCTGGGTTCTTATTTGTTTCTAAACAAACAAATGCCAGATTGAAAGCAACTGTTTATCTTGCACCCAGTTGTTAACCTGTACGAAGGCCAAATATTTCTAGTCAGACACCTAATTGGTGCCTAGCTTTGAAATGAATAGGCCAGAGGTGACCATCTTTTGGCTTCACATGCCAGTGGCAGGCCAGGTTTTCTGCAGTTCATCAGTGCACTTTTCCGTATAATGAGCTTAGCTGTAATGAGGGCAATTTGCATTTGTAAATCCCAATCTGTTTGTGACATTGAGGTTCCAAGGCTTTCCACCTATGCTGTAGGCACAAGTTTTCCTTTTGGCTGTTCTTGCCCATTATAGCCAGTGTCAATTATGTGCAGCATTTTGCATGCTGTACATTGTTATATTTTATTACTTTATTTTCATCGAACAAATGAAGTACAAACAATTCCGTGACTTATCACAATGCAACACCGACCAGTCTATGATGCAAACTGAAATGTTAAAAAAAAAAACATGCAACAGAGATGGTTCATAGAATTTCAGGATCCATGTTACTTCCTTATGGTCCTTTATGTTAATTTTAGTATGGATTATAAACTGTTTAGATAACAGATGTTATGCTTTCTTTGGATAACAGATGTTGAGATGACTGTCAATTGTTAGGTGTTACAAGTTTGCAACTGGTAAGACTGTGATAATTTAATCATCCTAATGTTGGAAGGATCAGGTTATAAATAAAGAATCCTGTTGGTTTCTTTAGATTGTAATTTCAGGCACCAATTTTCATTCTGATTTGTTAAATACTTGTATAAAAATCACAACTGTCAATGGGTGAAAATGTCTTCAGTCAGAGTGGGAGTGCCTGTCGAAGCTGCAGTGTATCAGAACATGACTGTGCTGTCCAATATGCATAAGAGTTTAATTACGTTGCTTAGTTTATCTGTGATCAAACACACCAGGCCTTACATTACTCCATATTCCTCCACACTGCACGTGGGCGCAAGGCCACTTGTGATTAGGAAATGTACAGATATTCTTGTAAGAGCTTCTATTGAAATTCACCTTCTAAAGATGCTAGCCATCTGAGTTCAGTAGAGTTTCAGTCAATGACCATCAACAAAAATGCATATTATTAAAGTCTTGCATCTGTATTTGCATAACTTGTTTCAGATAAGGAACACAAATCATTAAAGCAAGAGGGTAAAAGTGACAGCTGTCAAAATTGCAGACTGAGACGTGGAAGTTATAGTCTCAATGTCTCTATCAAAGAAAGTTCCATTTAGGCCTAAAATATACTTGAGTAGGCAGAGAGGACGCCCGATGTCCAATAAGGAAACTCTCAATGAAGAATATAATCGTTTATTGGAAACCTACTCCAGTATCTTTTCAGCTGAAGCAATACCTCTGTTGCACCAGTAAGGCAACCCTCATCTCCAAAGAGAGATCAACACTATCATTCACCTGAGGAACCTCCGAATATCTATCAAGAACCATTCTACTGGTCCAGCACATTATCCATCTTAAACTAATCTTTACGTTTAAAGGATTGGAGGATGCCGAGGACCAGTCATGTGAGGAAGTGGTCTGCTGCTCCCATTCAGAAAGTATATGCAAAAGTTATACCAACGAATTGGTCACATCAAATTATGCTAATTAATCCCTGTTAGACAACTAAACAAAGCCAATAAAGAAGAAAAACAAGTGACCTGGTAAACTAACTAGCTGCCAAGCCAGCAGGTCAATACTATTGTATAATAAACTTTGTTTTGAACCATTTTTCTATTGGGCACTTTCACTCCCTTCTTCCCCAGGCCGGTTTTCAGATTTCAGCATTCACATTTTGAATGACAATTGCACCCAAACAGACATTTTATTATTTTTTTTGCGATAGATAGAGCTTTCTTTTAGTAGTATTTAATCACCACATTTTATTTATTTATTTTGTGCTAAACAAATGAAATAAGACCGGAATTTTTGTTTCTGTAATATTTTTTTAAATAAGTATTTTTTCTCCCTGACTGATGTGCACTAATGGGCACTAATGAGGTTGCACTGATGGGCACTAATGAGGTGGCACTATTGGGTAGCACTGGTAGGCCCCACTGATGAGTAGCAGTGAAAGGCATCACTGCTGGACACCGACAGGCATCACTGATGGGCACAGATTGGCAGCACTTGTGGGCACTGTTGGGGCTCCTTATGATCAGGATTATCAGTGTGAGTGAGTGAAAAACGTATATAGCGCTGCACATGCGAACTGAATCGCTTGCTTGTCCCTTTCTCCTTTGAACTCAAAAGAGATAGGTTTTGATCTTTCTTCTAAAGGCCAAGTGGTTCTCCTCCAACCGAATGGAGGCCAGTAAAGCGCTCCAAAGTCTAGGGCCCTGGACAGCTAATCTTCTTTCTCCTTTGGACCTGTATCTGGTTTTGGGAATTTGGAGTAGGTTTTGGTTGGTGGATCGCAGAACGCGATTGGGGTTATTTGTTTTTAGTTTTGCGCATAGATATTGGGGGGCATTTCCCAGAATACACTTATGCGTCAGACAAAGTGCTTTGAAAGTGATTCTGTCTTTTACTGGCAACCAGTGAAGGCTTCTCAGTGAAGGTGAGATTGATTCCCATGTTTTTTTCCCCGTCACAAGTCTCGTGGCCGTATTCTGAACGACTTGCAGGCGAGTGGTTTGGTACTTTGGGAGTCCAAGATAGAGTGGCGCCACTACCCCTTTCACACATACCATTTATTCAGGTACTTCACTCGTGAGGTATCTTTTTCTGGGGGGCTGCAGTCCTTAATACATTTCTTCCTAAGCGCACTTTCTCACTTGTTCATTTGCATAGTCAAGTCTGGCGTTAACAATTGTTCCCACCACGACTGCTATGTCTTCTTTTGGAATAAATGGAATAAGTCTGTGTAGTAGGCGCAGCAGATGATGTGATCCGCTGACTACTGACCCTATTTGTGGGTATCACGTAGGTGTCGAAGATGACTCCGAGACTTTTGACTTTGGTGCTAGGGGCGATGATTTTGCCCAGAATGGGTGGGGGTGTCCAGGTTGTTGCAAGTTGATTCTTTCGATTGGCGTGAAACAGGAGAAGTTCTGTTTTCGAACCGTTGAGTTTAAGATAACTCTTTGTCATCCAGTTTTCTATCAAAGAAAGGCATTTCTCTAGACTGAGATGATGATCCTTTTTGCAGCAGATGCGAAAGTACAATTGTGTGTCATCTGCATAAGAATGGTAAAGAAGCTTTTGGCTGCTGATGATTTCAAAAAGGGGGCAGAGATAGATACTGAACAGCACCGGCGACAGAGGGGATTCTTGCGGACCCCCGCATGACACCATGTGTTTTTCAGAAGTGAAAGGTCCCAATTTCACTATTTGTGATCGGTTTTCCAGAAAGGAGGAGAACCAGGATAAGTCACATTCTGGCTACTTCAGCTAGCCGAGTCAGTAATAGTTTGTGGTCTACCGTGTCAAAAACTGCACTTAGGTCCAACAGTACTAGAAGACAAGATTCTCCTTCGTCTGCGGCCTCGAGAGCATCATCCCATATTTTGAGCAGTGCTGTTTCCGTCCCGTGCCCGGGACGGAACCCCGATTGAAATGGATCGAGCAAATTATGGCTCTTTAAATGCTGTTGCAGCTGTTGTACCACTACTTTCTCCATTACCTTGGAGAAGACGTTCAGGCCTGTTATGGGACGACGATGTTCAAGGAACCTTGGGGTCGAGGGTGGGTTTCTTTAAGATGGGTTTGAGTATGCCTTGTTTCAACAGGGTGGGCACTATGCCCTCCTTGAATGACTGGTTTATAAGCTGCTTGATTGTGTAGATGTTCCCTTGTGTGGATTTGCCATCTATCACCTCTCCTTACACACATAAAGAGGGGACTGCTGAGAACTGGCAAAAACTGTTTACTGTGATTGGACACAGCTGGTCACATGGCAAAGAGCCACTGTGATTCACTTTTTACCCCGATTTGTGATCAGCTGTGCAGGACACAGCGATCACAGATGCCATAGGGGGCTTGCGAGAAGCGAGATCACGGGAAGACATCCAAAGACGCCCTCCTGGCAATGTGAGGCTGTGCTGTAGCCATCTTTCAACTTTAGCATGGATGGGAAGAGGTTAATAAAGCATGACACATATGATCTTCCATGTTTTACATTCTAGAATACAGAATTTTTAAACACTTCAAAAATACTTGGTTGTAATATCTCTTAATAGATACCATCTATAAGGCCCCATTCACATCTGAGTGTCACAACCCACATTTACAGTGCAATACCCTTTATATGAAGTGTCCTTGCACATTACAGTGTGGAGGACTGACACCGGCCATCCCCCAAATGTCTACCGACATCCCCACCCCCGGTCCCTGGAAAGGTTGGCTGCTCGGTCTAAAATGCTCGGGCCTATTTTTTGTCCCAATACGGGCCTGCCAGGACGCAATTGAGATTTGTTGAGACCTAGCTTATTGTACCGTGCAAATTTTTTTTTTTTAGTGCATATCAATGCTTCACATCAGTGTGAACTGAAGCTATAGGTCATATGGGTATTTGGCTTGTCCTTGTGTCAATCAAGTCTAACATGGATGGGGTAAACTCCCTAAAGCAGAACTCCAGGCATTCGCCTAATAAAAATTATGAAATGCATTTATGAGAGCTTCCAAAGGAGAGAGTGTAGGTGATAGTTCTCTATTGCAATTTCTATTTCACTTACAGGTCGTCTCCCCACCCCTTAACTTGTTACACGACAGTTGCACAGTCCACGGCACACCGATGAGCTCATCTCATTGCTCTCTACTACCATGCTTCTTGCACTGTAGCATAACTGGTTGACTCCTTGTGCTGCTTTTCCCCCCTTCCCCTCTCTGAGCACTAATGTACAGACTGACACCAAGTCAAATGACAAAAATATATCATGCATATAATGTTTAGCCAACGTTAAACACTACTGTAAAAGATAAATTACCGCTGTGGTGAAATGTGACTTTGGAAACCGATTACACTTGTTTTATGTGAGCTCACGTTGTTTAGTTTGTCAGATATAACTTTTTTTATAGATTTGTTTTTCTATTACACTGGGTTGTCTTTAATATCTGTCCTTTACATTTTTATTGCTATTGTGCTGATATAGTCCCCTGCACTTCTACTGTTTGGGGAAAGAAAAAAGAAATAACCATGCAGTGATTAAAATAATTAGCAATCAAACAAAAGGTAGGCATACCCCAGGGGTTATAATCTAAAAGAAATTAAGAAAGACAAGAGGAGCAGGTGCCTTTTTTTCATACAAAAGACACGCGACATCTAATTATAACACATAGTAATTAATATATTAATGCTGAGTGTACCATAATATGCTAATTTTTGAGCTATGGTGAAGCAGTTCTTGGTTCAGGGCTTCCTGTGCCAAAGAAAAATAAAATGTGCTGCATAAGCCAAAATGTTCTTGACATATCATTCATTCTAAATGGATAACCTAACTCTAAATCATAACCCTTCTACCCAATGGTTTGCACTTAACACACTCCCTCACCGTAACACTTAACCTAACCATTGGGTAGAAGGGTTACAATTTAAAATTGGGTTATCCGTTTAGAATTAATGACATGTCAAGAACATTTTGGCTTGTGTTGCACATTTTATTTGTCTTCTCCTGCTCTACTTTTTTATCATCTTTGGTTTTTAATCCAGGCACAGCGGTAGAGCATACTAGTCTGCTCATTTCCTTTGTCTTCAATGACTGGACTAGCATGACGCAACGCCTAAGCATGCGCTCAGGAGTTGTTTTGTCCTGGCACAAAACCGCGCTGACCCATGTGTGGCTTAGTGTACAATTGCAAAAAAAAAAAAAATGCTGTTAGGCCAAGGAGAAAAACACATCCTTTGCTGTGACAATCGCATGTTTTACAATGACCAAGAGGAGTACTTATAGATATCAGTTTTGACATTACCGTTAAAGTTTTATAAAAGGCTGATATCTGCTTATTAGTCTGTTGTCCGGTTTGCCTCAATTTAATGTTTTGGGGCCTGTGAAGTGTGTGTTAAAATAGACTATAGAGCAAATTATGAAGGTAAAAACAAGGTTTAAACCTAAACCAATTTTGATAAACACATCTACAATTGGCTGATTTCTTTCAGGTGGTTATCAAAAAATAATTAAAATATGAATTGTAACGGTCACCACCGTTTACGACCTTCCATCCACCCAAGACAGCTTATTCGACACACCAACAAAACCAGCAGACACGATCCATTCCATTTCCCAGAATAACGAGACTCAGCTCTGTTCTCTAGTTCCAAAATGAATGAACGCTTTAATGGTTTCTTCTCAGCTTTTTATGCAGTTACAAGCATGTGACAGTAATCAAAGGGACAATGAAATCTCCACCCCCCTAATCACACACTGGGGCTAATGACTAATTAGTATCCAGACATTTTGGCAACAGGCTACAATTAACATGAGCTAATTACTACACCTGAGAACTCACATTCCTTTAGATAATGACATTCAAACAAAACATCATCACACAATGAGTTGCCCTCCAATCCACATCTTTAGACAGACGGGCTGTCTCTGACAGGAAGGTAGTTACACCTGGGCATCAATAGGCTTTAAACCGCGTTATCACACAATGAAATGTCTTTGGAGCAGACCTGAATTAACACTTCTACGGCCTTACACAATGGACAATGAAATGTCTAGGAGTAGATGCATTTAACACCTTTCAAAGGCATGTGTCCCCACATTGAATAAGCCAACAACTTGTAATATCTCAAGACATCCTGCAATATGAACTATTATTAATGTCCCATCTCATGTAATACATGAATTATGATTTATTAGCCACCCTATGCCCAAAAGGGGCACAGGGTGAACTTAGACACAAGAGTCTGTAGGGCCGCTGGCACAGGAATATTACCCATCTCTCCAAAGTCTCTGGGCGTCACGGGTCAAACCGTTACATGAATTAACACTGAACTCCTGAAACAAAGGTACATATATTGTAGATTAACTATTTTACTTGCCTAAGTATTTCATTGTAACCAGCACTGTGACCCATATGCCCTTGCCAGACAGTACAGCCTGGTCCTAGATCCCCACTGCAGTATACTTCTGTGCAGTTAGACAATAGAACGTAGTCTAGGATCCGTGTTTGGCAAGTGAAATAGCAGCAAAACACTAGTTTTACTGTTCATGTATCACTCGGTGGCGGCTGGTGCTCCAACCGGGGGGCTTGCATTAAACAAACCTGAGACATTACTCCCGGTTGCTCCAGCCCACCATCCCACACCAACCCCCCCTCCATCTCCTCTGTGTCCCGGTGGTCACTGCTTCTTGTCATGGCCAATGGGGTCTTCGGACTTCTAGGAAATTGGGTCTCAGGACCCGCTTCCTGATTGGCTGGGAGGAGAAAGGGGAAGACATTAGCGAATATTAATTTGCTAATGTCGCACAATACTGTGCCCCCAGCCCACTCTTTTTTTAAGCCATTTAGAGCCTCAGGCTCTATTCATGTGCTAAAAAAAAAACATTAAAATCAATGCATCTGCGACCTTGCATGTAGATTAGGGGGGCGGCGCCCCTTATGGACAGGCCGCTACTGGTGGAATTGTTGGGCAATTAAATTTGGTTCTGTGCTGCATGTCAATGGACTACTGGTGGCTGATATCCAGACAATTTAGGTTATGATGCTTTAACATTTAATAGTTAGCTGTAATCACTACATAACTGGGCTAAAATGTTTCCTTTTTTAGGTGTTCCTTGATTTCAATACAAAAAGAAAAACATAATTCATATTTTAAAGCTGGTAAAGGCGCAAATGTGATACATTTCTATATATATATATATATATATATATATATATATATATATATATATATATATATATATATATTATTATATATATTTTCCAGCAAGGTTCACACAGATGCTCAAATAAAGCACTGTAACCAGCCCCCAGCTGTTGCCCAGTGAATGCCATGGTGCAATTCATTTTGATAGTAGTGTGGGTGCAAAGAAGCCTTGAAAGGTCATGGCTGCTGGATGCTTTCATGAATCCACAACTTGTGTAAACATGAAAATGTGTTGTCATATATGAATTGTAATGCTAGTAATAAAAAGTAGTGGCTAGACATTTGGAATCATTGCAAACACCTAAAGGTTAAGGGGTTATAAACCCTCATGGTTTTTCACCTTATTGCATTCTATGCATTAACCGCTTGCTGAGCAGCAGCCGCCATCATTATACTGCGGCAGGTTGTCTCATTCCCGCAAATAGCCGTAGGTGTACGTCGGCTTGTGAACTACATTTTTTGCCATTGGTCAGCGGGGGAGCCAATCAGCGGATCGGGTGGACTCGATGGCCTTCGGCCATCCGCAATCGTTCATAGTGACAGAACAAGATCTGCTTGTGTAAACAAGGCAGATCTCCATTCTGACAGGGGAGATCACACAGATCCTGTCTTTCTGCTAAGCAGGGAGACTGATTTGTGTGTTTTCCCAGTCGCACAGTCCCCCATGCTGTTAGAAAATACAAACGAGGAACACCTTTAACCCCTTGATCACCCCTGATGTTAACCCCTTCCCTGCCTGTGTCATTAGTACAATAACGGTGCATATTTTTAGCACTGGTTTACTGTAATAATGTCACTGGTTCTTAAAAAACGTGTCAAAAATGCCAGTTAGGTGTCCGATCTGTCCCCCGCAGTGTTGCAGTCCTGCAAAAAAAAATCACCGCTATTACTAGTAAAAAATAAATAAAAATGCTATAAATCTATCCCCTATTTTGTAGATGCAATAACTTTTTCCTAAACTAATCAATATACGCTTATTTATTTTAACCAAATGTTTTATAGCAGAAAGTAAAAATAAAAAATGTTTCAAAATTGTCGCTCTTTTTGTTTATAGCGCAAAAAATTTAAATCGCAGAGGTGATCTAATACCACCAAAAGAAAACTGTGGGGGGAAAAAAGGACAGAAATTTTGTTTGGGTACAGTGTCGCACGACCACGCAATTATCTGTTAAAGTGATGCAGTGCCGTATCGCAAAAAATTACCTGGTCAGGAAGTGGGTAAATCCTTTCGGGGCTGAAGTGGTCAAGGTTAAAAACCTTCTCTAGTGCAGAAGCCCCCCAGAGCCCCCCTTTTACTTACCTGAACCCAATCGTTCCATCAAAGGGGACTAATACAGCAGCTTCAGATGCTTTCTCGGTTCCTCATTGGATACATTGGTAGCAGCACAGCCATTGGCTTCCGCTGCTGTTAGAGAACAAAAAAAATAAAATAAATATGGCCATTGGAACTTTAAATGGGGCATGGACGGGTTTGTAAAGTTATTGAGGATATCAACAGTAAAGAATCTATCACAGTCCCATCAGGGAAAATTGAGTTTAATAAGGGGTATAGGACAATGGGAAAGGATGCCAGAAATATGTAATCTTAGGCCTTGTACACACAATGAGATTTATCCGATGGAAACGGTACGACGGACCGTTTCCATCGGATATGTCCGCCGGACTGTTTGATCCGATGGCTGTACACACCATCGGATCAAATTCCCCGCCGGCGGACAGCGCGGTGACGCGGCGGTGACGTTAACGCCGCCACGTCACCGCTACGTCACCGCACCAGGAAGTAAACACTTCTGCGCGCATGCGTCGGATCCATTCACAGGATACGACGCATGTGCGGGCAGATATGTCCGCTGGTTTGCCGTACTAACCAGCGGACATATCTGACGGGCAGCTATCAGGCGGAAAAATTCCAAAGCATGCTTTGAAATTTTTTCGCCGGAGGAATCCGGACAGAACGGTCCGTTTGCCCCTACACACGAGCGGATTTTTCGGCTGAAATGGTCCTTCGGACCATGTTCAGCGGATTTAGTCCCTCGTGTGTACAAGGCCTTAGGGATCATTGGCTAAAATGATCGATCATGTAAACAGATTGGGTCCAGACAGATCACTAATGAGAGAGCGGGTGTCTTCCACCCTGGTAAACATTTGTAAAAGAAAGAAAGTGATCTGTTTGGAAACCGAACCCACGTTGACCGTGCCCCCATCCCTGTATTAATAGAGAACAAAAAAAATTGGGCCATTGGGACTTTAAATGGGGCATGATTTTTCCTACATAGGACCCATACCCCATGACCCCATAGTGATTGACAACCTTATTCATTCACTTTTTTTCCTTTACTAGTACTCACATGTGTGCCCCTTGTGCGCCTACCTCACCCTTTGGCAGTGTGTTGTGGCTGCTTTTGCCTCATCTGACTGATGTCCCACGTCTCTTTGTCCATGGCTCTCCTCATTTATTGGTCTGTCCATGGACTAAGGGGGATCTATCCCCGCTTCAACTCCGAGACATCTCATTCCAGGACCACCATCCCACTCCATATTTTGGAAAGCAAGGGCTATTCCACTTTGGGCCCAACCTAAAGGTATACTATACAACCAAACTCGCTTATGCTGCTACTATGATCCAATCATGTAGATTGCATTAATTCACCTGTGTGTTAATCCATCCCCCCCCCCTTTTCTCTCTAGCTAATTGCGATGCACCCCACTCCTGATGACTGGCTTTTAACGCCAAGAAACGCGTCAAGTCCATGCTCAGGGATGCCAAGATCAAGCTTGCCCAAATATGTGTTTTTTCATCATTTTGTTCATATCTACCAATTTTATTGTACAATCATGTCTACTGTATCTATATGTCAATTTATGGTGATTGCTTTTAATGGTCATGTCCTGGATTTTGAATATTTATTATATCAATGTTATTATGACTACATGTATTATGCCTTTGATTGCATGATCTCTGTATTATATATTATGATACAAAATACAATATTAAGTTTACATTTGACTCCTTCAATTTCTTTTTTGGATTGATCACCAAGCAATTTCTTTTGACCACAGAGATCTCCCTGATAGAACTGTGAGGCGGCGTACACACGACCGAGGTTCTCGCTGGAAACCAGCGAGAACCTCGCTGGAAGCTGCATTCCAGCGAGGACCTCGGCCGTGTGTACACTCTCGGCGAGCTTCCCGTCGGGAAGCCCGTCGAGCAGAAATAGAGAGCAAGCTCTCTATTTGCTCGACGGCCCGCCTGGAAGAATGGCTGGTTGCCATTCCCGACGGGCGGGTCGCCGATTTCGACGGCCGGCAGGAACCTCGACGGGCGGAACGATGTGTTCTGCCCTTTGAGGTTCTCTGCCGTGTGTACACGGCCTGATAGATTCTTTACTGTTGACATCCTCAATAACTTTACAAACCCGTCCATGCCTCATTTAAAGTCCCAATGGCCCATTTTTTTTTTGTTCTCTATTAATACAGGCATGGGAGCACGGTCAAGGTGGGTTCGGTTTCCAAACAGATCACTTTCTTTATTTTCCGCTGCTGTTAATCAAATCCAGTGACACAGGGAGGGGGCCGAGTCCTGCTGTCTGTGTCAATGGACACCGCAGAAGGACTCGGGAGTGCGTCTGCATGGGTGTATCCTTAAAATTCAGATCTCCAAGAGGGCACTCGATGTGGGGAGGAGCCAGGAGCGCCGCTGGGGAACCCCAGAACAGGAGGATTGGGGCCATTCTGTGCAAAACCCTTGCTCAGAGGAGGCATGTATAACATTATTTAAAAAAAAAAAAAAAAAAACCTTTTCAACCCCTTCACCTCTTAGGCCGCGTACACATGATCGAACATGTCTGCTGAAACTGGTCCTATCGGACCAAAGTTTCAAAATGCTTGAAAACATGTCCACTGGAAACCTGTCCGTCAGACAGGTTCGATGGTTAGTACACAAAATCATCGGACCAAAAACCCGTGCATGCTCAGGATCAAGTCGACGCATGCTTAGAAGCATTGAACTTCGTTTTTTTCATCGCGTAGTTGTGTCCTACGTGACCGCATTCTAGTCCGAGGGGATTTTGGTCCGATGGTGTGTACGCACATCAGACCAACAGACCACTTCAGCCTGCTCCGATGAAAACGGTCCGTCGGACAAGTTTCATCGGACATGTCTGATCGTGTGTACGCGGCCTTAGAGCAGTGCAATAGAAGCATTTATGTTCTTGCCACTATTTTACACAAATATATTAGGATAGGGTTAATATTGGGTATGTCCAGATGTAAGCTACTCACATATGGGGAGGGTGTGATTTTTTGCATTTTGATGTTGCATGAGGCAAGGAAAGAAACAGCCATATATGAGAACCCAAGTTTAATAGCCCTACTTTTTATATCTCTAACCTGATTGTTATACAAAGCTGTATATAATGTAAGCACATATTCATGTCTCTAGTTAGCAACATTATAGTTAATGACCATATGGTCATTATAGTATAAGATGTTCTGTCTGTTGTATTTATATTCCTCAAGCATATTGTTCCTTCTACTTCACAGTGTGTTAAACAATTTCAAAGGGAAAAAATCCTTTCCCCCTAGTTTCCGGTTGTCCTATCAAGTGTAACCTTGGACCCTTATAGAGCAATTAGACCATCCTCTATCCCCTCCTTTGTAATGAGGTTTCTTACATTCCTGAGTCTATAACCCTTTAGTCTTCCCTAATGGGACATCATTATTCTGAAAGAAACAATGTAAATGTAAATGAATATTCTCATTAACGAGTCACAGAGAAACCTTTAGCGGTAGCACTGTGGTAATTCTGCTTGTTATTTCTCCAGTATTCCAGGCAGGATTTTTTTTATAATTCATTATTAGTATTCTCAATTACTTGTTCTTTAATTTTGCATGTCTTTCATAATCCAATGTTCAACTCCTTCAACCATGTCCTTGTTTTATTCTCCAGGTGCAACCTGTGAAACGTTCAAGGTCTCTGTCCCCAAAGGGCTTTTCTAGAGAGTGCAAAGAGTTAAAGAAGCTTAAGATAGCAGAAAAGAGGATTGAACATTTAGAGAAGACACTGCAGATTAAGGTGAATGCTATAAAGCTATATAAACCATGTCCTGCAAGTGAAAAACCTGACAGAATTAAAGGCGAAAAACAGCCCTCTAATTGAGCTGAAGGTATTTTTCGGGGATAAACTGGAGACTTAAAGATTTGGCTTCAGGGGTATATTTTAATGTAACACAAAATATATTAATTTGTATGATTTTCTTTCTAAACTGCTTACCTGATGCAACATAATTCGCTTACATTCTCTCAACATCAATGCTATGCTGTAACAAACACATATTCTCACAAACTGAACATGAAATGGTCTCTTGTGTAAGATCATGGCTGACAGCCTTTGGGTAAGTACTGTCTCAAAAAAAAAAATATATATTGTAATGGGATTTAAATTATTTCCTTTACAGTTTAGATGTATCCATAGCATGTTAATGAACTGTGTATTGTGCAGCTAAACATACGCCAAAAGTAGGCAGATCGTATCATTTTTAGTGTTAAGGTTAGAAAACTAAAAGCTAATTGGTAGCTAATGAGTGTTCAGTCTATATTTCACTTTTATGCGTGAAACTCAATAATAGATTATTTTTAAACCTTTCTCTAATCATGTTTACTCTTTTTGTCAATTGAGGTTTTGTGGTGCTTCAGTGGATGGCAGACCTTATATACCTTCCCGCACAATGCTATCTTTTGTTACTTTTTTATGCATTCTGTATTTATTAATGTTTACATGAACAAGAGCTACAGAAACCATAAAATAATTGACCCGAAGTATACGGTATCTTAAAACACCAGATAGTATACAGCATAGAGGAACATCAATTGTTAAGTCAAAAACAGCCTTCATTCAAGGAATACAGATATGGAAGATAATTAGGATAAATAATTAGTAAAGGAAGCATGACTTTAAGTTGACAGTAACTAGAAGACCGCATTGCATTCAATAGTCCAGCATGACATTCCCTTTCCATTTAAGTACCTGTACAGGTTGGGTGGGCAGCCAGAGAAGGCTGAATAGAGGAAATGTAAAAAGAAAATGGCCAATGCTGTATGGTCAGATTGAAAGGTAGCAATATCCATCTAGTTAAGCCAATGAAAGAAAAGGGGAGTTTCGAACATACTGAAAAGAAAAAAAAATTGAGAGGGGGAGATTGAGGCACAGCTGACCTTGAACCAGAACCCTTACAATGTGTAAATGACCACACCAGGGTAGCTGGTAGAATGTACTGTGTGACAATTGAGCCTACAGATCACACAGGCATAGATTGTTTAAAGTCATCCTTATAAGTGATGTCCAGCCAATAGTAAATTTTAGACTGTGCAGTTTACAGTGAAGTGGTAAGACTTTTTATGATCCTAATGTCCTCCACTTGTCTAATCCACTGTTGGATAGTTGGTGAAGAAGAGGACTTCCGCTGGAATACAGGAAAGAGCAGTGTTTATGAAACACCAAGCCGGGGCAGGTGGACCCTAATCCAGGTCCCTGCTGGCTGATACATTTTGAAGGACAAACCTTCTTCAGGGATGTAGCTACAAATGGTTTGATCAGTAGTTTTTGTACCTTCACAGACACACCCATGACATTGGGAGTCATGGTCCCTCCCAGGGGATGGAATGAGAGAAAGTGGGGAAAGGGAATGTTGGGATCATAATTAAAATGATAGTGAAACGGAGACAACGCTTACTATATAGTCAACACCAGCATATCCTGAACTCCTCTATTTTATTTTTACAATAAATGAATGTTGGATAATTCACTAGGCCATTGTGCACTCTTTTCTTTTCTTGTTTGGCCAACACATTTTAAACATGAGTTAGCAGAGAAGGACAACACATTATATAATGACAAAATTAAGAGCAAGCTTGATTTAGGTTGATAGTTTGTTACCTGCTTTACTTCCCTATAACAAAGGTAATACATTGTGATTATCAGTTTACATGCCTAGCAGAGATTGTCAGATGTGGACATGGGTGATTAGACAAAGCATTTATTTTACTTTTAATGGATCACTAGTTAGTTATTTTTTATTTTTTTACATAACAAACAAGTTATACTTACCTCCACTGTGCAGCTCGTTTTTCACAGAGTGGCCCCCGAACCTGGTCTTCTGGGGTCCCTCGGCAGCTGTCTCGGTCTCCCCCCTGCAAAGACTCAACACCTTCATGTGAGCGAGCTTGCACCAACGGCGACCAACGGTTAATAACATCATAAAAAAAAAAAATACAATTATGAGTAACGCTATGTGAACCTGATAAAGAGAGAAAAATATAAGGAAAGGTAAAATAGCAAAAGGGTTAGAAAAGAAAGGTAAGAGAAGAGAGGAAAGGGAAGTGATCTCCGAGGCAAGGTGTGTTTCCAATCATATATTCAATATGAGAAAATGAAAATGCATGAGAAATTTACCCAGGCATCAATTGGGTTGCATCGAAATTAGAAGAGAGGTAATGTGTCGTCCAAGGGAGCCATATATTCTTGAATTTAGGAATGTTGTCGTGTTATAGCCTCTGTTTTGGCATGAACCATGGCTTGATTAATTCTACAATTGGTTTCAGTTAATATCAGGTATGAGTTTTCCAGGCTTTAGCGATTGTTTGTTTTGCGGCTGTAGCAGTAGCTTGAATTGATTATTAGAGAGAGTTGTCGGTTTTAAATTCAAAAGCGCAATCAAAGGATCAGGAAGGATGGATAATGCAAATAGTGTCGAGATCATGCGGAATATGTCTTCCCAAAATCTTTTGACAATTGGACAGGTCCACCAAATAAGGAAATGTAATCCAGGTTCAGTGCAGCCTCGAAAACAAGAGGAGGAGTAATTGGGGGCAAATTTCGCAATTCTGGTAGGAACGAAGTACCAATACTTATGTATTTTTTAAGCCATTGAAGCAGTATTTTTTAAGCCATTGAAGCAGCAAAAGTTAACATTTCACAAAGTGTGCCAGGGGTATTTAGACTTATGCGCAGAAATGCCTAGATAATCTGAAACAAATATACATTTTCTCTCAGTCGCTCATCGCAGTTTTAACACCTTTCTATTTATGTTTTGATAAACTCCAAACGGCAGTGTATTAATTGACTCATATTAACTTGTCACCCTAGATACAGCAAAATACAGAGCTTTGGAAAGCACATGAAAATCGCAAAGAAAGGTTGCTGGCATTACAAGCCAGTTATAGAGGACTCAAACAGCAAATTGAGAACGAGGAAGAGGGAGGTGCCAGGTGGGTTCCAACGTTGTTATTTATTGATTTGCCAAGCTGATCCAGTTACATTACAGTTTATAATTCTCTGAGTCCCTCTGCAATGTGGCTATCTTACTTGTTTCTACTGCCAGTAGATCCATTGCTTTACACTTCCTCTCACTAACAGGGTGACAATCTGTTTGGTCTGCAACGTTTTAGATGGGCAAAACGTTTTAAATATACTTGAAGTGATTGACAATCAAATGAAAGTCCAATACTTTTTCAGATACATATTTTTTTTATATAATGGTCCTTTAAATTTGTAGTGCCTTTTTGTAAGATTAATCCCTTCATTTGTTCAGGCAGGTTAATAGACATTCATCACCAGAGCACATGTAAACATTGCTAAATTTCTTTGCACCTTCTATTTACCATAAAGTTTGAGATTTCCCATAATTTTTTTTGTCCATTGTCACCAAGACAAATAGGATGATACTTCCCAGATGGGAACGTGTAAAGAAATAAAAACATAACTGGTCTTCTAATTATTTCCCTCTATGCCTAAAACAACAACAAAAAAAAGGTCTTGACTTTGCATATGCTTTAATTTATTATGTTATTTTATTATGTGATTATAGCTTGTATGTTTCCTAAAAATTGCTCTTTTGGAAGTGCCTTATTGTGATATATTTGGAAAACTGGCTATATCAAATTGTTACTGGTGGGCATTGTAAATATCTTTGTTGGGATGCACACATATTGTTATTGGTGCAGATACTGAGTATTTTCACGACTGCTCATGAAAATGCTCCTGATACTAAAACTGATACCTTATGGTGCGATTCGCATCCATATAAAAAGAATGGGCGGGAATCTCACTGCAAAGAATTGCATGCGATTTGAACAGGAATGCGGTGCTATTCCTGTCCAAAAGCGCATGTGGTTTCCTACACTGCTCCTGTGTGAACTCAGGTTGAAATCATTATGACAAGCTTGGTTTCACACAGGAGCAGTGGGGAAACCACTTTCACTTTGGGTAGGAATTGCACCACATTCCTGTTCACATCGCATTTGATACTTGCAGTGTGATTTTGCGCCCATTCATTAGGTATGGATGCAAATCGCACCGCAAAGTATTGTTACTCTGTATTGGCAAATACTTGACCAAGAGTATCAGTACTCCGAACTCGCCGATAAAAATAAAAAATAAAACGGTATCTGTGCATCTCTAATCTTTGCAGTTTTTAAGCTAGTGAGAATGTTTTTGTTATCATTGCCAAGTAGTTTAAAAAAAAAAAAAGTTTTTTAGTTAACTACTAAAGATCCTGTGCCCTTTACAGTATAATTCGAGATTTTCCTAGCTTGTGATGGAAAATATTGGTTATATGAAGACAGGAGGCGAGTATCTTGCATTAATCTTTCTTTATTAATGCCCATAGCAGAAACTTAAACAACTTTTTAAAAAAAGAATAAACATAAGAACATCTGTGTGGGACTACATTTCCCAGCAGCCCTCAGTGTAACGGCCCCTCCTCCCTACGGACCCTATAAGAAGGCTGAGTACTTCCTTGCACTTCCTCTTTCTGACTGCGATGCCAGTGTGAACAAACCAGACAACAGTCCAACATCAGAGGTCGGTATCCCCGCAGTAAGTCGATGAGTTCTCTCAGTGGATCCGTAGGCACGGGTCGCCATCTCTTGTTGGGGAAACTTCAACCAGGATCCAACCAAAACAGCATCCCAACGGGGAGTCAACACGAATCTGGGAAGTCCGAATGGTATACCCCCGGATCGTTTCAGTAACCTAAAACGAGAGCAAGACGACCATAACAGGGAGGGTAGGGTGGGAAGATACTCGCCTCCTGTCTTCATATAACCAATATTTTCCGTCACAAGCTAGGAAAATCTCGAATTATATTTCAGACAGGAGGCTCATATCTTGCATGTTTAAAGCTAAGCATACGTATTCTATACACAAGGGCAAAATATCAGAGTATGTATACATATACCGAGTGTAAGTAAATTACAACAGTTTGTACGATAACTAGGTACCCACACTAGGGCGTAAGAACTGATAAGGATACATGGGATTCAGGCCTGAAGTAAAACTCCCGAAAGGTAGATTCCGACGACCAGTCGGCCGCCAATAGGAGGTCCGATAAGGAACCCCCCGTGGAAACCACCTTAGTGGCCATCGCCCCTCTGGTCGAGTGAGCGCCAAACAAGGCTAAATCTATGCCCGCTAATTCCATTATTAGACGAACCCACCTGGCCAGAGTGGCCGAAGTCACCGGGAGGTGAGGTCGTACATAAGAGACCAACAATTGCGATAGGTTAGGAGAGCGAAGAGTCGCCGTACGCGATTCGTAGGCTTGAAGGCAACGTACAACGCAAAGCTGCGGGTGAGAAGGAAAGAACGGGTAAAAAACCGAATGAAGTTGAGTCTTGGTTCTACGCACTACCGAGAACCGAACCCCTTCCGGCGAAAATTGACGCCGCGAAACGTCTAGGGCTCTGAC
Organism: Rana kukunoris; assembly: GCA_029574335.1. Classification (NCBI taxonomy): domain Eukaryota; kingdom Metazoa; phylum Chordata; class Amphibia; order Anura; family Ranidae; genus Rana; species Rana kukunoris. The sequence goes on along the minus strand of CM056049.1, from coordinate 350,522,363 downwards.
GTCCGAAACTCTTTTATAGACACTAGGCAAAGTAACATGGTGAGCTTGAGGGAAAGATCTCGCAGGGAAAGCAGGTGATTGTCTTCCCAGGATGAAAGTAGCTGAAGTACTTTGGTCACATCCCAAGTGGATTGGTAGCGAGGTTTAGGAGGACGGGTAAGCCTAGCCCCGCGGAGGAGACGACACACCAAGGGGTGTCTCCCGACAGGGAGGGACTCTACGGGAAGGTGATATGCCGAAATAGCGGACCTGTACACATTAAGTGAATTGTATGCCTTTCCCGAGTGAAAAGCTTCAGCCAGGTAGTTGACAATCGTGTTCACAGGAGCTCGAGTGGGATCAACTTGTCGTTGATCACACCAATGAACCCATAATCCCCAGGCAGATCGGTATGCCGATCTAGTCCCAGGGGCCCAGGCCAGGGCGAGAAGGTCTCTAGCTGAAGATGAAAGTCCATCACTGGAGTCTGACGTCCCGAGACCAACCATGCCAGCAGAGGCAATCTGCCTTCCAGAATTAGCGGGTGAGCCTCCCCGACAGGGTTGGTCAACAGGTGGATCGAGTGAGGGAGGAGTCTGGGATAATCAATCGACATACCCAGAGCCATGGGAAACCATGGTTGAGCTGGCCACCACGGAGTGATAAGGGCTACTGTGGCCGCCTGATTGGCTACATGAAGGAGCATTCTGGTTATCATGGTGAAAGGAGGGAACGCATAGTGTAACCCTGTGGGCCATGTCTGAAGAAGTGCGTCCGCCGCAATCGCTTCTGGATCCGGCCTCCAGCTGTAAAAGCGGGGCAGTTGGCGATTGAGCCTCGATGCGAACAGGTCCGTGTGAAAGGGGCCCCACAAGGTGTGGATTGCTAGAAACACCGATCTGTCCAGCATCCAGTCGCTCGTATCGGTCAGGTAACGGGAGTTCCAGTCTGCCACGTCGTTGGAAGTTCCCGGAATATATTCCGCTAGAGGAGTGATGTCGCGTGAAAGGCAGAAGTTCCAGAATTCTGATGCCATATTGGCCAGAACTTTGGATCTCGAACCCCCCAGGCGGTTGATATATTGGACTGCCGCCACATTGTCCATGCGTATAAGAACGCAACATCTGGATTTCTGTGACAGAAAACTCTTGACGGCGAAAAATGCCGCCAGGAGTTCTATTCTAATGATATGAAGGGTAGCTCTCCTCTCCCATGTCCCCATGTCCCCCAGTGGAGACAGGCCACAGCGAGCTCCCCAGCCTAGACGGCTCGCGTCTGATTCCAGAATGATGTCTGGTCGGGGCGTGAAAATAGCCTTGCCGTTCCATTCTACCGCGTATCGGAGCCACCAACGTAATTCCGCCTCCGAATCCGGACAAAGGGAGATTTTGTCCGAGTAGCGGAGGCCTTGTCTCAGGTGAAGAGTTTTCAGCCGTTGGAGTGCCCGATAGTGTAGAGGAGCCGGGAAAATTGCTTGAATGGAAGCGGACAAAAGGCCGACCATGCGAGCAAGAGTCCTCAGAGAAATGAGGCGTTTCCGGAGAATCGTATTGATTTCTTTCCGGATCAGGGCCAGTTTGGTACTGGGTAAACGCAGTACCGCGTGTGTGGTGTCCACCGAGAACCCTAAAAATTCCACCACCTGGGACGGTTGGAGAACCGATTTGTCGAGGTTGATGAGGAAACCCAATTTCTCCAAAAGTGACACTGTCCAGTGTTTGTGTAATTCGGCTTGCGCCTTTGAACGAGCCATGATAAGTATGTCGTTGAGATAGATGATAAGCCGTACGCCCCTGCGGCGGAGGGTGGCTATCACCGGTTTCATCACTTTGGTGAAGCACCAAGGGGCTGAAGACAGTCCGAAGGGGAGGCAAGTAAACTGCCACATGTGGTCTCTCCATTGAAATCTCAGGAATTGTTGGGATGACCGGTGTATAGGTATCGTCAGATACGCATCTTTGAGGTCTATTTTCACTAGCCAGTCCCCTTGAATTAAAAGGTCCCTCAACATGTGAATCCCTTCCATTTTGAAGTGACGATACGACACAAATTGGTTCAAATCCCTGAGATTTATCACAGGTCTGTATCCCCCATCCTTTTTTCGTACCAGAAAGAGATTGCTCACGAACCCGGGAGACCAGGGTCCACCTCTATCACCGCACGTTTTGCGATGAGGTCCTGGAGTTCTCTGTCTATGAGATACACATTGTCTTCTGAAAAATGTATGGGATTTAGGGGCACCAACCTGTTTGGTTGTGATGTTAGTTCTATGCAGTAACCGTTGACTACGGCCAGAACCCATGGGTCTGCCGTAATCATGGACCAGGCATGGGTAAAATGCCTCAACCTGCCCCCCACCGGTATGACAGAATGGCATTTTTTCAGTAAACTCACCGGATGGACGGGATCGTGGGAATCCTCTGCCACCGCGTCCTCTCCATGGACGTCCTCTGGGAGGGAAGAATGGAGCTGGTTGAACCATAGGGGCGGAGTATAGTTGCTGCGCGGGAGCGTAAAATTGAGCTGGTGCTCTGGGGAGGCCCTGTAATAATTTCCTCGGCCGGCAGATCGGCCTCTACCTCTGCCAGCCCTATTAAAAACTCTAGCCCCAGAGTTTGACTTTTTGAGGGAAAATTGAGCCTTGTCTAGGCTGTTGAAGAGTCCAACGAACCGATTTATATTTTTGACCAAATCGTCTCCAAATAGCAGACCCTCGGCTGAGGGGCCCGGTTCTGATTCCGCTAAGTGCGACAACTGGGGGTCAAGCCTCATCAATATAGACCTGCGCCGTTCAATGGCGCAGGTTGTGTTAGCTGATCCTAGCAGGCATATGGCCCGTTGTGCCCAGCCACGTAATTGGACCAAATCAATTGGTTCCTCTGAGGTGGCTGCCTGTTCAGACAGGTTGAGAATTTTTGTTAGTGGGCCCAAGAGGTCTAAGACGTGGTCCTGGATCGTTTTGAACGAACGTTCAATCCCCTTTTTTGAAAATTTTCCTGCCTTGGTCAGGTACTTTAATAAGACCGGATCGATCTCGGGTGTGGCCGTCACCTTGTTGGGGATGGACGGCCTGGGGCATTCTGCACGCAATTTGTTTCTATTGGATTTATCCAGAATCCGCCTTACCCAGTGCTCCACGTATTGGGATACCTGGGGAAGAGGGGCCCAATCCCCAGAGCGGGGGTGAATAATCAACTCCGGATTAAAGAAGGGCTCTCCTAGAGAGTCTAATATTGCCTCTGGTGGGGCATCCGGATTGGCTTCCATGTCTGTAGCCATTTGCCCAGCCTCCTCTGTGTCTGAATCAGAATCTCTTGCTGAAGCGTCTAAGGACTCGCCGAGTCGTCATCCGAATCCTCATTAAATGAGTCGGGTTTTTCCCGGAGGGATGACATTAGCTTCTTAGATGGGTACTCCTTGGTTATCAAGGGTCGCATAACTGTAGGATGGCTGGGTCGGCAGGCCGAGGAAGGTCCTGCCTCACGCATCAATTCTACTTCCCCTGCCGGGGAGTCGATATAAGTCGCAGTATGTTTGCGCTTACAAGAGGCCTTGCCCGATTTTTCCCTTACAGGTAACATGGGGTGGGCAGAGGTTCGAGGGGTAGCAGGAGCTAAAGCAGCCTGTATGGATTGTGTTATTAACACTTGAATTTGTGCTGCGGTGAGCATTTGTGGGGTTTCCACATTGGTTTCAGGTTCCATGTCATCCTGCACCTTATTATGTGACATGATGTCAAGATAGATTGTTAGTCAATCCTAGTGTATTCTAGTTTAGTATAGTTAGATATATTGGGGTAACTGTAACTGGTTGTTTTTAGAGTATAGGGAAAGTACAGCACCCTGAAGTGAGGTTCCGCCCTACCGCTCCGCTCCGCTGCAGCCGCCGAATGAATTCCCAGCGCGGGCTTGCAGGGAGAAGCGGCGCTGCTGTGTGACGTCACGGCGATCCGATTGGTAGAGAGGGAGAGCGAGAGGGAGAGCGAGAGGAGAGGTGAAGGCGGGGACGCGCCGTGCATAGGGCGCGCCCCTCCTTGGTATGAACAGCGCGCTGGGATGAACAGCGCGCTGAACCTGAGGAGATGGCGCTCACAGAAGACGGCGCAGTACAAGAGAATAAAACGCGGTGTGGCACTAAACAGGGACGCACACCGGTAGAATGCTAGGGAATGAAAATATAATAATACTATATATATATAATATATAATAAAATAGTGAAAACTAGTACAAAACGAGAATTAAATTAGTTACTTATCTGACTATGAGCAGGAAGAAAGAGGAAGTGCAAGGAAGTACTCAGCCTTCTTATAGGGTCCGTAGGGAGGAGGGGCCGTTACACTGAGGGCTGCTGGGAAATGTAGTCCCACACAGATGTTCTTATGTTTATTCTTTTTTAAAAAAGTTGTTTAAGTTTCTGCTATGGGCATTAATAAAGAAAGATTAATGCAAGATATGAGCCTCCTGTCTGAAATATAACTACGGGTTATGTGCAGCTACCTTCAGGTAATTGGACACTACCAAAAAAAAAGCAACAGGGACATCTCCTATATATAACCTTCCAACTCCCAGCTTGCCTCGGTTTTTTTGCTAGTGTCCTTCGGCTATGGGAGTCTTCTCTCTACTGCAAGATCCTTATCTATTTTCTTTGACCCTTTTTTCTCTAAAATATTTTAACCTTATCTTTAACTTTAACCTCAACTGGTGAAACATCTCAAGGAAATGTCTTTCTTCTATCTTGATGTGGTACACATTGTGAGAGTCTACCTCCCTATTACTGCTTTAGGTTCTCTTTTTTTCACCTTGTTTCTTGCTCCACCATTGTTGGGTGGATTAGACAGATCATCATTCAAGTATATGGCCTGAAGTATGAGTTCCTTCCTTCCCTATTAAGACAAACTCTATCAAATCATGCTTTATGGGCTTTTTTTTTTGCATCAAGCATCTGTTTCTCGGATTTGCAAGGAAGCCACTTTGTCATCTGTTCACACGTCTAAGTTTTAGCAGGTGGATGTTCAGGTCTCTTCTTATAGCAGTTTTGGACATGAGGTGCTCCAAGTTGTTCTCTGAGCTCTGTCGTCTTGTTTGTTACGTGGGCCTATTGGCCTGTGTTTGTTCACCTCTCAGACTGCATTTAGACACACAATAGTTAAAGAACTGAGATATCCCGGGTCCTGTACTGTACAACTAAGAAAATATGACTGTTGACTTGCCAATGAAAGACATGTGTTGGAGTATAGGGCCGCGTACACACGATCGGTCCATCCGATGAGAACGGTCCAACGGACCGTTTTCATCGGTTTACAGATGAAGCTGACTGATGTGCCTACACACCATGAGTTCATGAACCGATCGTGTCAGAACGCGGTGACGTAAAACACAACGACGTGATGAATAAAACGTAGTTGAATGCTTCCAAGCATGCGTGGACTTGATTCTGAGCATGCATGGATTTTTAACCGATGCTCGTGCGTACTAACGATAGGTCAAAACCGATCGGTTAGCCGTCCATCGGTTCACTTTTAAAGCAAGCCCTCTGTTTTTGGAACAAAGGATAACGGACCGATGGGGCCTACACACGATCGGTTTGGATAGATGAAAACGAACTTCAGTCCGTTTTCATTGGTTTGAACCGATCGTGTGTACGCAGCTTAGTACAGGACACGGATCCCTTCCTTCATGATTTCCCTATTGCGTTTCTTTTGTCAGCCATTGTCCACTCACCTAACGGTAGCTGGATATTACCAATGATTGAAGACAAAAGATCCCTGTACTGTAGTCCAAGAAGCAGAATTTACTGATAAGCCAAAATCTTATTTTAGATACATTTATTGTGTTGGGTAATAGCTGTACTGCCTTAAAGCAAACCACTTGTTGGGGGAAAAAATGCCTCTGCCCTTTTTTTAAATTATGGGTGTGTTGGATGCCATGCCCTCCACTGTGTACTTTTGCTCTACACTGCATCTACATCACTACCATTTTGTAGTCACATAGGGCCAACAAATGGAACCACAGTGTGCAGTGGAGGACACAGCATCTGAGACTTCTGTAAGTTTTGAAAACCAGCTTTGTTTGTTGCTTGATGATAGAACAATAATGCCCCATACACATGATCGTTTTTTTTACCGCCGGGAAAGCTCAGAACCTGCTCGGCAGTTTTTCCCGCCCTACACACGGCTGGTTTTCTTGGCAGTATGCTTCACTGTAGTGTTTCCCATTTAAAAACTGGCGGGAAAAAGACCGCCGGGAATACTGGGAGGAAAAAGAAAACATGTTCTAATTTTTCCCACCGGGATTCCCGCCGGTTTTCATGTCAGGAAAAATGCCATGGAAGCATACACACGGCCTGTTTTCCCGGCCAAAAGCTGTCATGGCAGTTTTCCAGACGGCAAAACTGGTTGTGTGTACAAGGCTTAAGAGAAGAAAAATCTCCTCTGCATGGACAACTTAAAAAAATCTAACAGAAAATCTTTCCAGTGGGGACACAGAGCGCATGTAAAACCTGGCTTTGGCAAAAACTCCTCTCATCTGCTTTGCCAAAACCTAAAAAAAAAAAAAAAAACAGCTTGGCTTAGAGTTTGGCTTTGATGCAAAACTTTAATAAAATATTTATTGTTATTACCATTGTGATATATAAACCAAGAAAACCAGGCGCTTCAATCTGCATGTTTGTTACATGTCATTGACTTAGGCCGTGTACACACGACCAAATAAATCTGTTCAAATTGGTCCGACAGACCGATTTGATCAGATTTGTCTGCTGGGCTGTTTTGGTTTGATCGCTGTACACACGATCAAACCAAAATCCCCGCCGGCAGACAGCGTGGTGACGTGGCGATGACGTTGACGCCGCCACGTCACCGCACCAGGAAGTAAAACACTTCCGCGCATGCGTCGAATCCATTCGACGCATGTGCGGGCAGATATGTCTGCTGGTTAGCGTACTAACCAGCAGACATATCGGACGGACGGATTCCCAGCAGACAGATTTTAAAGCATGCTTAAAAATCTGTCTGCCGGCAAAATCTGTCTGTCCGCCCGTACACACGATCGAATCTGTCTGCTGAAACGGTCTGGCAGACTGTTTCCAGCAGATAGATTCGATCGTGTGTACGCGGCCTTAGAGTAATGAAGCCAGAGGGCTAGCTTGGTAGGCAGGCAGACAGCATTTTTCAAAGAAGCATTCAACAGATGCAGCCTTAATGTGATTGATTGTAAAGGCAGAAGTTTTTCTCTTATCGTCCATGGACGGACACAGCTCCTTAATTCTTGACAAGTGGGTTATGTTCCCTGTTTACAGGAGAGGACTAGGCAGAAACATGTTAGATTATTAAATACATGTTACTTTAACAGAGTTGAACAACCCCACCCAGGGGACGGTCCCTCCGGACATAACCCTCCTTCCTGCAGTATGCAGCCCCAGTTTCGTTCTGCCTAGCAAAGGAGAAGGAGGCATGGCTCCCTTTGGGCCCAGCGCTCGGAGGAAAATTTTTATTTTATTTTATTTTTTCTTGAAATAATCTTCTATCAACTGTCGGCTGAGAGACAGGCTGGATATATAGATCCTTGTAGTCTACTCAGTCCGGCCAGCGAGCATGAGCACACCTTTGCAAAGAGGCTGGGTCGGCCACGACATAACCCATAACTCCTTGGGTGGCCGGTAAGCTTTGCTCCAAGGTCCACACATGACTGGGCTGTGGTGTTGTCTCACTCACAGTGAACCAGGCCGACAGCTACCTCCATTGCGGTTGTAGGCCTGTCAGGAATGCGTCAGTGAGTCCTTGCATGGACGGGTAAGTACAGTCCCCCCCCGCTTCAGTGGGTTGTTACGGCTGGGCATTCCTGGGGTTCGGGGGTCCTCCTATCTTCCCTTCCCTGCTCCTTTTCCCTCTGCTGCATTACATTGAGGGGGGGCACCTTACTGAGGGGACTGTCTTGGGTGGGGGCACGGCTTTGCAGGTTCACAGCTCGGTGAACCTCCCTGCTCGCCAACCAGTGGGTCTGCGAGGTGGTCTCTTCGGAGTATTCGATAGAGTTCCTTTCTATCCACCGAACAGAATTTTTTCCTCGAGTCTTGGGTCTCGTCGGTCTGCGCTGAAGCAGTGTGGCGCTTGCTAAGCTGCGGGGTAATTTTTACCTGTCCTGCAGGACTAGAGGTTTGAGAGATTTTATCCGAATCTGTTCTCGGTCCCAAAGATGGACGGGGTCTGTCCGATTTTGGGCTTCAAGGGCCTAAAATGCCTTTGTGAACAATGGGCAGTTCTGCACGGAATCTATTAGTTTGGTGGTACCTGTGCTGCATCCTGGAGACTTTCTGGCATCCTTGGACTCAGGGACGCATACATGAATGTCCCATTTTGCGCAAGTCACAGAGATTCTGTGCTTACGCGATTGGGGAAGTCCACTGTCAGTTTGTGGCCCTTCCTTTTGATCTAGCGTCAGCACCAAGAGTTTTCACCAGGGTGCTCGCACTTATCCTAGCTTTGCCATCATGGGCTGCTTAGACACCCTTTTTCTGAGAGCAGCTTCTGGTTCAGAATTAGTGGAAGATGTGTCTATAGCCATTGTGGACCCTCCGAAAATTCGGATGGGTGTTACACATTTTAAAGTCGGTCCTGCTTCCGACTCAGCGTTTGGAGTACCTAGGGTTGATCCGGACTCCTCGGTGGCAAAGGTTTTTCTTCCCCTGGAGAAATTGCAGACTCTTCAGTCTGCAGTGAGGGTGTTGGCTTCATACAATCAGTCATTTCTCTGTTTTGCATGCCAGTCCTGGGCCTGTTGGTAGCCTCCTTCGAAGCGGTACCGTATGCCCAGTTCCACACTTGTGTTTTCTAGTGGGAGATACTGTACAAGTGGTACAAATCTCTTTTGTCTCTGGATCATCAGATCTGGTGAGCCACCTACTCAGTATCTTTGAATTGGTGGCTGGGATCCCTGACTCTTTGGTCTGGGAAGTTATTTCTTCCCATTCAGTGTACGGTGATTACAATGGTCGCCAGCCTCATGGATTGAGGGGAGCGCCTGATGGGTCCAGCCGGCCCAGGGTCACTGGACTCTAGTGGACTTCTGTCTACCGATCAATGTCTTACTACTTTGGGCGATCAGGCTATGCCTCTCCTCGTAGTCGAGGTGGTTAAAGGGTTGCCCGATTGGGATTCAGCCGTACAACGCCACGGCCGTGGCTTCGGTCTACCATCAGGTATACTGGCAGGCGGACTACCGGAGTCGCTTGATGCTGGACCAGGGTGACTGGTCTCTAAACTTGGAGGTGTTTCAGCTCCCTTGCAGGAGGTGAGACTCACAGGGCATGGATCTGGCCCCTCGTCTCAACCACATGGTGTCAGAGTTCATGACCAGGTCTAGTAATCCCTGTACGGATGCGTCAGACGAGTTGGTGGCTCTGTGGGGTCTGTATCAGCTACTTTGTCTTTCCTACATTGTAGTTGCTTTCTTCGGCTGCTCCACAGAGTGGAGGCCGAGGGGATCCCAATGATTCTAATCGCTCCAGATTGGCCTTGGTACTCCGATCTCGGGTGCCTGGTGGCGTATGTACCCTGGTGGTTGCCAGGGCGGGAGGACCTTCTGTCTCAAGGTCCCATACTTCCTCCTGTGGTACAGTGGCAGGCTTGCACGTGGACCGTGGTCTGTCCGTCTCGGTCATCTCACCCATGCTGAAAGCAAGGTAGTTTCCTTCCAGGAGGATTTACCATCGCACCTAGAAGGCCTACGTCTCTTTGTGCGAAGATGTACTCGGTGTCCAGGGTTCTGCTGTTTTTACAGCTTGGAATGGATCTAAAAATTGCCTTAAGCACCATTTGGGGGCAGATTTCAGCCTTGGCTGTGTTTTTTGTCAGTGGCCTTTTGCGGCCCATTCCCTGGTGGGTACCTTTTTGTGCTAGGGGTTTGTCATATACTTCCCCCTCTTGGTACACCTCTTTCCCCATGAGTTTGGACTTCCTTTTTGGAAACAACATAGAGATTTTTCTCTTGATACTATCTCGGAAGGTGCCATTTTTAGTGGCCATTACTCCTGTCAGAAGGGTTTCTGAGTTGGCGGTCTTGCCTCGCCATGCTTGATCCTCCATTAGGATTGTGTGGTCGTGCTTCCGAAGGTGGTTTCGGCCTTTCGCCTAAATGAGTACTTTGTTCTTCCATCCTTTTGTCCTCGGCCAGCACATCTTCAGGAGATGGCATTTCCTACTTTAGACGTGGTACACGCTTTGCGGGTGTACCTGCCTGCTACAGCTCAGTTTCAGAGATCTAACGCTCCTTTTGTGTCAGTGTCTGGTCCAAAAAAAGGGCCTGGCGGTCTCGTTGACCACCTCTTAGGGGGCGGGTGCCCATTTTCCAATCATGGCACTTTCAACCAGGGAAATTGGTACTTCCTGGGTTTTCCGACATTGTGTCTGTCTCACAGGTGTGCGGGCGGCGACTTGGTCGTTCATTTACACTTTTTCCAGATTTTACATGGTTGCTGTGAGTGCATCTTCTTTCGGCTGCTAGGTTTTGCAGGCGGCTGTTTACTGTTGCACCTCCTCAGTTGAGGAGCTCTGCATGTTTTGGGGTGAAGTTAAAATTGGTTTTACTGATACGGTTTCCACCCCTCATTTTTGACACTGCTTGGGGACATCCCACTTATCAAGATTTAAGAAGCTGTGTCTGTCCATGGACGATAAGAGAAAATAGGATTTTCTTTATCATACATCACGGGACACAGAGCGCATAGCCATTACACTTGGGTTATATGGGTACCTTCAGGTGTGGACACTGGTGTAATCAATTTCACAGGAAGTTTCCTCCCTATATAACCCCCTCCCACTGGGAGTGCTTCAGTTTTTTCGCCAGTGTCTTAGGTGTTGGTCACGTCTAGCTGTCCCTCGGAGGTCTCGAGACCCAGGATAGCTAGCCGGATCCGTCCGAAGTGCTTCAAAGCCAAGGTGTACGGTACCCGGGCCCTGCTCGAGTGGGGTTTTGCCTATAATGCCTCTCCTTGGAGGGCTGGATTCTGGGCTCCAGTGCCTTAGTCTCTTCCAAGAACTAAACGCCACTGATGCCAGGATGCTATATAGGTCCAGGGGTGTGGGTTCCTTAAACACAGGACCCCGGTCCCTGAAGGTCCAAGACAATACCCACGGAGATGGGGGAAGGCTGGGCCTCTTGCAGTTTGCAATACCCTGCGGCGTGGAGCAGGTAAGAGGGAACCTGCGGGACTTGGTTCGACAGTAGGTATCCCCCTGGGGGTTCTGGGTTGGCTAATGGTATGCTTGTGCATCAGCCACTATCTCCACTATGTCTTTTGAGGCAGGATGGGATGTACTAATGTTTACCCAGATAACATGTAGATATATGTATGCTTGTTTAAGATATATATTTTGCTACTCCCCCCAGATTTGCCTGTTAGCATGGATACTGCAGCCCCCACATACTATAAAGAGGGAATGCTGGTGAAACTCCTGTTTCTTAGGAAGCCTATGGGGACAGCTTCCTCTATGTGTGCACTACATTGAGAATTAGTGCTTACCTGGTGTCAGTATGGGCTGCTGGCGTTGGTTGATTTCAGCGTGGGGAGGGTGCGCGCGCTTGCGCGCCGTCTTTTATGGCGTCCTCGTGCATAGGGGGGGCGGGCCGGCTGGTCTTTCCCTTCTGAGAGCGGTGGAGAAAGGACACAGAGCGCGCAGCTGAGCCATTTTGTTTGGCATGCAGTGACACCTAGTGGCGGTTGGTGGATCTTCAGGTCTGGACTTAAAGTCCACTTTGACCAAGAAAAAAAAAAAGGGTTTTTTTCTTAAAGGGACTCAGCCTTAGATCCGGCAGCATCCGAGTCTACCTTGGGCTCCAGCTAACGGGCATTGGTGTTGCAATACTCACAGGTTTTCCTCGGTATTGCCACATTCTAGAGCGTGGAAAAATTAAAAAAAAATATATATATATTTTTTCCATAGCCTGTTCTTATTTGTTCACTCCTAGCTACAACAGTCGGGTGTTGGCTACAGGGGTGTCTCAAGGTTGTGCAATGGCTCCCAAGGGATCAGGACCAGCTAAGGCTGCAAAGGGTGCCAAAGAACAAGTCTCCATCGGGGTCAGAGGATTTGGGTCAGGATGGTCCCACCCTCGCTAGATAGGCCACCGAGTAGCATCTTACAGGAGCCATTGAGGGTGCTGGGGGCAGAGGCGTTTACGTAACGGAAGAAATGCTAGCGACCACCCTGGGTGGGCTAGAGGAAAGGTTAACGGCTTTGATTGCCCGCTCTTTGCCAGGTGGCAAACGGGCTAGATCCCCGTCACCTAGATTGGTGTTTTCAGATGCGGGGTCTCCTCGCCGGAGGAACAGAACCCACAAGGGGATCAAGCGGACCAGAGTCCCGACGGGTCAGACATGGAGGGTTCCACTCTAGATACATTTTTTCGGCTTCTCAAGCGGAGAGCCTGTGGATCCAATCTCTGACAGATATTGTTCGCACTGCTTTTAAAAAACTTCCAGTGTCAGAACTATTAGGCCCTGCAGTATCCTCATTAGGTTCTTTAAAGGCACCATTAACTTGGGTGTCTTTTCCAATTCACCCCCTTCTGAAGAGCGTGTTTTGTTCAGGATTGGGCTCGACCTGATAGGATCTTTTTCCCTCCTAAAAGGTTCACTGTTTTCTATCCTATGGAAGAAAAAATTGCAAAGAAATGGGCACTCCCTACTGTGGACGTGGCCATTTCCTGCGTGAATAAATCCCTGACCTGTCTGATTGGAAATGTCCAGATGTTCAGAGATCCGGCCGACAAAAAATTGGAGACCCTACTGAAGGCTTCGTTTACCACAGTAGGTGCCGTGGTTCAGCCAGCAGTGGCAGCCATTGGCGTTTGTCAGGCTTTAAAGAAACAGTTGTTAAAAGGACATGCCGGCTCAGCAGACTCGTGAATTAGCAGACCTCCCAAGGGCTCTCTGCTTTGCAATAGATGCTATTAAGGACTCCGTTCAACGGGCGTCCCGTCTATCTCTGCTGTTGGTTCATATGCGTCATCTTTTGTGGCTAAAGAACTGATCAGCAGAGGCACCCTGCAAAAAACTTTTAGCAGGATTTCCCTTTCAGGGTGGAAGACTATTCGGTGAAGACCTAGATAAATATATCCAAACCATATCAAGTGGTAAAAGTTTTTCCTTACCGGTCAAGAAAAGACCGCGCGGGCCCGCGTTTAAGCGACGGGCCTTTTACTGGCTCGGCCCCTTCAGCTTCCCGTCAGTATCGACGGCCTCCCGGGCGTTCAACATTTAATAGCCGCCCACAGGGACAAGCCGCGGCAAACAAGAGGCCATGGTCTCGCAAGCCGGCTAAACCTGTCATCAAGTCAGATTCATGAAGGGGCGCCCCCACTCTCTTGGGTGGGCGGAAGACTTCGGTTTTTCTCCGAAGTGTGGAAAGCCAGAATTCCCGACTCTTGGGTTCGGTTCGTGGTAGCCACGGGCTACAAACTAGAGTTTCGAGAAGTCCCCCCTCCTCATTTTCGGGGGTCAAAGTCTTCCAAGCGGCCCATTAACCACTTAAGACCCGGACCAATACGCTGGTAAATGACCCAAGGTGTTTTTGCAAAACGGCACTGCGTCGCTTTAACAGACAATTGCGCGGTCGTGCGACGTGGCTCCCAAACAAAATTTGCGTCCTTTTCTTCCCACAAATAGAGCTTTCTTTTGGTGGTATTTGATCACCTCTGCGATTTTTATTTTTTGCGCTATATACAAAAATAGAGCGACATTTTTGAAAAAAAAACACTATTTTTTACTTTTTGTTAAAAAAAAAATCAAATAAACTAAATTTTAGTCAAACATTTAGGCCAAAATTTATTTAGCCACATGTCTTTAGTAAAAAAAAAAATCGCAATAAAAAAAAAATAGCTACCTAGCGGAAACAGCGGCACTAATACAGCGATCAGAAAAATGATCGCTTAGTGACGCTGGCAATAGGGAGTGAAAGGGTTAACTAGGGCGGTGATCAGGGGGTTAAAACTTTATTAGGGGGGTGGGGGGGCTATCCTGAACCTAACACTGTTTTTTACACTGCCTGTCACACTGACACTAAATGCAGCGGAGGGGGTCCCGATGGGACCCCCGAACCGCACTCAGGCGGGGATGTAAATTTACGCCCTTGTGCCTGTACGTGCCATTCTGTGGCCGTATATGTGCGTGCGGGGGTCCTTAAGTGGTTAAAGAGGGCCTCTCTCGTAAAGGCATTGAATCGCCTCTGGCTCCAAGGAGTAATTGTAGAAGTACCAACCCAGGAATGGGGTCTGGGATTCTATTCCAACCTTTTTTATAAATACCCTATGGTGACGTCAGGCCTATCTTAGACCTCAAACGCCTAAATCGCTTTCTAAGATGTAGACCTTTCGTATGGAATCCATACGTTCGGTGGCAGCCAGCCTACATCATGACGACTTTCTAGCATCTATAGACATAAAGGATGCTTATCTGCACATGCCAATCTACCCGGCACATCACAAGTTTCTTCATTTTATGATAGATCAACGTCATTTCCAGTTCGTAGCCCTCCCTTTCGGGTTGGCAACAGCTCCGCGGGTATCCACAAAGGTGTTAGCCCCGGTGCTGGCCGTCCTAAGGACAGAAGGCATTTTGGTCCTGGTATACCTGGACGATCTCCTGCTTATCGACAGTTCAGCTTCCAACCTCAATCATGCAATAGTCCGCACAGTTCGGCATCTAGAGGAGTTTGGGTGGATTTTGAACCAAGAAAAATCGAGGTTGCAACCCACAAAACAGTTAGAATTCTAGGCCTTCGGCTAGATACAGTCGGCCAGAGGATATTTTTTCCTCAAGCAAAAGTCAGGTCATTGACTCAAACAGTTCAAATAGTCTTAGGCAAGAAGAGGCCGACTATTCGCCTAGGCATACGACTGCTGAGGAAGAGGGTGGCCGCCTTCGAAGCAGTGCCCTATGCCCAGATCCATACCAGAGTTCTCCAGGCAGCCATTCTCTCTGCTTGAAACAAGTCCATGCAGGCACTAGTCCGTTAATTCTCTTAGGGGTCCGGCGCAGCCTGTTCTGGTGGCTGGTCCCTCAATATTTGTCAAAGGGGAAATCCTTTTGCCCCATCACATGGAAAATTTTAGGAAGACTGACCCAGCAGGGACAGGGATAGGAGGCAGAAAGACTGCTTCCCATTAATATCCTACAGATCAGAGCTGCTCGGTTGGCCCTGGTCGTCTGGACTCTCCCCCTTCAGGGTCTACCAGTAAGGGTACAGTCCGACAATGCCACGGCGGTGGCATACATAAACCACCAAGGGGGCACAAGGAGCCTAGTGGCTCAAAGGGAAGTAAACCTGATTTTCTCATGGGCCGAAGCCCATGTACCCTGCATCTCGGCAGTGTTCATCCCAGGGATAGACAATTCTCAAGCAGAGTTTTGAATCTTCAACAGTTGCTCCCGGGGGATTGGTCTCTTCACCCCCAGGTATTCCAAGACATTTGCCAAGGATTCGGAGTTCCCGATGTAGACGTCATGGCAACGAGAGTCAACAAGGAATTGGACAAATTCGTATCCTGAGCCAGGGATCCCTCGGCCTACGGGACCAATGCGTTGGTTTGCCCCTGGCACCAGTTGTCTCTCCTGTATGCGTTCCCTCCACTGTAGATGATTCCCCGCCTTCTACGAAGGATCAGGGTGGAGCACAGGCCTGTGATCCTGGTGGCCCCAGCCGGGTCCAGGAGGGCTTGGTACGCGCCCATCGTGAGGATGTCAGTGGGGGCACCGGGGCCACTCCCCCTGCGCCCAGACCTGTTATCTCAGGGCACGATATGCCACCCTGCTTCACAGCAGCTAGATTCGATGGCTTGGTGGCTGAATCCCTAATTCTTAAGGGCAGAGGCCTCTCAGCCCAGATCATATCTACGTTGATTCTGGCTAGGAAACCAGTCTCTAGAAATATCTATTACAGAGTCTGGAGGACCTATGGGGAGTGATGCGAGTCTCAAAGAGGGCATCCTCGTAAGTTTTATCGACAGGATCTTGCGGTTCCTCCAGGTTGGCGTTGATAAGGGATTAGCTCTTAGTACTCTAAAAGGGCCAGGTGTCTGCCTTATCGATATGGTTTCAAAGGCCTTTGGCCGCGCATTCGCTTGTGAAAACCTTCTTGCAGGGGGTCTTGCATGTAAA